>CM067309.1:22439964-23039964 GCA_034231615.1 Meghimatium bilineatum
ACCAATCAAGAGAAAACTACTTTCTCCTGTTTGTTACTTAGTAACTTCAATTTCACTAACACCAATCAAGCCAAAACTACCTTCTTATGTTTGTTACTTAGTAACTTCAAGTTCAATAACATCTATCAAGAGAAAACTACTTTCTCATGTTTGTTACTTAGTAACTTCAGGTTCACTAACACCAATCAAGAAAAAACTACTTTCTCATGTTTGTTACTTAGTAACTTCAAGTTCACTAACACCAATCAAGAGAAAACTACTTTCACATGTTTGTTACTTAGTAACTTCAAGTTCAATAACATCTATCAAGAGAAAACTACTTTCTCATGTTTGTTACTTAGTAACTTCAAGTTCACTAACACCACTCAAGACAAAACTACTTTCTCATGTTTGTTACTTAGTAACTTCAAGTTCACTAACTAAGAGATTACGATCAACAGAAAAAACTATCTGCTCAGGTTTGTTACTAAAGCCATGTCCTATATCTTCTTCTTCGTCTGCACTAGTTGTCTCAAAACCAACACGAAAGTTTATGTGGTTTCCGCCGGGGAGCATGAAGTATATTGTACTGATGGTTTCAGAGCGGAGCTGCGTTATTTGCGCCTTCCGGTCCGGCACAACCAGTTTTCGATATGACCTTACGTGTTATAAACACATAAATTGAAGAAGTTCACATATCTCGTGTCTCAAATATTTCATGATGGCAACATTGGAAATTAGATCAAGTTAAGATTAGAGATTACGATGGTTGCCATGGCAAGGCTGAATATGATTTGAAAAAGTAAGATCAATATTAGAGTACAGATAAATCTATTCAGATCATTAGTACTAAGTATACTTATGTACGCATGTGAAAGTTGGACACTGAATGCAGACACAGAAAAAATATTCAGGATTTTGAACGCACGATTGTTAAGAATTAACTATATAGAACAGAATATTCCCGTAGAAGAATAATGTGGCGGACTATTGACCCCTCCCCCTCCCCCCCCCCCCCCCCCCACAACAGCAAAAAAATTAGCGACAAAGAATTTCTATTCTCTGGACTACATCCTGCTGGAAATCTAGTAGGACCATGGTCATGCTACAAGAGAGATCCAGCGAGATATTGAGAATATACGCAGAAAGAGAAGAAAAATACAAGACAAATATATTTGTCCAGCAGCAAATAAACACACTTGTAGATGATCAGGAACCACTTTTGGCAGTGGTGAAACGGTGTAAACTTGTTTTGTTTGAACATGTCACGTGGCACGACTTATTTTCACAAAAATATTTTGCTAGGAACTGTTGAGGGTGGAAGGTGAAGAGGGGGAGCCATAGAAAATTCTGCATTGATGATTTCAATGAATTGTATGGACATGATTCTTTTACACTTCTCCGAATGACTGAGGATAACATGTTTGGAGAGGTTTATGTGCTGATGTCTCCAGTGTGACACCCCTAAGAACCTGATGTCTCCAGTGTGACACCCCTAAGAACCTGATGTCTCCAGTGTGACACCACTAAGAACCTGATATCTCCAGTGTGACACCCCTAAGAACCTGATGTCTCCAGTGTGACACCCCTAAGAACCTGATGTCTCCAGTGTTACATTTATGAAGGAGACATTATTTATTTATTTATGAAAGAGACATTATTTATTTATTTATGAAAGAGACATTATTTATTTATTTATTTATTTATGAAAGAGACATTATTTATTTATTCATTTATGAAAGAGACAATATTTATTTATTTATTTATTTATGAAAGAGACATCATTTATTTATTTATGAAAGAGACATTATTTATTTCTTTATGAAAGAGGCATTATTTATTTATGAAAGAGACATTATTTATTTATTTATGAAAGAGACATTATTTATTTATTTATGAAAGAGACATTATTTATTTATTCATTTATGAAAGAGACATTATTTATTTATTTATTTATTTATGAAAGAAACGTTATTTATTTATTCATTTATGAAAGAGACCTTTATTTATTTATTTATTTATTTATGAAAGAGACAATATTTATTTATGAAAGAGACAATATTTATTTATTTATGAAAGAGACATGATTGATTTATTTATGAAAGAGGCATTCTTTATTTATTGATCCGTAATGAGACAGGGATGTGTGGAAACATAGTTATTAACGGGTAAGATAGAAGGCAAGCGAGATAGAGGACGACAAGGTGAGAAAATATTAGTTTAATAATGTGGTATGGCAAAAAGTCAATAACGAACTTGACCAAATATACTGGAAATAGAATTTGCTGATATATATGATCGCCTACGCCAGTCTGCACAGCAGGTGATGGTGATAATGTGTTTCGAATTCAAATCAGGGATCTTGATATGTCGTTGCTTCTATCTATCTATTCATTCGCAAAATCCTTTGTTGCCTTTCAGCGTCAGTGATAATATTTAATGTTTAATGTGATGTTTTTGTATTCGATGTTTAGCCGTTTCCGGAAAAACCTCCATTTAACTACAAGCATCTTGAGTTCTCACTGCCGGATTGCTAATCCTGCCGAAGTGTTGTATCGGGAAAACATTACCTGGCTACGCCGTGATCTCTAATTGATACATATATTAATGAGTCCACTTATTCCAGATGAGGAATCCTATCTATCTATCTATCTATCTATCTATCTATCTATATATCTATCTATCTATCTATCTATCTATCTATCTATCTATCTATCTATCTATCTATCTATCTATCTACCTACCTACCTACCTACCTACCTACCTACCTACCTACCTATCTATCTATCTATCTATCTATCTATCTATCTATCTATCTATCTATCTATCTATCTATCTATCATCTATCTATCTATCTATCTATCTATCTATCTATCTATCTATCTATCTATCTATCTATCTATCTATCTATCTATCTATCTATCTATCTATCTATCTATCTATCTATCTATCTATCTATCTATCTATCTATCATCTATCTATCTATCTATCTATCGATCTATCTATCTATCTATCTATCTATCTATTTATCTATCTATCTATCTATCTATCTATCTATCTATCTATCTATCTATCTATCTATCTATCTATCTATCTATCTATCTATCTATCTATCTATCTATCTATCTATCTATCTGTCTGTCTGTCTGTCTGTTCGCTAAACCCTTTATTGCCTTTAGCGTCAGGCGTAGAAGAGTTCTCTGGAGATGGTCCTCGTGTGTTCTGAGTATTTTGTGAATTTTGTCGCCTGTTTATTTTGGTGGTCCATCGTTTCGTGGTCGGTCTCTAGGTCTGCCTTCACTGTATCTGTGTAGCATAGCTTGCTGTGGTATGCTGTTTGATAGTAGTCTGCAAACCATTTGATCTGTTGACCTAATATATTCCAAGATTGGGGCTGTGTCGGTTCTTTGAACCGTAACACCCCTAGTGACACCCCTAGGGGAAACACCAAACTACACTTCCATCTGTGACGAAATTGTGTCCATCACAAACGATGATCATTTGTTACACGCACTTGTGAAATTCAGTTAGTTAAGCCTATGTCCTTCACTGTGAGTTCCTAGATGATTCTTCACTGTGAGTTCCTAGATGATTCTTCACTGTGAGTTCGTAGATGATTAAATGAGTCGTGATTTTTCTACACTTCTCCGAAAGACATAGGACATATTTATTTTTTTTGTGAGCTTCTCATGCTCATGTATCCAGAGTGGTACCCCTAAGTTACTAGTGGGTTATCGATCTTTATTAATATTATTATTATTATTATTATTATTAACTCATTATAGAGACATCTTAATAAAGAAGTCTGGGGTGGGAAACATATGGGGACGGGATGGGGGTGTTTAAATACACGAGAGCCTGGCAGGCAGTGGATTATTACTACAATTCATTGGCTGGAAGATTTGTCTAAATATGAAAGTATAACACTTGCTGTCAAATATTTTTACTATCCTGATCGAGGTGGGAAGACTTTCCATGAAAAATGCAGCTTTTATCGCCGAATTATCAAATAAATCAACAGACACTATCTCCCCAATTCTCTCTTAATCCTGAACAACCGTTCAATTTATGATTTTAGAGGATCTATAGAAATCGTTAGATGGAGTACATTTTATAATTTTCGTTGTTTTTGTTGTTTACAACTTGGCTGTGATAGTTTATTATTTTAACTATGTCAGCTCAGGGGCAACTACATGCAGTTTTGTAATAATTCTTGTAGCCTTGTAACAATGATTTGACCTGCTGAATTTGGCCCGCCGGTGGTATTTTATCCTCCAAAATTCAGGCCACCTACCATCAAGACTACTTCATTTCACACTGCTTATATATATCTATCTATCGATAAGCCGATAGCCCGCCAGGGGTCGCACTGCACGGTCCCCAAGGACATCACCCAACTCTGGTGCTGGTTATCAACGCGACCGATGGGCAGTAGAAGACCTGTTCTTTGAATTAATTAGGCCTTCATTCTTTCCTTTTCATGATTATTTCAGTGTTTTCCTATGGTCTAACATTATTTACTTCGAATCGCATGCCAAAAGTAGCCAAGGGCTACTGCAGTTATAGTTACCAATAGCAATCCTGACAATAATGAAAAACGCATTGAATGAAGGCATTATTACTTTTTGTACTTAGGTCTTATAGTGTTCTCATTGGTCACGATTTAGCAGATAGCAAACGCAGACGATTCTTATAACATATGATTCTTATAACATAAGATTATTATAACATATGATTCTTATAACATATGATTCTTATAACATATGATTCTTATAACATATGATTCTTATAACATATGATTCTTATAACATATGATTCTTATAATATATGATTCTTATAACATATGATTCTTATAATATATGATTCTTATAACATATGATTCTTATAACATATGATTCTTATAACATATGATTCTTATAACATATGATTCATATAACATATGATTCTTATAACATATGATTCTTATAACATAGGATTATTATAACATATGATTCTTATAACATATGATTCTTATAACATATGATTCTTATAACATATGATTCTTATAACATATGATTCTTATAACATATGATTCTTATAACATATGATTCTTATAACATATGATTCTTATAACATATGATTCTTATAACATATGATTCTTATAACATATGATTCTTATAACATATGATTCTTAAAACATACGATTCTTATAACATATGATTCTTATAATATTATATAACAATAATATGACTCTTGTAACAATAATATGACTTCTAACAATAGTATGACTCTTATAACAATAGTATGACTATTGTATAATAATATGATTCTTATAACAATATCATGACTCCTGTAACAATAATATGAGTCTTATAACAACAATATGACTATAATAATAGTATGACTCTTATAACAATAATATGACTCTTGTAACAATAATATGACTCTTATAACAATAATACGACTTAAAACACTAGTATGACTCATAACAATAATATGGCTCTTATAACAATAATATGACTCTTATAACAATAGTATGACTCTTATTATAATAATATGACTATTATGACAAATGTTCACAGGAACAATACAAGAACACAATCAGGAAAATGGTGGAGCAGGAGAGAAAAGCAGCATTGCTCGGTTCAGGAAAGAATTACTCAATATCCAATCGGAGCATGAGTACCTGCGTTCAATATTCACCGAAGAAACACGTCGCCCAGCCAGACGAACATCGCGATAGAATTATGCACATAGATGATATGGAGGATCTGTGATTGACATCTCACAAACATGTATTACAACTTATAATGAAGTTCCAATCTGTGATTTGACATCTCACAAACATGTATTACAACTTATAATGAAGTTCCAATCTGTGATTTGACATCTCACAAACATGTATTACAACTTATAATGAAGTTCCAATCTGTGATTTGACATCTCACAAACATGTATTACAACTTATAATGAAGTTCCAATCTGTGATTTGACATCTCACAAACATGTATTACAACTTATAATGAAGTTCCAATCTGTGATTTGACATCTCACAAACATGTATTACAACTTATAATGAAGTTCCAATCTGTGATTTGACATCTCACAAACATGTATTACAACTTATAATGAAGTTCCAATCTGTGATTTGACATCTCACAAACATGTATTACAACTTATAATGAAGTTCCAATCTGTGATTTGACATCTCACAAACATGTATTACAACTTATAATGAAGTTCCAATCTGTGATTTGACATCTCACAAACATGTATTACAACTTATAATGAAGTTCCAATCTGTGATTTGACATCTCACAAACATGTATTACAACTTATAATGAAGTTCCAATCTGTGATTTGACATCTCACAAACATGTATTACAACTTATAATGAAGTTCCAATCTGTGCATTGACATCTCACAAACATGTATTACAACTTATAATGAAGATCCAATCTGAGAGTTGACATCTCACTGACATGTATCACAACTTATAATAAAGCTCTTATCTGAGAGTTGACATCTCACTGACATGTATTACAACTTACAATAAAGCTCTTATCTGAGAGTTGACATCTCACTGACATGTATTACAGCTTACAATAAAGCTCTTATCTGAGAGTTGACATCTCACTGACATGTATTACATGAATTACAATGAATTATCATAAAATATAATTTATCTCTAGCATGAAATTTATCAGTAAAATGTAGTTTATCTTCACGAGCAAATTTTACGTAACAAGTAGTCTGCCTTTAGTAAGCAATTTATTCTGGCCAAGTAATTTGTCTTTTCTTTTTAGCAAGCAATTTATCCGTAAGAAGTAAGTTATTTTGAAGATGTGGTTCTACAGAAGAATGGAGAGAATATCATGGACTGCCAGAAAAACTAATGTAGAGGTGTTGAAAGAGTTAAATGCGAAACGGACCTTAATCAACAATATAAGAAAAAGGCAATCTTCTTTTTTTTGGCCACTTCATCAGACAGGCAGGTTTAGAGAACATAGTCACAACAGGCAACATTAAAGGCACCAGAGACAGAGGGTGACAACGTGAGAAAATATTAGACATTTTGACAACCTGGCACGGCAAGGAAACAACAACGACTTTGATACATAATACTGTGGACAGAGAGCTGTGGAGAGCCATGACAGCCTACGCCACCCGACATGGCATCTGATGATGATGATCTTGAATACGAATATTTGTGGCCGCAAGTGTAAATGGGAAACTTATTTCTAATTGTGTAAATTGCGTTGTTAAATCAGTTATTTTTTTGGAATTATTACAAAATATGTTTGATGTAAACGTATACATTTCTTTGTGTTTCATTGTGTGATGCATTCATTGAAGTGTTTGTGAGTGTGTACTTCATAACTAAATTGTATCAATTTGTTTTCATTCAATCATCAATAAAGGCACCGGAGAATAAATTGAATTCATATGCATATAAATGTATAAGAAAACTCTTAAATATTAGTTGGGAAGAATTCAAGTCAAACATGCAAGTAAGAGAAGACACCAAATAGCAATATGCTTCTACAACAGTAAGAAGAAAATGATGGACTTATATCGGACATGTTAGTTAGAATAAATGAAACCAGACTGCTACTACAAGCAATAAAATCGGTACCAGAAAAAGAGCAAAAGAATAAGAAGACCAATAGAAATGCTTCGCAGAACACCCATCATAGAAGGTATGACTATGTGTCTCAACAACTCGCAATAATTACACACAGTAGCATTACATTGCTCGTACTTTGGAGCTCTGGTTTCTGCCCTGTGCATCGTATTCGGCCCTGAAGGAACATAGATAGATAGATAGAATCATAAACGTTCCAAGTTTCATATTAAATGTACACTTTTTAAGTTGTATCATATGTACATACACATTCTATGTTGTATCATATACATCAACATTCTAAGTTGTATTATATACATCAACATTCTATGTTGTATTATATACATCAACATTCTATGTTGTATTATATACATCAACTTTCCAGGTTGTATCATATACATCAACATTCTATGTTGTATTATATACATCAACATTCTATGTTGTATCATATACATCAACTTTCCAGGTTGTATCATATACATCAACATTCTAAGTTGTATTATATACATCAACATTCTAAGTTGTATTATATACATCAACATTCTATGTTGTATCATATACATCAACTTTCCAGGTTGTATTATATACATCAACATTCTATGTTGTATCATATACATCAACTTTCCAGGTTGTATCATATTTACATCAACATTCTATGTTGTATCATATGTACATCAACATTCTATGTTGTATCATATATACATCAACATTCTATGTTGTATCATATGCATCAACTTTCCAGGTTGTATCTTAGGACATATACACCAGCTTTCCAGATTGTATCTTGTACATCAACTTACCAGATTGTATCTTATACATCAACTTTCCAAATTGTATCATATACATCAACATTCCAGATTGTATCATATACATCAACATTCCACATTGTATCTTATATATCAACATTCCAGGCCGTCTCCTATATATCAACTTTTTAGGTTGTATCATATACATCAACGTTCCAAGTTTTATAATATACATTACTAATACTTTATTACTAATAATACCGCCCGTGTGTTGCCGGCGCCCGAAAGGGGAGCAATGAATAGCATCACCTGGCCCTGATGACATACCAAATGAACTGCTAATTCACATTGGACCATCAGCAAAAAAGAAATTAATAAAAAATTTTAACAACTGTTGGGATAGAGGTCTAGTGCCACAGGTGTGGAAAACCGCCATAATGATACCCATCCACAAGAAAGGCAAGCCAAAAAATAAGGTGGACAGCTATCGCCTAATAAGTCTGACCAGCTGTGTTTGCAAATTAATGGAGCGCCTGGTAAACAAAAGAATGATGTGGTTCCTAGAAAAAAATAAAATCCTGCTAAATCAGCAAGCTGGCTTCAGAAAGTGTAGATCAACTGAAGACCAGATTACACTAATTGCCCAGGAAGTAGAGGATGCTTTCCAGGAAAAAAAGCAGACTTCAGTGGTGTGGGTAGATATGGAAAAAGCCTTTGATTGTGTATGGAAAGATGGACTCCTCCTTAAAATACAACAAAACAAAGTGACAGGGCGCATGTATTACTGGATAAAACACTACCTGCACAACCGAAAAGCAGCAGTGAAGCTTGAAATGAAGCATAGCAGAAAGAAACTCTTTAAGCATGGAGTACCACAGGAAGGTGTTCTATCCCCCACTCTATTCCTTATATTCATGAATGACATTGACCAAATTCTCTCGCGTAAAGTAAATGCTGCAATGTATGCAGACGATCTGGCGATATGGTGCAGTGAAGAGAGCGTTGGCACAACAAAAATAAGGTTGCAAGAAACTATGGACAATTTGGCCAAGTGGACAGACCAATGGGCCATGTCTATCAATGCCCAAAAAACTACCTATACCATCTTCAGCATGTCCACCAAACCACAGAAAATCCTACTAACCATAAATGGTCAAACATTGCAAAAAGATGAGACACCTACATACCTTGGAGTCACTTTTGATCCAAGACTTACATGGAAACAGCACATAGACAAGTGCAAAACAAAAGGTACAATGAGGACAGCACTCCTTAAAAAATTGGCTGGAACAGATTGGGGTGCAAATGGAAAATTTCTAAGTAGAGCATATACAGGTTATGTAAGACCAGCTTTGGAATATGGAATGTCAGCATGGGGGACTACAGCCAAGAGTAACACTCAAAAGATCTCAAAGATACAAAACCGCAATCTCAGAATTATAACAGGAGGTATGAATACTACCCCAATCACAGAAATGGAAACATGCGCAGGTTTGCCATCAATGGAAGAAAGAAGAAATGAAAAAATCCTCACACAGTATGCAAAGTTCAAATGTTTGGAGAGTCATCAAATGAACCAAAGACTAAGCAGACCTACAAAAGAGCGACTCAAAAGATGTAGCTTTCTACACTCCGCTAAACAGCTCCAGAAATCACTCACAGATACAGACCTACAAAACCTAAAACCACTAAACACCTTTAACACATACACAACATGGGACAGGAAAAACTTCCCAAGAATTATGGACAATATACCAAGCATCATTTCGAAAACAGAAACTACTCGTACTATACAAGTACTAAAGGAGACAACTAAGAATCACT
Organism: Meghimatium bilineatum; assembly: GCA_034231615.1. Lineage (NCBI taxonomy): Eukaryota > Metazoa > Mollusca > Gastropoda > Stylommatophora > Philomycidae > Meghimatium > Meghimatium bilineatum. Next base: position 22,450,117 of record CM067309.1, read on the forward strand.
TACAGAAAACATACCCAAAGGATATATGGACACATGTGTATACAGATGGATCAGCGAAAGAGGCAGTATTAGATGGAGGATCAGGAATATATATAGTAACACCAGATGGAAAAGAAATAGAGAAATCCATACCCACGGGCAAACATTCCACAAATTTCAAAGCAGAAATGGAAGCCATAATAGAGGCAGCCAAAATGCTCATGAATTGCTTGCCGAGTCACAACAGACATGTAGTATTTCTAACGGATGCAAAATCAGTATTGCAGGCATTGAAAGATCCAAAGAACACGAACATGAATGAACTTACGGCCTGCTTACTACACCTCAGCAGTACCACCAAAGAAACAGTACTGCAGTGGATCCCAGGTCACTGTGGCATACCTGGAAATGAAAAAGCTGATCTCCTGGCAAGGAAAGGGGGATCACTGGAACAAATAGAAAATGATACTACGTACTATGAAAGTAAAACCATGTTAAAAGCAGAATATAACAAAAAAGTGGAAGCAAATGCACCCAACTGCAGAACCAAATTACCCCTACCACCAAATGTCACGCAAGGAACAAACCATCATTTTCAGACTACGAACTGGTCACAACAGACTGAGAAGTCACATGTTCCGAAAGCTGAAGATTGGTGAGACAGACCTGTGCAACTGTGGACTGAGCCCAGAGACTGCAGAACACATTCTTCATGCCTGTCAACTCTACCAAGAAGAGAGGGAGAAAATATGGCCTACTGAGACGGCACTGCTTCCAGACTTGAGGGGTTCCATGGATGACCTGAAGCGAATCACACAATTCATTGAAGCTATTGGTGCTGTAACCTGATATCTGACTGAAGAACGATGAAGAAGAAGAAGAATAGCAATACTGTTTACCTTCCACGCATGTCGTAAAAGGCGACTAAGGAGGTTATGGGATAGAGTTGGCTGTCCCATGCCATATAGGGCCAGTGACCCAAATCCATGCTGAAGTCGGATGTGTCAGGCCGAAAGGCGCAGATATCGCAGCAATGCTGTAAACCATGACACAACGCATTCCGTTCTCCGGACTACATCCTGCTAATCTGCAGGAGTTTGAGAATTAACGCAGAAGAAGAAGACTAATAATACTATTTGTGTACTCTAAATATACTTTGTATTGTAACATTCTGTAACAGGATTCAACTTTAGCCTTCCACCATAAATTGTCCTTCTTTGTTACATAAACTATACCAGAATTATTTTTTTATAGGAGGATGTTGAGAGTGCCGAAGAAAATTTGAAAAACTAACAGTGTCAAATATGAAACTAAATATGTTTATATAAAGGTGTTTATTCGCTAAATATCACAATGAGAACGCGTTATCAGGGTTGCCAAATAGTTGAAATAGATTGCATGTGGCAAGAATGGCTTATCTTCTATTATATATATATTATACAGTATATTAAGTAAGTATATTAAGTAAGTATATTAAGTAAGTATATTAAGTAAGTATATTAAGTAAGTATATTAAGTAAGTATATTAAGTAAGTATATTAAGTAAGTATATTAAGTAAGTATATTAAGTAAGTATATTAAGTAAGTATATTAAGTAAGTATATTAAGTAAGTATATTAAGTAAGTATATTAAGAGCCGACAGATCAAATGGTTTCCACACATCAGCAGACTACCAGACAGTATGTCAGAGCAATCAATGCTGCAAAGATACAGTGAAGAAAGACCTAGAGGCCAACCATGAAAGTGATGAACCAACGAAATAAAAGAGGCGACAAATTCCATAATATACACAGTACACATGGGGGTCATCTCCAGAGAACTCTTCTACCCCTGACGCTGAAAGGCAACAAGGGTTTAACGAATGTATCAACATCGTTGTTGTTTCCCTGCAGTGACAGGTTGTCAAATTGTCTAATATTTTCTCACGTTGTCGCCTTTTGTCTCTGTTGCCGTCAAACTGCTTGTTCTGACTATGTTCTCCAAACCTTACTGTCTCTTGATGTGGCCAAAAAATGAAGATTGTCTTTTTCTTATATTATTGATTAAGGTCCGTTTCATATGTTATTCTTTCAACACCTCCACATTCGTTTTTCTTGCTGTCCACGATATTCTCACCATTTTTTAAATGTAGAACCACATCTCTATTGCTTCTAATTTCCCACTTTTTACAACTTACAATAAAGCTCTTATCTGATAGTGTACATCTCAGATACATGTATTACCTTTTCTAGACATCTTTTATTGACTTAAAATGGCAAAATTCTAGCAAGTCTGTTGTGTATTACTTGTTTATTACGTCAAAAGATAGAGAAGTTTGGAGAATAGAATGGGCAATATTTAAAGAAAAAGAGGCAATGGACAACAGTATAAGAAAATATTAGATAGTATAACATTGTGGTTTAAAAAAAATCAAAAACAGTAAAACACGATACTATAGATTAATACAGGCCCACATCGACCATTTCTTTCAAAAGTGAAGCGACGAAAACTTGCATGATGTGAACATTATGCCAACATGATTCCTTGACAACAACAATGCTGCAGGGTACTGTTGAAGTAAAAGGTGGAAGAAGCAGAGGACGAATGAAAACATGAGCATACAACATTACGGATGGGACAGGACATGATTTTTCCTCATTCGTCAGCATTGTTGAAGATATAAACAGTTGGCGGACTCTGTGTGTGGATGCATCCAATGTGGTACTCCTACTACTCGAAGGGTTATGGGACACTATGTGTTGATGCATCGAAGATTTATGTGGTACCTCCCCCCCCCCACGACCCTGACGGGTTACGGAGGACATTGTGTGTTGATGCATCCAATGTGGTACCCTTATGATCCTGACTGGTTATTGTCTTATGGATAGATGGATGGGCTACATGCAAGGTAGGACACAAAGTTGCTACTGTTTGCTGTCCCTTTGAACAATGTAAACACGCGGAGACGACAAACAATATGAGAGATTAATATATAAAACAATTTATGAGATTAATATATCAAAATAATTTATGAGATTAACATATCAAAATAATGTGTAACACAAAAATATAAACAATCTTTAGTCATAGAAACATACACGTGTTTCATCATCAGGTGCCATGACGGCTGCGTAGGCGGTCATGGCTCTCCACACGTGTTTACTTTTTCGAAATACCAGGTTCTTTATGAGAACTCTTCATAGATTGATAAACAGTTATGTCCTCGTTGCCTTGGCATCGGCGTTCAAACAAATATCCAGCGATTTATTTAAGGGAGATAACTTTCATGTGACATGTGCAACGGATATTTGTGATTTTACTGTTGCAGGTTGATTTAAGACTGGTAATATTGCCTCCAACCTATCATTAGTCATCACACGTCTGCGATTACTGCACCAGAATGTAACCAGCAGTTTAATAACAGCTTTTAAACACACACCTCAATTTACAACAGCTATGAATCTCACACATTATTTCATCATAATCACAATTTTGTCAGATGTTATTTTATCAAAACTTTTGTTTCGTTTCGTCACACGCCAGTTTGTCAGACCCCTTATTTCTTTTCGTCACACTCATGTGGGGCTCACTCATGTAGCGAAGTGGTTAAGCTGTTATCTGAGATTCCTGTAAATCATCGCTTGGCGCTTCTATCCCTTTTGAAGCTACGGAGTTACGTGCTATGAGTGGTACTCTCGGCAAACGGTGTGCAGCTTCGTTGAGAGTGACGGAGTAAATATTGGGTAACCCATATACAGTAAAACCAATCCTCTACGACTGTTGAACCCTTTTCTGAACACTAAATGTATTCTACTTTACTAGACCAGAAGGTGTAATATTGTAGAATGCTTGAGACACTCTACGTTTATTAGACAGTATCATAATATAAAAAATTGCCGTGTACATTCACCACAATAATATAGTTTGCTTGAGGTTCAGTATCATAATATAAAAAATTGCCGTGCACATTCACAATAATAATAATAAGCTGCCATGGTCGCAGGGGTGTCACAATGGAAACATTGGCATAAAAACCTCTTCAAACATCTTTATTCTCAGAAATTCCGAGGAATGTAGAAACATTTTATCCAGACCATGCCTTAAAGCTGTCGATTCAGAATTTTCTCTGGTTGTCTCTTCTTCTTCCACTCTCAATTGTTTCTTGCAGAAATATTTTATAAAAGGAGCCGTGTCTCGTTACATGTCCAAACCAAACATTTGTATGCAGTTTCAGCACTGCCAATAGTGGCTCTTGATAACCTACAAGTTTGTTTGCTGCTGGACGAATATATTTGTCTTGTATTCTACATACCTAATTCTTAACAAACGTCTTTAGCACTTGTATTCAAAAGCTGAAATCCTTCTTTCCGTGTCTGCATTGAGTGTCCAATTTTCACATCCGTATAAAAACATACTTCACACTAGCGATCTGAAAAGGTTGATATTTATTGTAATAATAATTTTATATTTCCGCCGAAGACGGATGTGTAGGGCCATTGGAGCAAAAAAACGGTGACACAACGCATTTCCATTCTCTGGACTACATCCTACTGTAAATCTAGTAGGACCATGGTCCTGCAATAAGAGAGATCGGGAGTTTTGAGAATAAACGCTGAAGAAGAAGAAGAAGAAGAAGAAGAAGAAGAAGAAAATCATATTTAACCATGTATGGTAGCATCGCCATCTCGAGTCTTAGCTTAATCTCATTTCCAGAATTGTGCATTCATAGTATAGTATTATAATATCTTATCTACAGGGACGTTCATTTGGCACTCTCTCATGCCCTTAAGTTCACCTACATCCACACCCTCGTCAACCCCATGCGACCCCATAACTTACGCCTGCTTCTATTCTAGGAAGGAGAAACTGTATAACAGAACAGCACGGATATGCGGAGTGTGCGTGAGTTATACAGCGCGTGAGGAAATAAGTGTACCCGTGCGATCTGCGCCTGCAGACGGAAATTCCAAGAACTGGCGAGTAGTATTACAACCTGCTATTGTCATGAATATTTGTATTGTTTTGTAAGTTCTTAGTCGCAATTTATGCTAGTTGAGTGCTCATTGAATTGTATTTTACCTTACCGCACTGTGCAGTGGCCACCTACATAATACTGGATTAAACGTACTATTATCAATGAACAGTAAGTATTTTTCAATCTTCCACAATAACGTCAAGGCGTTTGAAAACAAGTGCTATAGACGTGTGTGCTGGGTACCTATTACTGAGAATATAAGACACATGTGTTTGTGTATGATATAATTAATGTATTAGCGGGTCAACAAAAACCACTGTTAACAATCGTGAAACTTCGGTAAACTCCGGTCGTACGTGTACGTGATGAGACAATCTTAGATGAAAAATATATTCTTCAAGATATAGTGGAGAATAGAAGAAGACAAGTAGACACGAAGAAGACATGGCTGGATAATATCAAAAACTGGACTGGAGACTGGATGTGAAATTTCTAAACTCATCAGGATGGTAGACGATACAGATTTATGGAGATATTGTTTGCACCAAATGTCTCCATATGACACTCCTACGGTCCTGGCGGATTATGGGTTTTATTATTATTATTATTATTATTATTACTTCTACTACTACTACTACTACTACTACTACTACTACTACTACTACTATTACTATTACTATTATTGTTATTATTATTATTATTATTACTACTACTACTACTATTACTATTACTATTATTACTATTACTACTACTACTACTACTACTATTACTATTACTATTATTGTTATTATTACTACTACTACTACTACTATTACTATTACTATTACTATTATTACTATTACTACTACTACTACTACTACTATTACTATTACTATTATTGTTATTATTACTACTACTACTACTACTACTACTATTACTATTATTATTATTACTATTACTACTACTACTACTACTACTACTATTACTATTATTACTATTACTATTTTTATTACTATTTTTATTAAGATTGCGTCCACCTTTGTTGTATTTTAATTAATTTTTTCGTCCGTTCAGACATCTAAATTAGTCGTGAAAGTTATTAAAATTGAAATGCACGATGTTATAAATAGTGAATATATTCAAGAAATATAAACTTAACATATATATAATATTAGAGATATTCGTGGATCTATCTCTTTCATGTTGTGGTGGCGGTCTCCCTGTTGTCATCAAAAGGTCGCGGGTTTGAATCCCACTCGCAAGGTCTTGTTTATAAAGTTGATTTTGTTTCAGGGATCCCTGGGGATTATCGCTTGAAACTACGGTGGTACGTGAAATGAAAGTTACTATCGGCAGAAGGCGTGCAGCTTCGCTGAGAGGGACGGGATACAAATGGCGTAACCCGAGTACAATGAAGTCAATCATCTACGCCAACTGAGCCAGTTCTTGAGATGTGTTAAAAATGAGAGAGTAAGTTTATGCCTGTTGACCTTAACCCATTTCACAACTTTGTATTATTAGTGTGACCGAGGAAGGGTGGGGTGGACGTGTATATACGTTGTGATGATAACTGGTTATATTATTGTATCCTATAGGTGGATATATATATACAACTGTTCTCCCCGTCCTGCTTAGTTTCTTACTCTTAAAACTGCTTTACGATTCGAAAATCAGCATGAATCGTGTTCTTCAAGATCGTTCTAGACAGAAAGCTCCCCATAATTGGTGAACGGGCAACTTAGATATTACTAGTAAAATGACCTAGGTAACACCACGCACATAGACTGATATTACACAATAGTGACTCTGGTTGAAAAGTGATATCCAGTACATACCGAGGTTTACAGCATCCGAAGGTTCTAATACAATCCGTGATTACATACAATCATGAATCTATATAAATCACACGAGACTCACCAGTCTCTAACTATACTCCCTAGTTTTACAAATGCTGCACAACTAACTCAACACTGGATATATAGCAACCACCACAGATTTCAACTGTCTCTAACTATTTACTCTATTTTCAACACTATTTCGTCGACTTATCATCTTGGTTCTCGAGACTCGTACAAGTCCTAATTTCTTATTCAGACCTTCGAAGGCTGTCTCCCAGTCCTAGTGACTTATTCAGACCCTCGAAGTCTGTCTCCCAGTCCTAATTGCTTATTCAGACCCTCGAAGTCTGTCTCCCAGTCCTAATTTCTTATTCAGACCCTCCAAGTCTGTCTCCCAGTCCTAATTGCTTATTCAGACTCTCGAAGTCTGTCTCCCAGTCCTAATTCCGACTGGTCCCTTTTCCTAGATCCTCTCCGGATCTGAATCCGAAGCTCTTCTGTGTCCCCCAACTGTCGGCCGGACTACCGTCTTCCTCTCTCTGTGATCTCTTCCTGGTTTGTTTGTTGTTATTGTTGATCTCTCGTCTCTCCCCGTTATATGCTCCGGGGTCTATCTAATCACGTGATCCATTTATTGTTTGTTTGTTTGTGGGTTTGTCTTTCTACAGGAAGACATGCCTCTTTCAACCTTGGAATGGTTTTCTTTTGGTTACATCAGGGCGTATAATGTGGCCAAATGACCTGGGTTGTCATGTTAGGGACTAATGGTTTGACCTGGGGTCTGGTCTGCGTGACCTGATAAGGAGACAAAATATTGGGGGGTTAGGATAGAATCCTAAGAAGGACTGGTTTTGATTGTTGGAATGGTGTTTGAGATCTTGAGCTTGTTTTCTTCGTTCTCCTCCTGGAAATGTTGGCTGGTTTCGATTCTTCTGTTGCTGCGTGGGCATCCTATGGCTTCGATGGTTTTGGTGTACCTGTGGAGGGCATTTTTTTATATATATTTGTAAATTATTTTTTTTTAAATTAATTAATTAATTTCCTTTTTTAAAATTTTTTTTATTAAAAAAATAAATTATAAAAATATATAGTTTAATATCAATGTCTCCATATATATATATATATATATATATACATGGGTAAAACATTATTCATGCACTAGACACGCACTGTGTTCTTATTTCTTGTATCTATCTATACGCTGTGTCCCTTGTTTGTCTTGCGGCGTCAGAAGTGGAAGAGTTCTCTGGAAATGGCCTTCTTGTGCGCTATTTGTAAGCTTGTTGCTGTGGCTTCTTTGATTTCTGTGATCCATCTTTTACATAGTCTGTCTCTGGCTTTATAACCGTTATGTCTACGTGTCATGGCCATTTGTGGCATGATATATGTCGGTAGTCTGGAAGCGTGTGAAAACCACTTGATCTGTTGTCTTTTGATATGTTCCAATACTGGTATTGTTTTGGTCATCTGTCTGATGTTATCGTTTCTAATTCTATCTCTTAATGACACTCAGAGTGTTCTTCGTTTCTTGTATATAGAAACTAAGTTGTATTCCCTTGGTTCGTGATTTCCTTTCTAGTTCCTTCTTCTGCTTATGTGACTTTTGGAATGGTTACATGTCTTCCTAGTCTCCCGTCTCTCCTCTCCTTGTATGCTCCAGGGTCCATCTTGTTAAGTAGGGGTTTATGCCTCATATGGTCGAGGCCCGCCCCTTTCAACCTAGGACTGGTGTCCATATTGGTTATATCGAGGCGGTCCAGGGTCCATCTAATCACATGTTCCATTTAAATCCCTAACTTTATATCATTCAATATGCAATCTTCTCATTTCCTACCTCCACGCGTCTGACATTTCACTTCCTCCCATTTCTAAATAATGACTACCATAAAATATTGACTTTACAGTAGTCAATAAATAACATTTAATAAAAATAGCAAGCGTGTTGCAACATAAAAGCACGAAAGGTGAAACAAGTAAATGATAATAATATCATAGTTATTTCTAATGTATCTGGGTTTTGTGTGTCTATAATCCACTCAGATTATGGCAGATGTGAAACAGAAGTTAAAAAGAGAATAGGAATGGCTAAAAGTACCTTCAATGACATGAGGAAAGTATTAATATCTGAACAAATTACATAAAAGTTAAAAATGAGAATTATAAAATGCTATATCTACTTTATATTAATGTATGGCTCAGAAACATGGACACTAAACAAACAATTAGAAGACAGAATTGATGCCTCTGAGATGTGGGTATATAGAAGAATAGGAAGAACATCATTGAAAGAGACGAAAACAAATAAAGATGTGCTGAAGACACTTAATATGAAGAAAGAACTACTAAGAGAAATAAAGATCAGGCAAAAAAAATATTTTGGTCATATTAAAAGACATGACACATTATTGAAGACCTTACTTGAGGGCAAAGTAAAAGGGAGGCGAACAAGAGGTATGCATACACGTGGGAGAGTAACATCACACGATGGACAGGTTACAGTCTAGCAGAATGCACCACCAAGACAAGAGACAGGGGATGCTGGAGATCCGTTGCAGCCAACTTTCATTGCGGAGACGGCACTTAATGATGATGAATCCACTCAGGTATGACACAATAGCTTCATACTTTGGCCTATGTTTATTCCACTTACATAGTTAGTACGAACTCTACCTATTGTCTGATGTCAGATTACCTGACCGACAGAGTGGCTCCTTTCTGGCGGCGGTGACAATTTCCCCCTTTTTTCCCCTTTTTTTGCATATCGTACGAGTTGTTGACTCAGAGTCTGCTACCAATTTCATCACATTCGTCTCCGCAACGAATGTTGGCTGCAACGGATCTCCAACATCCACTGTCTCTTGTTTTGGTGATGCTCTCTGCTAGACTGTAACCTGTCCATTTTGTGATGTTACTCTCCCACGTGTATCTCTGTCTACCTCTTGCTCGCTTCCCTTTGACTTTACCCTCAAGTAAGGTCTTCAATAAGGTGTCATGTCTTTTAATGTGTCCAGAGTATTTTATTTGCCTGATCTTTATTTCTCTTAGTAATTCTTTCTTCATATTAAGTGTCTTTAGCACATCTTTATTTGTTTTCTTCTTTTTCCATGATGTTCTCCCTATTCTTCTATATACCCACATCTCAAAGGCATAAATTTTGTCTTCTAATTGTTTATTTAGTGTCCATGTTTCTGAGCCATACATTAATATTGAATAGATGTAGCATTTTAAAATTCTCATTTTTAACTTGTTTGTAATTTGTTTAGATGTTAATATTTTCCTCATGTCATTGAAGGTACTTTTGGTCATTCCTATCCTCCTTTTAACTTCTGTTTCACATCTGCCATCATTTGTGACTATGTGTCCAAGATATTGATACTGTTTTACTTGTTGTAGTTTCTCTCCCTGTATGTTTATGTTTACCTCCTGTTCTTCTGTGCCTTTGCTGATTATCATGGTTTTTGTTTTTTGGATATTTATATCCAGTCCATATTCATTACTTGATTTATTGACTTGACCTATTAGTCTTTGTAGTTCATGTTCACTTTCTGCTAAAAGAACAGTCATCTGCATATCTCAGGTTGTTTATTATTTTCCCGTTGATCTTGAGTCCTGGCATTTCTTCTATATTTTTAAAGATATTTTCTGTGTAGATATTAAATAGGCTTGGTGATAAAATGCTTCATTGTTCTTATTTCTATGTATGGTGAGTAGTTGTTTTCACACCTTATTGATGCAGTGTGTTCCCAGTATATATTTTTAATCAGTCTGATGTTTTCCATCTATGCCTATTTCTTGAAGACATTCGATTAATTTTTTATGTTGGACTCTGTCAAAGGCCTTGCTATAATGAAGCAAATGTAGATACTTTTTTGGACTTTTAAATATTTATCTATCACTAGCCGGATACTCAGTATAGCTTCTCTCGTTCCTTTGTTTTTCCTAAAACCGAATTGTTCTTCACCGACCTCTATGTCTATCTTGATCTTAATTCTTTCATGTATTATCTTGAGGAGTATTTTAGTTAAATGACTCATTAGACTTATTGTTCCATATTCTGTACAGTCCATAGCCCTGGGCTTCTTAGGTAGTGGTATGAATATTGATGATGTTAGGTCTTTAGGTATGTGACCTGTTTCATATATGTCATTGCAAAGTTCTGTGATAATATCCACACCAAATTCAGTTAGATTTTTCATTATGTCTGTTATGTCGTCGGAGTCGGCAGCCTTTCCGACAATCTACCAATTTAGTGCAGGACAATATTTTTTTCGCACATTCCTGATGAGTATAAACTATCAGACGTTGTGTCCGAAAAAAACTAGACAACAGCCCTTTCAATAATATACATGTAATGGCGTGAATGAATTGCGCATAAACACGTCTAAGACCAGTGTCGTCATACACTGATACATTAGTACTAATTCCCTTGTTCATTAATGTTGTTTAGTTTAATATTTAGTTGTGGTATTCGATTTCCTTTTAATTGTCGAAATGTTTAGTATTACTATTTTTTATAAACAAATAAACCTTTCAATCGCTTTGTGTGCAGTTTCTAGCAATTTCTTTAATATGTCTTGTATCCGAAGTGCAGCATAATTCGTGCGTGCCTCCTACAAGACACGATCACAGAGCAGCTGATGTGTCCGTATCGTTTTAGAAATATGCAGTCAGGCATACATTCCGCTTACAGGCATGCATGAGAGATATTATCTCGTTTTAGAAGCTCACATTGAGGGATATTATCTCGTTTTACAAGCACACATTGAGGGATATTATCTCGTTTTACAAGCACACATTGAAGGATATTATCTCGTTTTACAATCACACATTGAGTGAAATTATCTCGTTTTACAAGCACACATTGAAGGATATTATCTCGTTTTACAAGCACACATTGAGGGATATTATATATTATCAAGAATAAAAATAGATCCTTGATGTTTGGAAGTTTTAAAAAATAGAAGTTTGAGAAAATACATCTTAAAATTAATTAGTAAAACGTGACAAAAAGAATACTTCTAGTAATACTTCGTATTGAAAAATAAATTACTAATTAAAGAAAAAAAATTAACCACATAAAGTATTTTGGACATATTAAAAAGCATGATACCATGTTGAAGACTTTACTTGGGGGTAAAATCTCGGAGAGGTGAGCAAGCGGTAGGCAGAAATACAAGTGGGAGAGAATCATTACTAAATTGACAGATTACAGTCTAGCAGAATGCACCACTAAGGCAAGATACAGAAGGATACTAGAGGTCCGTTTCAGCTAACCCTCTTTACGCAGACGGCACGTAATGATGATGAAATTTCAAGAACTCTATAAAACTGATTAATACAGCAATGAATAAACTTCATCCTTCAATAAAATTAAAATACTAACTATTTCTAAAACAGCATAAAAACACCAGTTTTATAAAAACACTGTTCATTGACCACATTCTTAAAAAGAGTTAAAACCACCAATAGTGTTCTACAATAGACACACACCACGTGTGGCCATTACCAGAAGAATGACAAATAACACGCGTTATTATAGACAGTATAATTAACGGTTGTAAGGCTTTTATTTTGAGAATACCGTGATTAGCCTTATAAACGTGCTGAGTGGGCTTAGAGGCTTCAAAAAGACATTTCTTCAGAATGAAAAAGACGCACTGTTGTAACCTTGTTGCCATATTTAGACAAAACTTTATATTAAAGAACTGGCAATATATTTTAAAAAGTCGCCATGTTTAGAAAGTCGATAATAGGTAATTAACTTCAGCAAAGTTGTAATCCAACAAGCGAAGAACGAAAAAAGGTACCAGTGATTAGCAGTGATCACGCATGTGGTTGCGTCTGTGGGTCTCATCAATGGCCCACTAGACATGCCACCCATGCAACAGAAAACCTTAGTGGATGACATGCCGTTATATTGAGGTTATCTTCTTAGAGAAACTTCATGGCACGTCATCTATATAATTATGCTTTTATGTTGTTGTTGAAATACGTTTCATGTTTACCTGAATATATATGTAAGCACCCTCTGTGGTTGGGAGGGAGCCAGAGATGTATCGTGCAGCACTGGGAGGAGGAAACTGTCAGCACTGATTTTCCTATGGCTGAAAACCATCATAGAGGCACAGTGATTCATGACGTGACAATCCTTTTGACTTGAACATTTGGTTGCATGCCTGGAGCAATAGAGAAGTTCGGCATAACCAGTAGTAAATTGGTGGCTGGGAATGAGCACAGTGAATCCTATCTTGGCTACATAGGCTAGAAGCAGTGCATAGGTGGAAACCTACCTTCCTGGAGGTGTGATAGTTATTCTCTGGCTCTGTCCCGGGGTGGGCCGAAAATCCACAGACTTCCCAGCAATATAATGGCATTAGGTCAAAGGACATGAGCCCATGGACAGCTGGATCAGCAACCAACCAAGCAACCAACCACTTGCAGTGATATACCAGTGATATTACTTCGTTGTCCTTTTCCGTGTTTTGCTATTTTTAAAAAGGAAAGGTGGGTGAACTTTCGTGAAAGAAGGGTAATGGATAATAGGTGAGACTACAGTAAAATAGGTAGGAACAGAGAACAGGAAGCAATGCGTTTCCAGTTTTAAAAAAAACTTCCTTAATCGATGTTTTAAACAAACACTACAATCAAGAAAATATATAGCACGAAAGGGGAAAATTGACAGTGAGGACAACGTTCTGTAAATGACAGGTCCCATAGATTCCAACTGAGATAAAAATGAATTTTTCGTGAGAATGATCAGAATAGTGTATACTGTAAGAAGTTACTCTCAGTTTCATGGATGATGAATATCCACATAGAAATATAGAATCGTGTTTAATGTACGAAATTACTCTCAGCCTCATGAATATCCACATAGAAATATAGAATCGTGTTTAATGTACAAAATTACTCTCAACCTCATGAATATCCACATAGAAATATAGAATAGTGTTTAATGTACGAAATTACTCTCAGCCTCATGAATATCCACATAGAAATATAGAATCGTGTTTAATGTACGAAATTACTCTCAGCCTCATAAATATCCTAATAGAAATATAGAATCGTGTTTAATGTACGAAATTACTCTCAGCCTCATGGATGATGAATATCCACATTGGAAAATAACACAAGTAACTCACAATATTGATTTCAGTGTCGTAGCGGTGTCAATCTGGAAACATCAACACAAAAATTCCACGATTCTTCCCTGTTTTCAGTTCTTTATTTAAGTGTGGAGAATTGTAATCCTTCCCAATCATTTTTATTATCAATCCATACGTCTTTAGTATCCCCTCTTCTTCTTTCTCCCTCAAGTATTCTCTGTAGGATAGTTTTAGAAAGGGAATTATGCCTCATCCCGTGGCCAAACCGCACATGTGAAATAGATCTACTATATATGGATTAGAGGGGAAAAAATATATAAAATTAGTAACATTTTATTCAAGATGTAACCATCAACCAAACATTTTTTGAATGTAGTGATTTTCGAGGCAATAATTGCATGTTGAAGTTTGATATTGCTTTCTCCATGTAGTGATTTTCGAGGCAAAAATTACGTTTTGAAGTTTGATATTGCTTTCTTGATGTAGTGATTTTCGAGGCAATAATTGCGTGTTGAAGTTTGATATTGCTTTCTTGATGTAGTGATTTTCGAGGCAATAATTGCATGTTGAAGTTTGATATTGCTTTCTGGATAATCCCACACACAATTGCCTGCGGCGGGACTTGAATCGTGTATCTTAAACCAGGTCACATGACACGCTCTGTACCGCGCCGATATAGAGCCAAACATGTGGACTAGATAGTTATCGAAAGGAGGAGAACCACAGTAGCAATAACATCAATTCTATAGAAAAGGGAGTTTGGATTTAGGAGTTCAACTCTCCCCCCCCCCCCCCCCCAAAAAAAATCGAAACATGATATGGTTCATTAGAAAGCAGAATAACAGTGAGGGTACCCCCCCCCCTCCACATCTTAATTATTTTTTCAAAAATGATTGGAAAAAAAACAGCAACGAAAACGAAGAAACGACTATTTAAGTAAACCCCCCCCCCTTTCACTTTTAATTTTAACCTATCTACGGCGCTGAATGATGTACTACGGTAGAGACACAAAAGTCTATTATTTACAAACTGGAGGACTTCAAAATTACTGCTAGGAAGGAAACAAACAGAATAATTGTATATAGGTACAAAGTGAAATGAGACTAGAAGGGTATAGTGTACCTCACTGCAATGTATAACGATTCTCAAGGGCATACCGAACTCTATCATCAGTGGAGTACGATTGAATGGCAGTGATTTGACGTCGCCGATTCTGAGCCCATGAATGATGGGGAAAGTAGCAGTGATGGTTTCTAAGATAATACATGCAAGAAGAAAGATACAACTAAAATACTAAAGAAAAGATGTCGGTTTCTGTGATGGAGTGGGTAGTAAGACTGACTCACATAGCCCGGGAACTATTCGAACACAGTAGAAGTCGTACTGTTCACGTTCATTTGGTTATGCTAGTTAACATGGGACTTCAAATTGTAATGCAGCTGTCGTTGACATGGAATTCAGATTTCAACGTAGATGTAGTTAACATGGGCTTCAAATTGTAACATAGCAATAGAACATGGGACTTAATATTGTACCGTAACAATAGTTAACATGGGACTTCAGATTTTAACGTAACAATAGTTAAAATGGGGTTTTAACTTCCAACGTAGAAAAAGTTAACGAGCAAGTTCAGACGCTAGTTTATCTGCAGTCTTTCAGCTATCAAAGCCCCCCAATGTTTTTCTTATCGCAAATTGTCATTATATCATGCAGCATTGGACTCCTGTTTCTATCTATGTACAGATTATTTACAATTCTATCTCCTCCCAACAGGGGAAATAATTTCATAACTTCCCGTTGCATTATTTAATAACTGATCATATTTACAACAAATGACTGGTCAAATTATTTCCCTTGTTCTTGATCAAATATTTTATAGAAATCTATTTTCAGAACGGAGTGTAAGGTTTCTATTGAAATGAATAAATAGCTTTCTAAGAAAGAAAATTCATTTTTTTTTAAAACGTAAAGCAGTGATATGACAAATGCGGCTCCAGGCCATATCGAGTAATCGAGACAGCAATCTGATTCTCCCCTTCTTCTTCTGCGATCAATTGTTAAACTTCCAGTCTGATATTTATGATGTATGAGGCGGTTTGTTTTAGGTCATCTTGTGTTCCTGATACTACACAACAACTGATGACGCGTCAATGCTACTACGCAACGTGTTATCATGCGTCTAAACTGTACTACACAACTGATGACGTGTACACGCTAACCACACAACATTTGGTGACGTGTATGTGCTACTACACAGCATCTGATGTGTAGTATGGCTATGCTACTGCACAACTACAAAGATCAGTAGTTAAACAACTAGTTTAACTATACATTGGTCACGTATAGTGCGATTTGTTTTAGGCAATTTTGGGTTCCCAGAAATCGTTTTGCAGAGAAGCTCTTGTGGGAAACATTGTTCCGTGAACAGTGACCAATATTCGACCAATATACAATGACTGGATGTTTAATAATCGATTTCTGAAGTTGTGTAGTAGCATAGACACGTCATCAGTTGTTGTGTAGTAACATAGAATCATTATTAATTATTGTGTAGTATCTGGAAGCCAAGATGACATACAACAAACCCTTCTATCAATCAATCAATCAATCAAGTCCAATGTCGAATGGCGTAAGCAATCATGTTTCTCCTCGACTCTCTGTTTCTTGTGTTGTCAATAAGCTCGGTTGGTGAGCTTCTACCAAACACAATTCAAGTCCATTTAGTAACTTTTCTCTTTGTCATCCCCTATCTTTTCTCCCCTTGAACTTTCCAGTATTTATTAAGTGTTCAAGCTGTGTTCTTCTCAACACATGTCCTAGAAATCTTTACTGTCTGCCCCTAATGTTTGATATAATTGATCTTTTTACGCCAGCATCAATGAGAACCTCTGCATTAGTTTTCGTGGCTGTCCATGGTATTTTCATCATTCTTCTCAGAAACCACATTTCTGTAGCCTCTAATTCGCTTTGAAATTTTTTTGTTTACAGTCCATGCTTCACATCCATAAAAAAGAATCGGTTCGATATAGCATCTCAGCACTCGAATCCGGGTCTGCATTGATAGTCTTCCGTTTCACAAAATAGTTCTCATTTTTTTTTTGGAATGCTGATTTGGCTTCTGCTGTTCGGCTCTTTATCTCACTTGAGCATCTACCTTCTGAAGTTAACAGGGTGACAAGATATTTCACTTTTTCAACTTGTGCTAATTTTGTGTCATTAATTATTCTGTTGCATCTTGGTGGTTTATGTCTCTTCGGCACAATCATTATTTATGTTTTCTTCTTGGTTAAACTTAGGTCTTTGTTTTCACTTTCTTTCACTACTATTCTATTCATGACCAATATTGGACTAGATGTTTTATTACTGATCTCAGAATAAGAAGAAGAAGCCTCATAGTTTTGAAACCGCTAAAAGTGTATTGTATCTTTATGACGTATATAAGACCAACCGAATATCTCACACTATCAGACTAGTCAAATTATTATTTAACTGTCCCACTCGTTCTGTCTATTGTGTCTAGAAATGTGGAAAGTTGACATATGCAAACTGACGTTCTGTTGCGAGAATTTTTTTGCAGAGAAATGTGTGTCCAGATTGAGCAGCCGAATTAAATTAAGTGAGTAACCAAAGTAGCAGTAGTTTTAAAGATTTGGTCTAAGTTAGTACGGTAAGAAAAATATGGCAATATTACATAAAGGATGAGGTTTTTGTGGAAAATAATATAATAATGACTTGTTATTTTAGAAAGGTGGGTTCTGTGGCTGAGTGATTAGTGAGACACTTTTAAAATACTAACTCACACGAACTAGGCCGATGCTCAAGAGCAATGAAATGCGTGAGATGTGTATCATTATGTTTCAAAGATGTTTGTCATTATCAGATGCCGTCTCCGCAATAAAAGTTGGCTGCACCAGACTTCAAACACATTCTGTCTCCTGCCTTGATAGTGCTCTCTGCTAGAATTCTGTCACGCTTAGAAAGAACTTAGATACTTTAGAAAGAACTAGCACAATGAGATATCTGTGTGTGTTTTTTGACAGAAGCCTGAGTTTCAGGGAACATGTTGACCACATTATCATAAGGGCAGGCAAAGGCTTAGCAGCAATGAAGGTTATGACTGCTGTGCAGTGTGAGCAAAGATTGTTATTTCTTTTGTACCAGGGTTTGGTTGTGGCTGTGGTGGAATATGCACTGGCAATTCTGACTCTTAGCCAAACGCAGATCGAAAGACTGGATAGAGTCCAGAATACAGCAATGCGTATCATTCTGGGATGCACAAGACACATCGACAAGAGCTATGCGATACCTACTTGACTGCCCAACAGCTGAGCATAGATTACAGTATTGCCGTGCACGGGCGTACCTTCAAATACATGCAGATAAGGAACACCCGTTGCATTCCGAAATAAAGAAAGTTAAAGGCAGCAGACTCAAGAGAGGGAAGTTGTGTGGATAGGACATGCTGAGGATGTCATACAAAGCGTGTGCAGATTGCAGGATGTGGCAGCATGTACGGAATGGATAGGTCTACCCACAGATTTAGAAACTTGTTTGAGAGTAGTAATGTCACTTAGCAGGGAATGCAGAGAATGGTGTCCCACAGCTGTGGAGAAAGAAGTGCAGGCTTTAATCAGTGAGAATACCAAAGAGGGGGATGTGATTATATACACTGATTGATCTGTAATTAGGCATGTTCGCAGTGCTTGGGCATTTACAGCTCAGTGCGCAGGTAAAACGATCAAGGAGGAAAATAGTGCATTTGAGTCACTACGAGCAGTATGACCATGGAGACTATGGCGGTGACCAAAGCATTTGAGTGGATACGCACACAGAAGGTAACATCTTGAGTGACTCTATGAGTATGATTAAGAAGGTACAAGTGGGTCTCGTTCGCGAACAGTGGATTAAGGCCTTGAGAAAGGCGAGCTTGAAAGTGGTTACATTTATTTTCGTGCCGGGACATGTGGGCGTTCGAGGCAATGAAAGAGCTGATCAACTGGCATCGTGCGCGATTGTGGCACAGGGCGATGGGGCAATGGATCGCGCTGACGTGTTGAACTCCTTAAGAGATATAACACGCGAGAGTGAGACTAATGTGGATGATGATTCCTTTTCAATGGATAGGATTAAAGATCAGGGATTGAAATGCGGTGTTGCTAGAGGTGAACATTTTGGAGGGCGCAGAAGAATGATGGTCAACCAGCATAGGACCGGTACTGTCAGCAGAAGTGTGATAATTTGTATGATAGTTGTATGATAGTTGTATGAATGTTGTCCACTAGGGACCACACTGGCCATAAGCCTGCATGACTTTAATAAGGCCAGACACTCGAAGGTATCATTATTGACCACTAGTGACCACATTGTCCATAAGACTGCATGACCTCAATACGGCCAGATATTTGATGATATCATATTTAACCGCTAGTGACCACACTGCCCATAAGACTGCATGACATCAATACAGTCAGACACTTGATGATGTCATAGTTGACCACTAGTGACAACACTGCCCATAAGACTGCATGACTTCAATACGGCCAGACACTTGATGATGTCATAGTTGACCACTAGTGATCACATTGCCCATAAGACTGCTTGACTTTAGCACAGTCAGTCATATAATCATTAATAAACATATTGAACTCTGATTTCAAAAAATACATACTTCACAGAACTAAAACACAGATATATTTCTACTTGTAAGCCTCCAACCTGTACTGTTAGATCTGTCTCCGCAGTTCGTTGACATTATCGACAAAATCTTCATTAAGATGCCATTCATTTTTATATTTCCAAAACATTTTGTATTTGTTTCCATTATTACTTCTTTTTTATGTAACGTGTCTATTTATTGGTGGTTTTTTTTTTAAATTAAATTTGTCAATTTCGTTTATATTCCCACATCGATAAAGCGTCTATTTCAGTGTTAGTTCAACTGCCGGTTAATAAATGCAGAATTAAAGTGTGTTGGATCACGGTTTCAGATTTAGCTACGGTATCAGCCTATATCGGTCTGATACATCCGACTTCAGCATGAGGTTAAATATATCAATTATTTTTTATAAACTATTAGCAAATCATTGGTTCACTGTCAGGGCCGTAGATATATTTGTAAGAGGAGTTGGGGGGGGGGGGTTTCCCTGAAACAAGTCTGTTCGTCTAGTTTTTTTTTGTAGGTCTTATAATGATCACTTTAGTACGGACACGGCTAAAAAAGAAAGGGTTGAATTCCTCAATCACCCTACCCCCCTCCATCCACATTACAGCCCGTGTTCAATGTCCATGTTTCGAAAGCATACGTTAATAAAGAATATATGACAACTGTCATTTAGTTATTGGGTTACCTGAATGTTTGTATCTCATGTCATTAAATATATGGTAACTCATTTTTCAGTTTCATTATTGGGTTGCATGGATGTTTGTGTCTCATGTCATTGAATATATGGTAACTCATTTTTCCGTTTCATTATTGGGTTGCATGGATGTTTGTGTCTCATGTCATTGAATATATGGTAACTCATTTTTCCGTTTCATTATTGGGTTGCATGGATGTTTGTGTCTCATGTCATTAATTATATGGTAACTCATTTTTCCGTTTCATTATTGGGCTGCATGGATGTTTGTAAGCGTCTCATGTCATATACTGTAAAGTATCTCAATTTTTGAGTTTAGTTTTTTGGTTTGTGTGAATGTTTGTAACTTTCTCATCTGCACTTCTTCTGGTTTCCATGCATATATTAATAATCAACACTCATTCATTTCACAATGACAAATATATGTTTTTGCTAACTTAATGTTATATTGAGATTCGCGTCGTTCTCTAGACAAGAAATCAACTAAGGTACTTACACGTTTTGTGCACATTAAAATTATACGTCTTTATTTTCACTATGTAGTAATTAAATTTACAGTTTTTATTTATTGTCAAAAATATTCTTTATTTCAACAGCGACATTTATGTTCTTATTGTTTGATGTATAACTATAATGTGTTTGTTGCATCAGGTCTCATTAGAATGTGTTTGTTGTATCATGTCTCATTACAGTATGTTTGTTGTATCATGTTTCATTATAGTATGTTTGTTGTAGCATGTCTCATTATAGTATGTTTGTTGTATCATGTCTCATTACAGTATGTTTGTTGTATCATGTCTTACTATAATGTGTTTGTTGTATCATGTCTTACTATAATGTGTTTGTTGTATCATGTCTCACTATAATGTGTTTTTGTATCATGTCTTACTATAATATGTTTGTTGTATCATGTCTTACTATAGTATGTTTGTTGTATCATGTCTTACTATAGTATGTTTGTTGTATCATGTCTTACTATAGTATGTTTGTTGTATCATGTCTTACTATAGTATGTTTGTTGTATCATGTCTTACTATAGTATGTTTGTTGTATCATGTCTTACTATAGTATGTTTGTTTT
The DNA here is from genome assembly GCA_034231615.1 of Meghimatium bilineatum. Classification (NCBI taxonomy): domain Eukaryota; kingdom Metazoa; phylum Mollusca; class Gastropoda; order Stylommatophora; family Philomycidae; genus Meghimatium; species Meghimatium bilineatum. The sequence goes on from CM067309.1 coordinate 22,471,410, forward strand.
ATCATGTCTTACTATAGTATGTTTGTTGTATCATGTCTTACTATAGTATGTTTGTTGTATCATGTCTTACTATAGTATGTTTGTTGTATCATGTCTTACTATAGTATGTTTGTTGTATCATGTCTTACTATAATATGTTTGTTGTATCATGTCTTACTATAGTATGTTTGTTTTATCATGTCTTACTATAGTATGTTTGTTGTATCATGTCTTACTATAGTATGTTTGTTTTATCATGTCTTACTATAGTATGTTTGTTGTATCATGTCTTACTATAGTATGTTTGTTGTATCATGTCTTACTATAGTATGTTTGTTGTATCATGTCTTACTATAGTATGTTTGTTGTATCATGTCTTACTATAGTATGTTTGTTGTATCATGTCTTACTATAGTATGTTTGCTTTGTCAGGTCTCACTATAGTAACAAAACTTCCACTTAAATATCCTTCAAAAAATGTATTATTAAATACCTGTTTGTAACATGCATTTTAATTCTACATTTATACATGTATTGAATGACAGTTTTTATAAATAAGGCCCATATTAACAAAAGAACGTACCAGACAGCTTGTAGACAGACCTAAATAAAAAATTGTGGGACGTAAATGTTTGCAAAAAAAGATAGTCAGAAAGGCCAAAAATTTTGAAATAAACTGCTAGGCCAATGATCATGAAAAATGGTTAAATTTCTGAAAATTCTTTATAAGTTTATGTAATATACTTGTGCGCAAAACAAAACAACGAGAAGTATTTCAACATTAATGCAAAAGTACGAATCTATTTTAGGACGAATAGATAGGATGGAATGGAAATAATTGCTGGTACGTGATATTGACTTTACGTTGTGCGATAGCAGAGATTATGGCATAGACGTTTCTATGTCGCCTTCATTAGCTATGTTGTCTGATGTGTGTGTGTGTGTGTGTGCTTGTTGTGACAGCAGAACACGCTGTTCTTGTGCTGCACTGGGATATGTTCAGCAGAAACAAGAAAATGTGTCTGTTTTTATCTTCTAGATCTGTCTGCTTATTCTATCAGAATCTTTGTCAGACAATATTTCACTATTTATTTTACCATTGTAGTTGGCACGTTGTCCATCAACCAGTCACTATATTCTTTGAAACTTTTCTTCTGTCCAGCAGTCAGTCGCTTTAGTCTTTGAAGCGTTTCTTCTTTCCATCAGCCAGTCACTATAGTCTTTGAAGCGGTTCTTCTGTCCATCAGCCAGTCGCTATAGTCTTTGAAGCGTTTCTTCTGTCCATCAGCCAGTCGCTATAGTCTTTGAAGCTTTTCTTCTGTCCATCAGCCAGTCGCTATAGTCTTTGAAGCGTTTCTTCTGTCCATCAGCCAGTCGCTATAGTCTTTGAAGCGTTTCTTCTGTCCATCAGCCAGTCGCTATAGTCTTTGAAGCGTTTCTTCTGTCCATCAGCCAGTCGCTATAGTCTTTGAAGCGTTTCTTCTGTCCATCAGCCAGCCGCTATAGTCTTTGAAGCGTTTCTTCTGTCCATCAGCCAGTCGCTATAGGGTTTGAAGCGTTTCTTCTGTCCATCAGCCAGTCGCTATAGTCTTTGAAGCGTTTCTTCTGTCCATCAGCCAGTAAGCTTTCCCTTAAAGATATCACAATACTTCAGTTGTTTTGGGATGCTTTTGTCACGCATGTCCACACCGTTCCGGTTCATCTTAGGTGGGCCTTCTTCGGTATCGTGGTATATTGTGTAATGGTTCTACTGACGAGAACTCACGAGAGTAGAATAGTGGGGAGAAGGGGTTGGGTTGGTGTCATCGTACTCCCACCTCCTTAGCAAATCGGAACACGAATTTGAGCACTAAGAACTAGAACAAAAGTTGAGTAAACATCCAAGAAGCCACTCCTTGGCGATTTATCACTGCAGGACAAATTTAACATCAAAATCGATGACCTGATACTCGAAAACATGTGACTAGTTTTTTGTTAGGTAACCCCCCACCCCAATTTTAAGACGATCATGTGTGTGCATGTAGATGTGTCTGTGTATGATTGTAGATGTGTCTGTAGATGATTGTAGATGTGTCTGTTATGACTATAGATGTGTCTGTGAGTGCATGTAGATGTGTCTGTGGATGATTGTAGAAGTGTCTGTGTGTGCATATAGATGTGTCTGTGGATGATTGTAGATGTGTCTGTGGATGATTGTAGATGTGTCTATGTGTGCATATAGATGTGTCTGTGGATGATTGTAGATGTGTCTGTGGATGATTGTAGATGTGTCTGTGGATGATTGTAGATGTGTCTGTGGATGATTGTAGATGTGTCTGTGTATGCTTGTAGAGGTGTCTGTGTATGCTTGTAGATGTGTCTGTGTATGATTGAAGATGTGTCTGTGGATGATTGAAGATGTGTCTGTGGATGATTGTAGATGTGTCTGTGTATGCTTGTAGATGTGTCTGTGTATGATTGTAGATGTGTCTGTGGATGATTGAAGATGTGTCTGTGTATGCTTGTAGATGTTTCTGTGGATGATTGTAGATGTGTCTGTGTATGCATGTACATGTGTCTGTGTATGATTGTAGATGTGTCTGTGTATGATTGTAGATGTGTCTGTATATGCTTGTAGATGTGTCTGTAGATGATTGTAGATGTGTCTGTGTATGCATGTAGATGTGTCTGTGTATGATTGTAGATGTGTCTGTGTATGATTGTAGATGTGTCTGTGAATGCACGTAGACGTGTCTGTGGATGATTGTAGATGTGTCTGTGGATGATTGTAGATGTGTCTGTGTATGCATGTAGATGTAACTGTTGGTGCTTGTAGATGTGTCTGTGTATGTTTGTAGATGTGTCTGTGGATGATTGTAGATGTGTCTGTTGATGATTGTAGATGTGTCTGTGTATGCTTGTAGATGTGTCTGTGTATGCTTATAGATGTGTCTGTGTATGCTTGTAGATGTACCTGAGCGTGCTTGTAGATTTGTCTGTGCGTGTGCTTGTAGATGTACAAGTACATGTTACTAGATTATCTTTTGAAAAAGTATATGTCATTAGATTTTCTATATAAGTACATTTCACTTGATTTTCGTTAGAACAAAAGTACATTTCACTTGATTTTATATAGAACAAAAGTACATTTCACTTGATTTTATATAGAACAAAAGTACATTTCAAATGATTTCCTATAAAACAAAAGTACATTTCACTTGATTTTCTTACCCATAGAGGCAAACTCTTTGAAGTGAAGATGGGCCTTAGTCCAGCCAACAGAGGCTGAGAAAAAAAATTGATAGGTCATCTATATTGAACAGGACCAAAGTCCTACCTAGACAAGCACAACTGCTGAAGTCAGAGATACCATGCCAAGAGGCGTACCAACAGCCATGGTATCATGAAACCTGGCTAGTTAACATGTCATCACTGACTGTGTTCATGTTTGTCGAAGCATAATTCATAATCTAACCCCACTGTGAAGAGAATAGTTAAAATACCACAAATACCTGGCAAAAACATGCAAAGACAACGCCAGAATGATAGCAGATAACAGAAATTTTAAAAATTTAGAAAGATATAGAAATGGCTGGATGACGACAGTTGTAACAATACTCTAATGGGAACAAAACGATTTTGTAATAGTAATAAATATCGGATATATCTAGAAAAATGATGGAATGTGTTAAGACCAAATGGCAGGGGTTTAAAAAAAATGTAACGAGCCTTCACAGTAAAAAATTGGAATGAACTCTAATCAATCTGCTGTATTTATTTTATTCCCAGAGGTTATAGACTGCGCCATTTTGCGACACGCATAATAATGGCGTCTCATCACGCTAAATGAGCATCGATAGCGAAGGCGGGAATAATCACCTCCCCATGATATCGGAATTAAGCGTGTACAATTCTTGTAGCTGACGAATGGGCTTGAATAATGAATAACAATGTTCGCAATAACGTTACAGAATGGAAGGTAACAATAGCAATGACAATAACAATAATCTAGTTATTGTTTTATATAGAGAACATCAAGGAAATGCAACAATTCTCTTATTTGTTTTGTTCCTGTTAGAACACGGTGTCTCGACATCCTTTATTATTAACATCGCCACGTGGCAACTGGGGTCTGGACTTCTAGTTTAGGGTGCCTGGACTTCTAGTTTAGGGTGCCTGGACTTCTAATTCAGGGTTCCTGGACTTCTAATTCAGGTGCTGGACGTCTAGTTTAGGGTGCCTGGACTTCTAATTCAGGGTTCCTGGACTTCTAATTCAGGGTGCTGGACGTCTAGTTTAGGGTGCCTAGACTTCTAAAATAGGGTGTTTGGACTTCTAGTTCGGGGTACCTGGACTTCTAGTTTAGGGTGCCTGGACTTCTAGTTTAGGGTGCCTGGACTTCTAATTCAGGGTTCCTGGACTTCTAATTCAGGGTGCCTGGACTTCTAGTTTAGGGTGCCTGGACTTCTAATTCAGGGTTCCTGGACTTCTAATTCAGGGTGCTGGACGTCTAGTTTAGGGTGCCTAGACTTCTAAAATAGGGTGTTTGGACTTCTAGTTCGGGGTACCTGGACTTCTAGTTTAGGGTGCCTGGACTTCTAGTTTAGGGTGCCTGGACTTCTAGTTCGGAGTGCCTGGACTTCTAGTTTAGGGTGTCTGGACTTCTAATTCAGGGTGCCTGGACTTCTAGTTCGGGGTGCCTGGACTTCTAGTTTAGGGTGCCTGGACTTCTAATTCAGGGTGCCTGGACTTCTAATTCAGTGTGCCTGGACTTCTAATTCAGGGTGCTTGGACTTCTAGTTCGGGGTGCCTGGACTTCTAGTTTAGGGTGCCTGGACTTCTAGTTTAGGGTGCCTGGACTTCTAATTTAGGGTGCCTGGACTTCTAATTCAGGGTGCTTGGACTTCTAGTTCGGGGTGCCTGGACTTCTAGTTTAGGGTGCCTGGACTTCTAGTTTAGGGTGCCTGGACTTCTAATTTAGGGTGCCTGGACTTCTAGTTTAGGGTGACTGGACTTCTAGTTCGGAGTGCCTGGACTTCTAGTTTAGGGTGCCTGGACTTCTAATTTAGGGTGCCTGGACTTCTAGTTTAGGGTGCCTGGACTAATAGTTCGGAGTGCCTGGACTTCTAGTTTAGGGTGCCTGGACTTCTAATTCAGGGTGCCTGAACTTGTTGTTTACGGTGCCTTGACTTCTAGTTCGGGGTTCCTGGACTTCTAGTTTAGGGTGCCTGGACTTCTAATTCGAGGTACCTGGACTTCTAGTTCGGTGTGCCTGGACTTCTAGTTTAGGGTGCCTGGACTAATAGTTTAGGGTGCCTGGATTTCTAGTTCATGTTGCCTAGATTTCTAATTCAGAGTGCCTAGATTTATAGTTCAGGGTGCCTGGATTTCTAGTTCACGGTGTCTAGATTTCTAGTTCTGGGTGTCTAGATTTCTAGTTCTGGGTGCCTAGATTTCTAGTTCTGGGTGCCTAGATTTCTAGTTCTGGGTGTCTAGATTTCTAGTTCTGGGTGCCTAGATTTCTAGTTCTGGGTGCCTAGATTTCTAGTTCAGGGTGAAAAGAAAAGGCCCATTGTCTTCTTTCCGCTGTCTTCTTAGAAGCCGACTAGGAAAGTTGAGGGATATGCTGACAATCTGTCATCTGTCAACAAAATATCATCATTGTCACAATTTTGTCTCAATTTCTGACTTTTATCTTTCATCCAATAATCGCAATGGATGTCGAGGAGATATAGTCTTGAGGAGATTTGCCTTTTTATGGTAAACATTTTGATGTGGTAAACTTTTGTGGTAAACTTTTGTGGTAAACATTTTGATGTGGTAAAAATTTGTGATAAACTTTTTTGATGTGGTAAACTTTTGTGGTAAACTTTTTGATGATAGAGAATGATAAATGTGCCATCACTGCGGATGGATCGGCAAATCTCACAGAAAAATTGTGATATAGTTTCCCCGGAATTTTGTGATGGACTCCTGGCAGGACGTGGTATTCATACAGCACTGGCAATTTTCCCCACAGTTTACTATGTTTCTCTGATGGAACTAATCTTGCAAAGAGCACTGGCAATTTCCCCCACAGTTTCCCATGTTTCTCTAATAGAACTAATCTTGCAAAGAGCACTGGCAATTTCCCCCACAGTTTCCCATGTTTCTCTAATAGAACTAATCTTGCAAAGAGCACTGGCAATTTTCCCCACAGTTTCCCATGTTTCCCTGATGGGACTAATCATGCATATAACACTGGCAATATCCAAACAGTTTCCCATATTTCTCTGATCGGACTAATCATGCATCCATAAATTCTCTGTACACATTCATACCTTTGAGACAATCTTATAAAAGACCAGAAGTTGCCTCAATTAGAGAACTGAGAATCTGCGCTTTTGTCTGAAAGAATATGGGCTCTAAAAAGCTCTCTATAGTCTGTACAAACGTTAACCTGTCATGGTGGTATGGATTAATCAACACACAAAGTCCTCCAGCGATTTCTATCTTCAACGATGCGAATGAGTGAGGAAAAATCTTGTCTTGTCCAGTCCTTGATAGTGTCTGTCCATGTTTTGATTTGTTCCCCTCTACGTCTTCCAGCCTCGACGATTCCCTGAAGTATTGTTTTTGGCAATGTTATTTCTTCTCTGTGTCTGAAGAATCATTGAATGTTTCATTGGTAGAAAGGTTTATCTGGCGGCACCCATCTTCTCTGGAAAACATACCTGATCGCAGCTAAATAAAGAATTTCATCATCATCGTGTGTCAAGAGCTGCCTGATCTCAGCTTAAGAAACAATTTCATCATGATTGAACATAATGAAAAACAGATAACACCAAGTGGTATAACATCATGGATTGAACATGTTGAAAAACAGATAACATTAAGTGGTATAACATGATGGATTGAACATATTGAAAAAGAGATAACACCAAGTGGTATAACATCATGGATTGAACATATTGACAAACAGATAACATTAAGTGGTATAACATGATGGATTGAACATATTGAAAAAGAGATAACACCAAGTGGTATAACATCATGGATTGAACATAATGAAAAACAGATAACACCAAGTGGTATAACATCATAGATTGAACATATTGAAAAACAGATAACATTAAGTGGTATAACATGATGGATTGAACATATTGAAAAAGAGATAACACCAAGTGGTATAACATCATGGATTGAACATAATGAAAAATAGATAACAACAAGTGGTATAACATCATAGATTGAACATATTGAAAAACAGCAAGTTAAACGGTTTGGTCATCTTATAAGACTGAACCCAAACCAAATACCAATAACAGCATATAACAAAAGAATATAAGAATATAGAGCTAAAAGTAGACACAAAAACGGTGGACAGATAACATTAAGATAACATTGAACACTCATGGACTCAACGCAAATAAGACGACACATCTGGCCTTGGAACGACAACTGAGGCTACCACCCCTACACTTACCCGCAAGTGTGGATACTATCAACCAACATTCACCTGGAGAGAGAAAACAGACAATAGAAAATAAAAATCATATATTAGTCAAATAGAATCACTTTAAATCAGTGTTTCACTAAGAGGTCTATATGGTCCCCCCAAGGGGTAGATTTCGACTTGAAGGGGGTCCATGTTAGCGAGAAAAAATATTGGGATGCACGCGAAGTAAATGGGGGTCCACGTCAGAGGATATCATTTAGTCAGGTCATCATCAACATTTAGCTGTTCCGTAAATGTTTTATTACACATAACAGAGATAGTGTACACATATACTTCTTCTTCTTCTTCTGCGTTCGTTCTCATACACCTGCAGATCAACAGGATGTAGTCCGGAGAACGGAATGCGTTGTGTCATGGCTTACAGCATGACTGCGATATCTGCGCCTTTCGGCCTGACACATCCTTCAGCATGGCTTTGGATCACTGACCCTATACTGGATGGGACAGCCAACTCTATCCCATAACCTCCTTAGTCACCTCGTACAACATGCATGGAAGGTAAACATTGTTGTTATTCTTTGTTCCCCTTGCGGGCCCCGACAACACACGGGCTACACATATACTAATAACAGGTATAGAAATCGCTTATATATATATATATATATATATATATATATATATATATATATATATATATATATATATATATATATATATATATATGAATATCACTTATATACGCACACACGCACACATATACATACACATATATCTATCTGGTTCATGGTGTGCTACGTTCATATGCAAGTTTTTACAAGTTTTCATACAAGTTGCAAAACATCGTGTGCATAACCACTCGTCCAGACTTTTACCAAACATAGTTACCACTCAACATTTTTTTTAAAGTAAGAAGAGAACTAGGGTGGACAATATAATCGCTTCAATTTCAAATATAAACGATGATGGTGTGTGAGCGTCTTACAATATCTCACTACTCAAAGTAAAATCTGAAAAGTTTCATACTGTCGGGGAATGGTTAATTGTGCCATCCGAAGAGATTTTAAAAACAGTACTACACAAGCCTGCATATGAAATACTCACAAGAATTCCATTGAGCAGCAGCACATTTCAAAGACGTATTGATAAAATGAATCATGGTGCTGAAAGCTTCTTGTGCAATTATCTGTAAACGAACCATTTATCAATTAAACTGGACGAGTCAACGTTGCCTGGTAATGAAGCACTATTATTGGTATATGTTCGTTTCGGTATGGACCATGAAATCCTTAAAGAACTGCTCTTTGAGAGAACGTTGACAACATACACAAAAAAACGAATCAATATTCAATGAGTATTTCCCGCCGAAGACGGATGTGTCGGGCCATTGGCGCAAATAAAACTGCGACACAACGCATTTCCATTCTCTGGACTACATCCTGCTAGAAATCTAGTAGGACAATGATCTTGCTACAAGGGAGATCCAGCAGGAGTTTGAGAATGAACGCTGAAGAAGAAGAAAGATTATTTCATTGAAAATGGCGATCCCTTTATAAAATATAAAATCAGCAACGGAAGATGGAACACCGACCATGTTTGAGTACTATCGCGGTTCTTTAAGCCATTAATAACCATATGTACCCGGTGTGTTTGCAGTTCACTTCGTCATACATGAACACAATTTAGTAGCTAAAAATCAGAGTGCCAGTTTTTTAAATCAATCTCTTCAATTCGTCATGAACGCAGTAAACAAGATTCGTAGCAGTGCCTTGAATTCTAGGTTATTTGCGCGGCTGTGTGTAGAAGAAAATGACGATGACTTTCATCAATTATTCCTTCACAATAAAGTGTGCAGGCTCTCGAAAGATGTATATTTGACAAGAATATTTTCACTTTTTTAGACCGTTTTAGAGTTTTTGGATGCTAAATATCCAATTTTGAAAGTAAATTCAAGTAGGAGGCATGAGGATAAATACAAATAACTCTTACAGCTGACGGAAATTGAACCAGGTCCGTTCCAGCGGCACCGGATACGGACCTGATTCAATTTCCGTCAGATGTAAGAATTAATTTCATTGAAGAATTGAATTAATCTCTATGTTAGTTATGTTTATAAGAAGACCTTTAGGTCCCTGTAGTACGAATATGAATATTCTATGCTTGTGCTCCTGTGGATACTTAATATTTGTACTAGATATTCGTTGATGTTGTAATAGTCCTTGTTTCGATTGGTCCGTTCTCGATGACTTGGGTACACACATGTTGAATGTCTTGACGAGATCACATCTTTTTTAAGGATGTGGTTGGTGAAGTACGGAAACCCTGTTTACATGTGTTGCAAGGCGATTCGATGCCGCTAGAACGGGCCTGGTTCAATTCACGTCAGCTGTAAGAATTATTTCCATTTTGAAAGACAGCTTAATCAAATGAAAACCAGACATTACTTATTTAACATAATTGTTTACAAAATTTAATGAGGTTAACTTTCAGTTACAAAATCACAGTCTGAATTTGATAAAAACAGAGCACATCAGTGCAGTTTTTCTTGTCAGACTGAATCATATGAAACAAAACATTGAATGGCAACAATTTTACCAGTTCCTAACTTGTCACTCACAAAATTCCATGATGATGACGACTTGGTCGATGTTCAACATTTAAATGCGATTCACACAGATTTTAAAACCAGATTTGACGATGTTATGACTATGTAAATATCACAGCGGATTATCAATCCATACGTTGACATTGAAGAATCGGATGTCATTTTACAAGAAGAGCAGATTGAAATAAGCACGAACGTAGAACTTAAGGTACAGTTCAGAAAGGGGTATTATCATTTCTGGCTTCAGAAAGATATACCTGTTGCTTATCCCACATAATGGACTATCGTAAGAAAGTTTGGATATCTTTCCCCATCTTCATACCTAGTGGAAAGAGGTTTCAGCGCGGCTGCCAATCTTATTACAATAAAAAGAAATCGAATGCAAATCACAGGGCGTGGAGATGTAAGACTTCACGAATGTAAAGAAAATATTGAACAATTGCTATCAGAGCCTCATGATCATCCCTCTCAGTAACAGCATTATTTATGTATTCATTTTATGTAAGAACTTTACTAGGTTCTGATGTGTTTCGTACCAAATAGTGACTTGCATTGTGTGTCTTCTCAATAAAGGTGTTGAAATAAATTGTACATGTTCTTCATTTTTTTTTTACAATTTGTGCAATTTTTAAAAATGTTTGGGAACCACTGCTTTAGATAGATGATTCTCAGTGAGAACTAATGGCTCTAATTGTCAAGGAACAAAAAATGTTTGGGAACCACTGCTTTAGATAGAATTCTCGGCGAGAACTAATGACTCTAATTGTCAAGGAACAAAAAATGCGGGAGTGCGCCATGTTTTATTTATTTACTAAGTCCGACTATGTTGTTTTTTTTAAATTAGAAAATTTGGTTTAGTTAATATTTGTTTCCTGTCAGACACAGACCTCATCATACCTCTATCTCTGTCACAAATTACCGTCATGTCTTGTTTAAAGAGCTTTCAGCGTCGCACAGTATTGATAGTAACAAGACCGTTCAATTTTTAATGGGGTGAGGGGGGGGGGATAAAAATGTCATGTAAAGATTAGATTCACCCGAGGAAGATCAACGTTCCCACATTTGATAGATCGTTAAAAGTGCTGTAAGATGGTCTGATCACAAGAAGATAGAGGAGATATTTTGTGACACAATCTCGTGACATCCAAGGAAAGTCAACAGTTGTAATGATAATGTAGCTACCGGAGGTGTTCAGGTATATTATTTCTGATATACGGTATATATTTGAGTAAGAGAAGTTGGGAGAAAGAAGAAAGAGTGAGGGTGGAAGAAATAATGAGGAAGGAAGAGAGAGTGGAAGAGAGAGTGAGTGTGAAGAGAGAGTTAGGAAGGAAGATATAGTGAGGAGGAAGAAGGGGAGAAAGTGAAGGAAAGAGGAAGAACCTGCGAGAGAGAGAGTGAGAGAGGAAGAGAGAGTGAATGAAGAGAAAGAGATAGTGGCATGGGAAGAGAGTGAGGAGGAAAATAGAGAGGGCGGAATAGAGTTCGGGAGGAAGAGAGTGAAGGAGGAAGAGCTCGTGAGATAGAAAGAGATAGTGAGGAGAAAAATAGTGGAGGAAAAAATGATGACGAGAGAAGAGATAGTGAGATAGGAAGAGTGAGGGATGAAGAAATAGTGAGGCAGGAAGAGAAAAATGAGAAAGGAGGAAAAGATTGATGGAGGAAGAAATTGATGGAGGAAAAGAGTGAGGAAAGGAGAGAAAAGCGCTTTTTTGTTACGATTGTGAGATCAAAGTTCTAACCAATCAGCAGCGGCTTCCAATACTGGTATAGTCGTAAACTAGACGCCCGTGTCTTGACGAGCCCGAAAGGGGAGCAAAGAATAGCAACACTGTTTACCTTTCATGCATGTTGTAAAAGGCGACTAAGGAGGTTATGGGATAGAGTTGGCTGCCCCATCCCATATAGGGTCAGTGACCCAAAGCCATGCTGAAGTCGGATGTGTCATGCCGAAAGGCCAAGATATCGCAGCAATGCTGTAAACCATGACACAACGCATTCCTTTCGTTGGACAACATCCTGCTAATCTGCAGGAGTTTGAGAACGAAAGCAGAAGAAGAAGAAGACGACGAATAAAATAGAGATATACGCCAGTAGTTCTAACCAATCAGTCATACACTAGAGTTATAAGCCATTAGTTTTAACTAATCAGTCATACACTAGAGGTATAAGCCATTAGTTCTAACCAATCAGCCATACACTAGAGGTATACGCCATTAGTTCTTACCAATCAGTCATACACTAGAGGTATAAGCCATTAGTTCTAACCAATCAGTCATACGCTAGAGGTATAAGCCATTAGTTCTAACCAAACAGTCATACACTAGAGGTATAAGCCATTAGTTCTAACCAATCAGCAGCGACTTCATAGTCGATGTATAGAGGTATACGCAATTAGCTTGAGCTGGTGAGAAAATAGCATCAATTCTCTAAGAAGGATGGAATCAACGAAAGTAAGAAAGAAAGGAAGAAAGACATTAAGACAGAAAGGAAAAGAGAAAACAAAAAAAGGAGTAAGAAAGTGAAGGAAGCAGGAAAGAAAAGAACAATGAGAGAAAGGAATAAAGAAAGAAAGAAAATAAAGAATCAGAAAATAAAAAAAAGAAGAGAAGAAAATAAGAAGGGAAGGGAAAAAGAAAGAAACAAGCATAAGAAAAACCAAATGAAGAAACAAAAAAAGGAAAGGAAGAAAAGAAAGAAGGAAGAAATATAGTAAGAAAGAAAGAAAGAAAAATTGGTTTTATTATAATCAATGTTTTACATTTTGAAATATAGAACGCAACGTGTAAAGTAGGTACAAATCTACACTCAAATCTCCTGAAACAGATAGTGGTGTCAGGGATGTCTAGAATCATATTCTTTACTTGGACATTTATTTTCAACCATGTACGTTGACCCATGTAGTCCCTGAATAATTTCGGCGCTACCAAATAGTGTCACTTATCTTGGCTGATACGCATGTGGTTGCGTCTGAGGGTCTCACCATTGGCCCACTAGAGAAACCACCCATGCAACTGAAAACAGTAGATGGCATGCCGTTATATTGAGGTTATCTTCTTATAGAAGCTTCATGGCATGTCATCTATACAATTATGCTTTTATTTTGTTGTTGAAACGTGTTTCATGTTTACTTATATGTATAGGTATACACCCTCTGTGGTTGGGAGGGAGCCAGAGATGCACTGTGCAGCACTGGGGAGGAGAAAACTGACAGCACTGCTTTTTCCTATGGCTGAGGCCCATTATAGAGTCACAGTGACTTAGGACGTGACAATCCTTTTGACTTGAACATTTGAATGTATGCCTGGAGCAATAGAGAAGTTTGGCATAACCAGTAGTCAATTGGTGGCGGGGAATGAGCACAGTGAACGCTATCCTGGCTACAGTGGCTAGAAGCAGTGCATAGGTTGAAACCTACCTTCCTGGAGGTGTGATACCTTCTCTGGCTCTGTCCCGGGGCGGGTGGAAAATCCACAGACTTCCCAGCAATTTAATGCCATTTTAATGGCATTGGGTCAAAGGGCATGAACCCATGGACCGCTGTATCAGTAACCAACCAACCAACCTAACTAACCATCTTGGCTGATCCTTTTTCCCCATCACTTGTCATTGACTTGCAACAGAAAGTGTACACATTGACCAAACATCAATCGCATCAGCCAAGATAAGTGACGCTGTCTGGGATCGTGTTTGGGACATAACGAAGAATAATGTGGTTATATCTATTATTTTATTATTTTCAAGTTGGCTATATAAAAAACATGGATGTGTTATCAGCGTGTGACGACACATTCATAATAAGCCATATTGTATCATTGTTAATAATCGATATTCCATATCACATTGTGAAACGATATCACACGCTCACAATTTATCATTCCTAACAGAACAAACATCAGCGATTGATTTTTGCCACCGCTAAATTATCGACAGCAGAACACGGCTTTTATTCACTGTATGTTCAATTTGCTCATTGTCTTTCAATTGTATAGAATTTAATGTTTTCATATCTGAACATTCATTGCTTGGTCATGTGGTTAGATAGGAGTGTAGTCACATAGTTGTTCGGTGACGTAGTCACAAGGTTAGATCGTTGACGTAGTCAAGTGGTTATTTTCATACGTAGTCAATTGGTTAGATCCATGATGTAGTCAAATTGTTAGATCCATGCATAGTAAATTGTTTAGATATATGACGTAATCAAGTGGTTAGGTCTATGGTGTAGTCAAGTGTTTACTATAGTGTAGTCAAGTGTTTAGATCTATGGTGTAGTCAAGTATTTACTATAGTGTAGTCAAGTGTTTAGATCTATGGTGTAGTCAAGTGTTTACTATAGTGTAGTCAAGTGTTTAGATCTATGGTGTAGTCAAGTGTTTAGATTTATAGTGTAGTCAAGTGTTTAGATTTATGGTGTGGTCAAGTGTTTACTATAGTGTAAGTCAAGTGTTTAGATCTGTGGTGCTGTCAAGTGTTTATTATAGTGTAGTCAAGTGTTTAGATTTATGGTGTGGTCAAGTGTTTACTATAGTGTAGTGAAGTGTTTAGATTTATGGTGTGGTCAAGTGTTCACTATAGTGTAGTCAAGTGTTTAGATTTATGGTGTGGTCAAGTGTTTACTATAGTGTAGTCAAGTGTTTAGATTTATGGTGTGGTCAAGTGTTTACTATAGTGTAGTCAAGTGTTTAGATTTATGGTGTGGTCAAGTGTTTACTATAGTGTAGTCAAGTGTTTAGATCGATACGATTTTATGCTTCACTCATTATTAAGGTAAAAACGTATCCTGTTGTGTACCCTGTCACCAGGAAGTATGATACAAGACTGATGCTAGTGACGATTTAAGAATGACGCGATCACAACTGAGCAGGTGCGGTAGGCGAAGCTAGTAAGTGTGTTTCTGATCAACCAGTGACTAAGCGACTGAGCACGAATGGAAAACTGTGTGCTAAAAAGCTGGAACATAGCTCAGCTTACCTTCACCGTTTAGGTAGTCACGGGGTTATATAGTTGAAGAAGGTAAGTGGTTAGACTACTGACGCAATCAACTGATTCGATAGAGCTGCCAAGTGGTTAGACTACTGACACAATCGGAAGGTTAGATAAAACTGTCAAGTTGTTAGATTACTGCCGCAGTTAGACAGATTTGTCAATTGGTTAGACTACTGACTCACTATATTTGTAAGATAGAGCGATCAAGTGGTTAGACTACTGACTCAGTCGACTTGTAAGATAGAGCAATCAAGTGGTTAGACTACTGACTCAGTCGACTTGTAAGATAGAGCAATCAAGTGGTTAGACTACTGACTCAGCCGACTTGTAAGATAGAGCGATCAAGTGGTTAGACTACTGACTCAGTCGACTTGTAAGATAGAGAAATCAAGTGGTTATACTACTGACTCAGCCGACTTGTAAGATAGAGCGATCAAGTGGTTAGACTACTGACTCAGTCGACTTGTAAGATAGAGCAATCAAGTGGTTAGACTACTGACTCAACCGACTTGTAAGATAGAGCAATCAAGTGGTTAGACTACTGACTCGGTCGACTTGTAAGATAGAGCAATCAAGGGGTTTAACTACTGACTCAACCGACTTGTAAGATAGAGCGATCAAGTGGTTATTTTCGTCATAATCCACTATTCTAGAAAGAATATATCACGATATATATATATATATATATATATATATATATATATATATATATATATATATATATATATATATATATATATATATATATATGATGTGTCCACTTATATTAGAGAGCGTCGCCGGAATTACATCGGACACGAGCTACGAATGGATACTCAAAGACTCCCCAATCAAGCTTTGATATGGTCACCAAAGGGAAAGAGAAAACAAGGAAGACCAAAAGAAACTTTACGTAGAACTATTACAAGAGAACGTTTCACATCTGTATCAGAAACAATGATGATCTAAAGCAAATTGCAATGAAACGAGAGACATGGAAATCTATGACATCCGCCCTGTGTGTCGTCTTTGGCCCTAGAGGAGAATAACTAACCAAATAATATTTTTATATATATATATATATTTATATATATATATATATATAGCGTGTATTATATACATCATAATCCTACTTCTACATCTGCGTCTCCATGCTCTTTTCATCATAAATTACATCTAAATCTGTGCCTTCGTCTCTTTCCGTCATAATCTACTTTTGCACCTGCGCGTTCATCTCCTTCATTATAATCTACTTTTAAATATGTGCGTCCACCTCCCCCACCCCCCAAATCGTCATCTACTTCTACACCTGCGCGTTCATCTCCTTTCGTCATTATCTACTTCTACATCTCTGCCTTTATCTCCTTTCATTACAATCTACTTTAACAGCTGTGCCGTCATCTCCTTCCATCATAATCTACTTCTACATCTGTGACGTCAACTCATTCCATTATAATCTACTTATATAACTCTACCGCCATCTCCTTCCACCATAATCTACTTCTATAACTCTACCGCCATCTACTTCCATCATAATCTACTTCTAACTTCTATAACTCTACCGCCATCTCCTTCCATCATAATCTACTTCTATAACTCTACCGCCATCTCCTTCCATCATAATCTACTTCTATAACTCTACCGCCATCTCCTTCCACCATAATCTACTTCTATAACTCTACCGCCATCTCCTTCCATCATAATCTACTTCTATAACTCTACCGCCATCTCCTTCCATCATAATCTACTTCTATAACTCTACCGCCATCTCCTTCCATCATAATCTACTTCTATAACTCTACCGCCATCTCCTTCCACCATAATCTACTTCTATAACTCTACCGCCATCTCCTTCCATCATAATCTACTTCTATAACTCTACCGCCATCTCCTTCCACCATAATCTACTTCTATAACTCTACCGCCATCTCCTTCCATCATAATCTACTTCTATAACTCTACCGCCATCTCCTTCCATCATAATCTACTTCTATAACTCTACCGCCATCTCCTTCCATCATAATCTACTTCTATAACTCTACCGCCATCTCCTTCCACCATAATCTACTTCTATAACTCTACCGCCATCTCCTTCCACCATAATCTACTTCTATAACTCTACCGCCATCTCCTTCCATCATAATCTACTTCTATAACTCTACCGCCATCTCCTTCCATCATAATCTACTTCTATAACTCTACCGCCATCTCCTTCCATCATAATCTACTTCTATAACTCTACCGCCATCTCCTTCCATCATAATCTACTTCTATAACTCTACCGCCATCTCCTTCCATCATAATCTACTTCTATAACTCTACCGCCATCTCCTTCCATCATAATCTACTTCTATAACTCTACCGCCATCTCCTTCCATCATAATCTACTTCTATAACTCTACCGCCATCTCCTTCCATCATAATCTACTTCTATAACTCTACCGCCATCTCCTTCCATCATAATCTACTTCTATAACTCTACCGCCATCTCCTTCCATCATAATCTACTTCTATAACTCTACCGCCATCTCCTTCCATCATAATCTACTTCTATAACTCTACCGCCATCTCCTTCCATCATAATCTACTTCTATAACTCTACCGCCATCTCCTTCCATCATAATCTACTTCTATAACTCTACCGCCATCTCCTTCCATCATAATCTACTTCTATAACTCTACCGCCATCTCCTTCCATCATAATCTACTTCTATAACTCTACCGCCATCTCCTTCCATCATAATCTACTTCTATAACTCTACCGCCATCTCCTTCCATCATAATCTACTTCTATAACTCTACCGCCATCTCCTTCCACCATAATCTACTTCTATAACTCTACCGCCATCTCCTTCCATCATAATCTACTTCTATAACTCTACCGCCATCTCCTTCCATCATAATCTACTTCTATAACTCTACCGCCATCTCCTTCCATCATAATCTACTTCTATAACTCTACCGCCATCTCCTTCCATCATAATCTACTTCTATAACTCTACCGCCATCTCCTTCCATCATAATCTACTTCTATAACTCTACCGCCATCTCCTTCCATCATAATCTACTTCTATAACTCTACCGCCATCTCCTTCCATCATAATCTACTTCTATAACTCTACCGCCATCTCCTTCCATCATAATCTACTTCTATAACTCTACCGCCATCTCCTTCCATCATAATCTACTTCTATAACTCTACCGCCATCTCCTTCCATCATAATCTACTTCTATAACTCTACCGCCATCTCCTTCCATCATAATCTACTTCTATAACTCTACCGCCATCTACTTCCATCATAATATACATCTACATCCGTCATTGTCTTCACCGTCGCTATCACATTCTCTGTCATTATTTCCTCTTTTCATCATTAACAAATCTCTCCATCATCATTACCCTCTTCATCCTAATCTCATTCTTAACAGTAACTCTTTTCCACCCGAGTATTATTGATGTAGACAACCTTTGTGTGTTGTCGGGCTATATTGTGCATTTCTATCGTGGTTTCATGCCAATAACATATTTATTTTGTCCTTGTGGAAGTACTTTTGACTCACATATTGTTTTTATATTTTCTGAGATCAGATTCCAGACGCTCGTGTGGTGTCGGGGTCGAAAATGTGAGCAAGGAATATCGATACTGT
The DNA here is from genome assembly GCA_034231615.1 of Meghimatium bilineatum. Classification (NCBI taxonomy): domain Eukaryota; kingdom Metazoa; phylum Mollusca; class Gastropoda; order Stylommatophora; family Philomycidae; genus Meghimatium; species Meghimatium bilineatum. Next base: position 22,490,021 of record CM067309.1, read on the forward strand.
TACCTGCAAGAGACAACTAAGTAGGTTTGAGGGGAATGTGCTTCCCCATCGTAAAGTGACCCATAGATCACGATGAAGTCGGCCAAAAGACGCGGACATTGCAGCTAAGCTATAAACCACGACACAAAGTTTTCCGTTCTCTGGACTACATCCTGCTAATCTGCAGGAGATGGTAACATTACGAGGAAGAGTAAAAAGTGATGCCAGTGCGAAAGATAATTTTAAATTTCCTTTACGGACCAGTAAAAAATAGATTTGATCCGCGAGCAGTAATATGACCCCCTCTGCGTCATTGCATTTTTCTGTTAATTGTATTACCATATAATCATTTCTTTTATTAATCTGTGAATGATCTATTCTCTTGCAGGAATGTCAAACTATCAGAAACGTAACAATGAGGCACACTAGAGTACGACCACAAGAAAGAAAGAAAGAAAGATTACACTTCTCTCATGGATACTATACTTCTGTCAGTGAGACAATATCTACTTCAGTGATATTATACTTCTGCTAATGAAACAGCATCTACTTTAGGGATAATATACTTCTGTCAGTGAAACAACATCTACTTCAGGGATATGTTACTTTTGTCAAGGAGATAATATTCAGGGAGGGAGGAAATATCTACGCCAGTGATACTATACTTCATACACAGAGTGATAAAATATTGAAAATCGCTAGAAATACATAGGGAAACACACAAATCTACGCTTCGTCCAAAGGGTCTTTATCAAGGACTAATATAGAACGCCATCGCCAATGATCATATTACATTTTAAAATTTAAACACAAATACCTAAGCGGGTGAATAATATATGGCAGGGCAAAAATTGACTGACGGAGACGAAACAAAACGAACTTAAAATTGACAGAACACAAATGATACCTGCACGTGTCGACCAATCATAGTTTTCCTGCAGTAGCAGCTACTATATAAATGCTTCTGTCAGTGTTCGTATCATTCCCTGACATGGATGCTACACTTGTGCTGGTAGAATTCTATTTCTATCTGAGTGTTACTACTTCTATAGAAGAAGAATGTTTGGAATTCTACACAAAGTCAGTGCAAGTATGAGAAGTATTAATGCTTTTTAGAATCCAGCAAGTTCCAAGAAGCAGCTGAAAGATGATGCTGAACTGTTGAGACTACTGTATCGTGTCCGTTAGTGTTTGATTCTTGTACAAGGTGAAGTCACAAGAGGAGATTCTCAAAACATGGCGGGATGTAAAGAGAAGATGACGACCAGCCCTTCTCCTGAATCTAAAGAGAAGTTTTTATTAACTCCACCAGTCCCAGCTGCCGACTCGGCTCTGTCGTTAGAATGGGCTGATGCCTTGAATTGTAAGAATAGGAGGTAAGTTTCATTATATTTACTTGTTTTTTGGTTTTTTTAAAGTGATACGTTTATCTGCATCCTTAAAATATCATGTCATGTGATATATTCTTCCAGAGCGTAGTCTTTCTCATGTTTGTTCTAAACTCACGAACCCGGGCCATGTGACCTTGCCTCTGCCAGTCTCATTATTCATCCTCATCATTTAGTGCCATCTCCGCAACGAAGTTTGGCTGCAACGTATCTCCAACATCTCCTGTCTCTTGTCTTGGTGGTGCACTCTGCTAGACTGTAACCAGTCCATCGTGTGATGTTACTCTCCCACTTGTATCTCTGCCTACTTCTTGCTCGCTTCCTTTTGACTTTACCCTCAAGTAAGGTCTTCAATAAGGTGTCATGTCTTTTAATGTGTCCAAAGTATTTTATTTGCCTGATCTTTATTTCTCTTAGTAGTTCTTTCTTCATATTAAGTGTCTTTAGCACCTCTTCATTTCTTTTCTTCTCTTTCAATGATGTTCTCCCTATTCTTCTATATACCCACATCTCAAAGGTATCAATTTTGTCTTCTAATTGTTTATTTAGTGTCCATGTTACTGAGCCATACATTAATTTGGAATAGATATAGCATTTTATAATTCTCATTTTTAACTTGTTTGCAATTTGTTTAGATGTTACTATTTTCCTTATGTCATTGAAGGTACTTTTAGCCATTCCTATTCTCCTTTTAACTTCTGTTTCTGTGTCATTATTAAACACTCGGCTCTGTTGTTAGAATGGGCTGATGCCTTGAATTGTAAGAATAGGAGGTAAGTTTCGTTATTGTGACTTGTTTTGTTTTCTTATAGTGATACGTTAATCTGGATCCTTCAAATATCATGTCATGTGGCATATTCTTCCAGGGCGTAGTCTTTCTCATGATTGTTCTAAACTCCTCACGAACTTGTGCAACTAAATTTAGTTACAACTAAATTCAATAGTTGCTAGGCGATTTGGTGCCGTTGAACGGGTTGGTTCAATTCCCGTTAGTCTCAAGAATTTTTTTTAATTGTCCTCTGGCTTCCTACTTATATTTACATTGAATAGTCGCAGTGTGTGTTTACTTGCGATCTTCGATCTCCAGATGATTGAAAGTTTGTTAAAGGCGTTGGAGGCGAGAGCGATTCGAATCTTGATTTCTGAGTTAGTATCAGCGTCTGCTGTTATCTTGCTTCCCAATAGATGTGGCATTCCCAAAAGATTATTCCCAAAAGATAGTAGATGTGGAAGTTTACAATTGTTTGGATTGAAGTTCTACGAGTTATATGAATTGAAGTGCTACGTAAAAGTTCAAAATCATGTGAATAGCAGTGTCTTTTACATGAACAATTCATACGCAAATAGGATTTGAACAAGATACACTCACATGGCACCTACTCACCTCTGAAGATGATTCAACACGTTTTTTGTATTCAACTACACGTCATCAATAATAGATTGCGTTTGTAGTCAAGACTTCCAATGTATGTGTTCTCTACTTTGAATATGAACCGGAAGATCGACGCACAGACAATAACAACACACACATAGTACACAGGTATATAAATTTTTTTGAACCACAATCATTTAACACTAGTATGTTACTTTAAATATATTAGACCTGCTTGTACACAAAAATAACACATCAACATAAACAACGATGCTTCAAATGTGACATAGCTAAAGGAACAATTGTTTGTTTGTTTGTTTGTTTGTTTTTCGTTCGCTCCATTGTAACCATCACGGATATCCGTGCGATTTCCGCCGGGAGCGTGATTACGTTCTGCCACCGTTATGCGCCTTGTAGGCCTAGCACATCCGATTTCGGCATGCCTTGACAATTCGGGTGGGCTACCCTTAGCCTGTGACAGCCTCTATATCTGTCTCCAGGCACGCGTAGTGGAGACTCTTCGCCCAGACGATTTTTTGCTATCGTCTGACTCGAATGAGGTGTTCCACTGTCTATGAACTTGCCTCGTGTAATTGGACGTGCTGTGCCTGTGCCCATTGGGTACTGAACCGTTTCTCATCCGTGAGCCTGGTTCCTTAAGGGGAAGAACTCAACAGAGGAGCTGGACCCTGACTCTTTCGCCCTCTTAGCCGAGGTGTCATTCACCGACATCGTGTACCCCTTGTCCAAGTTCGAGTATCACACCACGCGTTTGAGAGCAAGGCGTTCTCGAGCTGAGCGTCCTTGTCCCAATAGCGCCTGAGCCCATCAGGTACTGAACCCTTTCTCTCTTCAAGTGTATTTCCGGTGTAGGAAAACCTGACAGTAGAGTTGGGCCAGGGCTAAATCGTTGTCCCTTTTGTGCCTGAGAGCATCGAGTACGGAACCCTTTCTCTTCGCGAGCATATTTCCGGTTTAGGAAGGCTCGACATTAGAGTTGGGTTAGGTCTTCTTGCTTTACCAAACGTCAATGGATGGGTCTGGGTCTCTGCCTGTAAGGAACGCAGGTAACTAGAAGCTCGTCTCGAGCTGACGGAGCTTGTAGTTCCCCTTTCCTAGGGACTTTTCACTTTCTAGTTGCAGTTCGCGCTGCCCTCTAGCGCTGTTCTGCCCTTTCATTGTTTCATTGTACTCGGTATGAAATCTTTTTGTCTCTCGCCATGCATCTATCTTTACGTGCAGTTTACATTGGCCGCCCCTCCAATGTTCGGACTGGACTGACTTGCTTCACTGTATGTCGACAGTGTCGCTGTATGTGGTGATGCTGGTGGTGTCGGAGATATTGTCTGTCTCTTGTGCAGTCAAATCTCTTTCCATCTGCTACCTCCACATTCTCGGACACGATCCCCAAATGATTTGGCCAGAATCAGCTCGAGCTGCTGTATTTCTGTTTCCAGGGTGCACCGCGTGGAGGTACATTTGGGATCTTGGTTATCTGCTAACCCTGGGTCCGCCTAGAGCAATGCGTTCCCTTTGCACCCCAAATGAACAATTAATATAGAAGCATCGAGGTTTTATTATTATAGAACAAAAATCATTATGCAGCACACGGAATTGGAACCAGGAATCTGCGCAGATGGCACCTACTCGTCTCGTGAGTCTGAATATGGTGTTTAAAATCCAGCCTTCTTGAATGTTGATTTTTCTTAGCACATCTTGATTGGTCATTCTTACTGGCCATGGTACTCTCAGGACTCTTCTATAGCAATCTATTTCGAAAGCTTTTATTCTCTTGGCTGTAGTTTTATTTATTTTCCATGTTTCGCAGCCATAGCTCGCAACTGGGAAGACAGAATTCCACGACAAGCCTTCATGTGGACACCAGACGGGAAAAAGAAAACAGAGAAGACCAAAAACAACGCTCAGAAGAACACTAATGAATGAATTAAAATCAACAGGCATAATTGAACACGACCTGCAATCCCTAGCAACTGACCGACAGGCATGGAGAACTATGACATCTGCCTTATGTGCCAAACTTGGCAAAAGAGGAACTGACTGACTGGACTGACTGATATTTATCAGTTTACACAGAATATAATTTACAGTTTCATTTTGATAAATACAAGCTGCTGACTTATCGCGCGTTTAACAAAAATTATAAACAAGTCTATAGTAACGAAATATGCTCTCTGTTCAACAGATTAAACCCGGCGTACAAAAAACGGGTGCTACCCAGCATTTTGGTGCTCTCGTAAGAACTTTGCTCGCGCAACGCGAATTAAAAAGTGCACTCAAGAGATAACTATTACATGTGGACAAAGCCTTTGTTATGAAAAGGTTGAGAACCTCAGGATTTAACTTATTCACGCATTTCAGTTTTTCCCTCATGAGGATGGCGTTTTATCAAATCTAACATTGTTATCTATAAGTTATATAAAGACTTCATTCAGGACAGTGGAGAACGTTATATGCAGCAATTCATAATCTGTGAAAAAGGATGTCTGCTTTTTATTTGGTCCGGTCTCCACACCCCCCCCCTCCCTCACCCCCCCCCCCCTCCTGCCGCCATAAATAATAACTCATTGACTACATTTGCACGTTACCAATTCTTTAAAGTTCTTTTTCTTCTTCCGCGTTCATTCTCAAACTCCCGCTATACCTCTCTTGTAACAGAACCATGATCTTACTATTTTTCTCAGCAGAATGTAGTCGAGAGAATGTAAATGCGTTATGCCGCCGTTTTATTTGTGAAAATATCCCGACACATCCGTTTTCGGTAGTCTTTAATTTGCTGTTTATTTTCAAATAGCTAACTTCCAATGGCCACTCAATTTCAAATTGTTTTCTCTGTAATCCTTCTACAAATCTCAGTGATCCTTAGGTGTGGAGCATATATCCCATGTTGAGAACATGGTTCGGGAACGCTAGAAATGATTCCTTCAGTTCCACATATACATCGATGTAGAATCCTCCTTTCTGTTGCGGAAGCTTAAAATGTTCATCACATAGTGGAATTATAGGTATGTGGGCTTACTGTTCATCCCATACAGGACATGTGGGCTTACTGTTCATCCCATACAGCACGTGTGGGTATGTGGATTTATTTACTGTTCTTCTCATAGAGGTCTTGTGGATATGTGGGTTTGCCGCTCATCCCATAGTAGATTTTTTGGTTTCTTGCTTATTAGAAACTGGCTTCACAGCACGCGGGGCATTCGCATAAGTGCTCTGCCCTCCGTTCCAGCAGCCATCCCAGTGTATGTAGACTCAGACGGTCAGGTGTTGATTGTGTGATCTTAAGGACTTTCCAAAACATTTACTTTGTCTTCCCTCCCCTCTAGATACTCCCATTTCTAACATTCTATGTATGTGTAAGTTCTCAGCTTCATTGACATTATCTTCATCTTGAGATTTATTACTGCCTTCATTAAGTCTGCTTTATCTCTTCTCAGCATTGTACCGTCTATCGACGCATTGCCTTCCAATAAGTCGGCTCTCTCGTTTCATCTGACCCCAGCATGACCAGGGCAGTATATCCATGTAATGTTCTGGATAGTTGAGTTGTTCAATAAATCCCACCATTCTTTTCTTAGCATCAACTTTTCTATCTTGCGCAGCATGCTTTGAGAGTCTGTGAGTATTACCGAGTGTGTTGAACTTTAAAATGCAAGAACTTTAGAAAATGAGAAAATCTATATTTTATAATATACTTTAAAAATCTAACAAATATTATGACATAATATGGTGATCTTTTCCACATTAACCACGACGTGTACAGACGAAGTACCATCCACTCATACACTATAGCAGTCTACCACACACTACCTAAGAATCCCACGGCCATGAAGGAAGTACGTGCAATGACGTCATCAAAAGCTGCTAAGAACCTTGTTTCCATCAGTGTTGCTTTCATGCTTATCTATACGGGATTTGTTTCGTTACAGGTATGTAGACATATTTCAACGTGTAACTGTGCAGATTACATCTGATATCTCTAGTTCATTACCTGCTGTAATATAATAATGTTTTGTATGTCGTTATTCTTTGTATCTAATATTTCTTATTCTTCATTTCATTGTGACTCAGGTCTGCTGTTATAAATAATTGTATTTATAGCCTCACTATTTTCACGAGAGTGACATCGCGAGTTGGATAGGAGACAGTCTAGCAGAGTGAACCACCAAGACAAGATACAGGGGTTGTTGGAGGTCTGTTGCAGCCAACCTTCGTTGCTGAGACGACACCTAATGATGATGATAATTTTCACGATTGTTTTCCATGTCCGAGTACTTCGTAAAACGAATAGTGTTTCTATGTATATTTCTTGTATGATCCTTTCAATCGCCGAGGATTTTTTTTTCCGCTTGTCCCGACGATCACGCAATCAACACTTTACCGGGACTGTGAGTCTACATACATTGGGATGGCTGCTTGGGCGGAGATCGGATCACTTATTGGAGTGCCCCACGTGCTGTGTTATTAATGTCTAATCAAGAATCATGAAACCGCATAATTTAGTGTAATTTGAATATATCTGCGTTTTGAACCATCAAAAATAATGGAGATCGCAATTCAAGTAATCCCAGATACCGTAACCTCGAAGAAGTACTCCACGATGAATTACTACGCAACGATGAAAGATAAACTAGTCCAGTTTAAAGAAGTTTGTGGTAGGCGGAGTAGAATTATCTGTTTGATGTCTTATCGTGCTTGTCATTATTGATTTTACTTTTTTAAGTTGCAAAGAAACAGTTCATATTTATTTGTGTGATTACGGTTGTTGCAATTTTGGTAATGAGTTACTGATTGTATTGATGGAAGTGTATGAAATAGTAGAGGAGACATGTGTGATAGTAATGGCAACTGTGATAATTATTGAACTTTGTCCAAGATATTAAACTAATAATCTAATCAGTTTGTTTCTGAAATATTCATCCACGAAACACCTGGTATTGGAAAATATTTCCTCTGTACAGATAATCTGGAAAATTATTTATTCTAAACAGATGGAGTTGTATAGTCAGCCAGTGAACATATGTCTCTTCTCATAAACCCGTGACCAGTCAGAGTCGTAGGGGTACCATATTGGTTGCTTCAGAACACAGTTCTCCAGCGATTTCTATTTTCAATGATGCGAATGAGTGAGGACAAACCTTGTCCTATCAATTCCTTGATATTGTCTGTCCATGTCTTTATTTTCCCTTCTCTGCTTCTCTCCTCCACCCTCCCCCTTCAACGGTTCATTGCAGTGTTGCTTTTGATAAGGAATTATTTATGCATGCATGTTCAAACCATGCTAGTTTTCGTCGTTTCACTATTGAAAGTAATGGTTTTTGTACACCTGCATACATCTCTATGTTATTTCTTACGTACACATTTGTCTTATGTTCCCTATAGGAAATTCGCAGAATTCGTCTGTAGCATTCGTACTCGAAAGCATCTAATCGTTTTTCCATGTCCGCAGTGAGTGTCTAACTCACACAACCATACATCACAACAGAAAGAACCAGTGACTTATATAGTTTGGAGTGCTTAATTTCTCTACCACAGGATAGCATCTGTGTAGATAGTCTAAAAAGTATTCTCACGGAGAATTGTATACAGGAACTTTGTACAGGTAGCCTTGACAAATATTATCTCAAAGACGATAGCCATTGTACAGATAGCCTCAAATGAAATTACATCAAAAACGATAGCTTCACAGTGATTTCCTTTGGACATATAGTCACACAAAAATATGTTGCCTTTAGTAATTACGTGAAAAGATAACATCTAGCGAAGAGGTTAAGCTGTTCACCTTGTGTTCAAAGGGCCATAGTTTCGGATCCTTCTTGTATCGTCTTGTTTACAAGGTGGAATTTTTTCGAAGATCCCTGTGGATTATCGCTTGAAGCTACGGAGTTACGTGCTATAAGTAGTACTCTCGGCAGGCGGCATGCCGCCTCGCTGAGAGTGACGGAGTGCAAATGAGAAACCGAGTACAGTGAAGTTAATTCTCTACGACTTTTAAACCTTTTTTAGATAGCTTTTGATAATAAATCTGTGAATAGTTAGTTTACATGCAGTTAATTTCTGAAACGTTAATATTTAAAAACCGTTTTATAAATATTTAGTGGTTAAACAATTGTTTTTATTAAAGGTTAACCTCTGAAGAGTTACGTTGGTTTTTAATTAGTTTTTACTATTCCTGGCATGCTTCCATCTGCCTTTGTCTTAGTTGTCCAGAAAAGTTCCGCTGACTCTACAAATTGTCAGGTCTCTTAAAAACCACGTTTAATTTACAGTATTTTTCATCTGATCAAGTTTACTTGTGCCTAAACACATTATCTCCTCTAGAATTAAAGGCCAATAAATCTAAAATAATTATATCTATAATACAACACTTGTCTCCCGATTATTACATGCCCGTGGTTAATATGAACTGGCAATCTTTGGTAATTAATTCTCTTTCTGTCACAACATTGTAATTTCTGTCACAACATTGAAAGTAGGGATAAAGACGAGAGAATTAATCAATGCTTTTAAAAACGGGCATTCTGCCAGTTTGAAAAAATCGAATTGGAGAAACTCGATACAGAATAGTTTTCAAATGATAGAGAGACAGGTAAATACTTGATTTGATTACTGAGATTCAGCCCATACATAAAAATTACCTCACTTATGAAAATAGAACAAGATACTTAGTACTCAGAAACTTGTAAAAATTAAAGGAATTCAACCTCATTTAGAACTTTAGAACAAGACATTTAGTACTCAGATCTTGTCAAAATAAAAGTACTGCACTTAGGAAAATAAAACATTACACTTAGTACTCAGAAACTTGTCAAAATGAAAGGTGTTGTACCTCACTTATGAAAATAGAACATGACATTTAGTAGTCAGAAACTTGTCAAAATGAGTGTAAATCCCCTACTTTTTTTTAGATTGAGTTTTAGGGTGTGGCATTCGCCTGGGTGCTGTGATGGAGGTTTACCGCTATGAGGTCATCTATTGGAAAGGCTCCTTTTGGTTGTTCTTGTGTATCCTTTGCTGATCCTTCTGTACATGCTGTGTTTTCTGATAGTCGAGTTCGTGTTCAGTACTGATCCCGAACATTGTAGACTATTTTTAATTAATGATCTTGATATTCTGTGTTGCCTGGCTGCCGTATTTTTGTCCATGATGTAAAGTAGAGAATCGCTGCTTGTCTTGGTGTGCTAGTTGATGTAGCACCTAACCACGGTGCCCTACTATTTATCTGAGTTACAGCACGCTTCTTATTATAATATGGTTAATTTCACTGTTATAGACTGCATTGACATTTGTGCTGCCAATATTCATCTTCTTCAGCGTTCATTCTCATACTCCTGCTTGTAGCAGGACCATGGTGCTACTAGATTTCCAGCAGAATGTAGTCCAGAGAATGGAAATGCGTTGTGTCGCAGTTTTATTTGCGCCAGTGACCCGACACATCCGTCTGCAGCGGGGTTCTGCCAATCAACAGTTTGTATGTAGATAAGCTGAAGGTTGGTCAGACAGACATGTGTGACCATGTAGGAAAGACAAGCAGGCCGTAGAACGTGTACTCAAAGACTGACATGGTTATGATTCTGCCAATCAACAGTTTGTATGTAGATAAGCTGAAGGTTGGTCAGACAGACATGTGTGACCATGTAGGAAAGACAAGCAGGCCGTAGAACGTGTACTCAAAGACTGACATGGTTATGATTCTGCCAATCAACAGTTTGTATGTAGATAAGCTGAAGGTTGGTCAGACAGACATGTGGACCATGTAGGAAAGACAAGCAGGCCGTAGAACGTGTACTCAAAGACTGACATGGTAATGAAATGAGCGGAGAAGAAATGTGAATCTCTTCGACGTACCTGAAGAGAATCTTATGGCAATAAGGCAGAGACAGACCGCCACTTTCAAGAAGAGACGAAAATATTTTTCTGCAATTTATCTGAGGTTCTCTACCAGTCGCTGAATCCTGAGACGTTAGTCGGGTCTGTTTTGTACAAGATTCTTCCATGAATTTGTGTTTATGTTGAATTTAGTCTGTGATATCTTAAGAGTATCTTTACAACGTTTTATCTGTTCTCCGGCCTTAAGGGAGCCAGTCTTCAATTCTCTAAATATCAGTTGTTGTTTTTTTAGTAGACGATGATTTTTCATCCGGACCTTCCCAACGGGTTTGTACTTTCATCAACATGGTCTGTGTTTATAGATTTAGATGTTATCAGTGCTTCATTCAGATATATAGCGCTTAAGATAGCACAATAGAAAGTACACTAGAAAACACACTACAAAAAACATTGTAAAGTATAATTTCATTGTGTAAGTACATTGAGATATGCGGATGACACTGTTCTGATTACAAAAAGTGAGGAAGACCTTCAAAATTTAATTAAAGTAGTAGTCACAGAAAGTAAAGAGAAAGGGCTCTTCCTAAATATCAAGAAAACAGAAGTAATGGTTATTTCAAAGAAACAAAATAACACACCTTGCAAGATCATAGTGAATGATATAGTATTAAAACAGGTACACCAATTCAAATATCTAGGTACAATGATTACAGCAGATGGAAGATGTTCAACATAAATAAGATGCAGAATAGGACAGGCAAAAACAACATTCAGATAAATGAAAAATATACTGTGTAATAAGACCTTGTCATTAGAGGTGAGAAAGAGAGTTCTGCAGACCTATATAACCCCTATACTAACATATGGGTGCGAGTCTTGGACAATAAACAAACTGGAAAGTGGGAGATTGGAGGCAACAGAGATGTGGTTCTACAGAAGAATGCTGAGAATACCATGGACTGCCAGAAAAAATAATGTAGAGGTGTTGAAAGAGTTAAATGCGAAAAGGACCTTAATCAACAATATAAGAAAAAAGCAATCTTCTTTTTTGGCCACTTCATGAGACAGGCAGGTTTAGAGAACATAATCACAACAGGCAAGATTGAAGGCACCAGAGACAGAAGGCGACACCGTGAGAAAATATTAGACAGTTTGACAACCTGGCACGGCAAGGAAACCACAACGACTTTGATACATAATACTGTGGACAGAGAGCTGTGGAGAGCCATGACCGCCTACGCCACCCGGCATGGCACCTGATGATGATGAAGTACATTGAAAAATATAAGTTCATTGGTGTAAGTACATTTAAAAGTATATTGGAAAGTAGGATGATTCTCGGGGAGCCCTCAGGACTGTTTAATTGACGAAGAATTTAAAGCACACTGCCTTAAAATTAGACAAAACAAATTACACACACACAAAACCAAACCACAGAAAAACATAGTGAATTTGACTATGAGTACCCAAAGACTGAACATTGATTAAAATTAAATTGACTCATTCACTACATCAGACATGCTAGACTTATACAATACATCAGACATGTGTATTAAATGGAACTTTTCTCCTTGCTTGCGTCATGCTCAAGATATATGACTCCTATTCACATTTATTTGTTAGTCTAGACGCAGAATTCAGTTCCGGTTCTATTACTTTACCCGATCAATTATAATCAGAAATATTTCACGTCTGCGAGTGTTCCTTCTTAAATTGCATTTTCCTGATTCCTTGATTAATGCGGTTACTAAAAAAAAGTTATAGTTTACAGAGAAAATGGACAAGTTACACATTTTCTCAAATATATTCAAGGATGAACGGTAAGTTCCTTCAGTTATTTCCATGGCAGCTGGTGCATCTCCATTGTTGCACAAATTTCATTCTTGTTTTTGTAACTGGTTGAACTAATTTGTATGTGTGTGTGATAGATTGTTTTTGTAACTGGTTGAACTAATTTGTATGTGTGTGTGTGATAGATTTGTATGTGTGTGTGTGTGATAGATTGTTTGTGTAACTGGTTGAACTAATTTGTATGTGTGTATGTGTGTGTGTGTGATAGATTGTTTTTGTAACTGGTTGAACTAATTTGTATGTGTTTGTGATAGATTGTTTTTTTAACTGGTTGAACTAATTTGTATGTGTGTGTGATAGATTTGTATGTTTGTGTGTGATAGATTTGTATGTTTGTGTGTGATAGATTTGTATGTGTGTGTGATAGATGTGTATGTGTGTGTGATAGATTTGTATGTGTGAGTGATAGATTGACTCTACTATCTTAACGGAGGGCCTGCGATAGATTAACTCCACTGACTCGTTGTTTGTTTGCGATAGATTAAATCCACTGACTCGTTTGTTGTTTGCGATAGATTAACTCCACTGACTCGTTGTTTGTTTGCGATAGATTGACTCCACTGACTCGTTGTTTGTTTGCGATAGATTGACTCCACTGACTCGTTTGTTTGCAATAGATTAACTCCACTGACTCGTTGTTTGTTTGCGATATATTAACTCTACTGACTCGTTGTTTGTTTGCGATAGATTAACTCTACTGACTCGTTGTTTGTTTGCGATAGATTGACTCCACTGACTCGTTTGTTTGCGATAGATTGATTCTTCTATCTCGTTGTTGTGCTTTCGATATATTCATTTCCCTATCTCATTGTTATGCTTGTGATAGGTTGATTCCACTGTTTCGTTGTTGTGATTGCGATAGATTGATTCCTCTATTTCGTTGTTGTGCTTGTGATAGGTTGATTCCACTATTTCGTTGTTGTGATTGCGATAGATTGATTCCTCTATTTCGTGTGATTGCGATAGATTGATTCCTCTATTTCGTGTGATTGCGATAGATTGATTCCTCTATTTCGTTGTTGTGATTGTGATAGATTGATTCCTCTATTTCGTTGTTGTGATTGTGATAGATTGATTCCTCTATTTCGTTGTTGTGATTGTGATAGATTGATTCCTCTATTTCGTTGTTGTGCTTGTGATAGATTGATTCCTCTATTTCGTTGTTGTGATTGTGATAGATTGATTCCTCTATTTCGTGTGATTGCGATAGATTGTTTCTACTATCCTGCACTACTCTACTATCATGTTCTACTCTACTCTACTATCCTGCTCTACTCTACTATCCTGCACTACTCTACTATCATGTTCTACTCTACTCTACTATCCTGCACTACTCTACTATCATGTTCTACTCTACTCTACTATCCTGCTCTACTCTACTATCCTGCTCTACTCTACTATCCTGCTCTACTCTACTATCCTGCTCTACTCTACTATCCTCCTCTACTCTACTATCATAATCGCTATTCGTTGTCCTTATATTAAATTGACTCTTGACTGGTCTCACATTAGATTAAGTTACCTTTTCTCTTGTATTGTATTAGACTAAATAGACTCTTGGCTAGCCTCAAATTCTACTGAAACTAATCTTCGTTTGCGTTTCGTTTTCTTTAGAATGACTATTATCTTAAAATGAATTCGCATTCTTGACTTTAGATTCACTAGTAATTTTAACGAGACGTCAGATCCGTTAATTCACTTGGAGTTTTAACGTTTTCCCTGAACTTCCCAGTCTGTATTAGACTGATTATTTTGCAAGTATCACGTTGTGTAATTTGTCCGAATGTTGCCAGGGATTTCTTCTTCTTTCCTTCGCCTGGAAGACGCCTATATCTCTGCACATGCTGTTGTGTCTGTGGGTCTCACTAATGACCCACTAGAAACATCAAACATGCAACAGAAATCCTTAGTAGATGACATGCCTTTATATTGAGGTTATCTTCTTATAGAAGCTTCATGGCACCTCATCTATACAATCCCGTAGTCGTAACCTTCGATAACAGTTACCATGTTGTTCCGACATGTTGACGTTGTGCTTGAACTAGTTACTGGCACGGCGTGGGTGGGCGGAACAACAAAGAAAACTGTCTCAAGGGCCAGAGTTGTGCCCTGATGTCGACGTCTGTTTCGGGCGGCATTGGACTCGAAACACCATCGAGTCGAATGGCTGCTGGAACAGAGGGCGGAGCACATATGAGAATGCCCCACGTGCTGTGAGGCCAGTTTTCTAATCAAGAATCAAGAACGCCTATATCTGAAGCCCTATTTTTTTTCTATAAACCTGACTGTGTTATGTAACTCGCACCGAGGTCCGTAGATTTTTCTGTATCCAGGCTGCTAGGGCCAGTTTCTTATCTTCAAATGCATCATCTATCTCTTGAGAAAGGTAAGTATCCTGATATTCAGTAGGGTAGGATTGCCTGAAGTCAGCTTGTTGTGATACAAGGTAATTGTTCTGATTGTACCAGTCAGACTGTGGTTGATAAAACGCTCCATCGTTTTGTATAGACTGTTTGTGAGACTGATTTATTTGTAGTTGGAGACAATGGTGCTGTTTTTCCTGATTTAGGGATTGGTATCATGATTGCTTCCCTCCAAGTCTGTGAAACTTTGCCTGTAGTACGTCATATATTTATGATCTATAGCATCTATAGATTTCTGATCAGTTTAGATATTGCATTCCTCAGTGCTTGAAATAGATTGCATGACTCCGAGTGTGAACTGAGTGTGAACGGTGTGAACGGTGCCTCTAAGAATTCAGATATGGTTTCATCTCATTCAGTGTTTTCTCGCTTCTCTCGAATCTCTTGTTGTTTGTCTGGGCTAATTGTGATGTTGTTGTCTTCAGCAAATGAGTCTACAAAGTAGTCATCTGTCTGTTTTCCCATGAGGACGTTTTCATCCTTTTGTAATGTGACCTTTTGTTTTGTCCCAGTACCCTCGTCATTTAGTTGTTTTACCAACTTGCACAATTTCCTGGTCTCTCTCTCAAGTTAGGGTTTCCACTTTCTGTTTCCACTTTCCAGCTGCTCCGTCTGGCTTATAGCTTGGCTCTCTGAAATTTGGCCTTAGCTTGTTGATATTTATTGTACTCTTGATATGTTCTTAGACTGATGTCAGGTTGTTTCCACTTTATTTTGCAGTATTTCTAGTTCCCTGCTCCAATAAGTTTTGTAATGTTTACGGGCTCCTCTATGGGTGGTTTTACGAGCAGCCTGTAATACACATCTACAGAATTCATTGAATACCTTATTGATATCTTTATCTGTAATTAGGTCTCTGGCTAGTACACTGGTGTAGTGTCGGTACATTGTCCAATTTGCCTTCTTGTAGTTCCACCTAGAGAGAGTGCTGCTATCTTTAATATGTTTACTATCTACCGTCAGTAAGACTGGACGGTGGTTATTGTCTCCAAGCTGCCTTCCAACAATACGATTGATGATCCGCTTCACACCTGGTGAGTGAAATATCAAGTCTGGTGTAGGGGTGGTATGCGATGATCTGGAGTAGAAACTTGGAGATGTGTGTGGTGTCAGTTGGATCAGGATAATTTCTTGTGCATCCTGTCAGTTTTCTAGTTCCTCACATCGCCTGTCCGTGTGATCATAACCTCAACTCTGCGAGTGGCTACTGAAATCTCCGTATACAATTAGTTTTCCCTGCACTGAGAATGTGTCTAGTGCTAATGGGCAGTCACTCGGAAAGTAGAAGTTGAGGAGGTGGAATTATGTACTTTCTGTTCTGAGGTGGAGTATCTGATATTCTGCTCCTTCCATATATGTTTCTAACTGGCATTTATTGATATTGTTCTTAACCAGCGTCAATACTCCACCTTTTCGCTTGTCTTTTCGATAGTCTGATCGATAGCATTGGTAGCCTCTTATTTGGAAAGCTATACCCTTGTTAGGACGGGTTTCTTTGCAATCAATTCTTTATTTATTTGCTCTTCATTTAAATGTTTTCGAGTTCCACTTTCTTTTTGTTGATGCCTTTAGCATTTCAATGCATTATTTTTATTGATTTTTTTTTTGGCCAGTTGTTCTATTCGCATGCCTCAAGACACCTCGGGACAATTGATAAAAACTTCCAGTAGCTGGGGTTGGACCTTTTCGAGAGTTAGGGTCCAGCATCGTCCATGCATGGATGTCCGTCACAGGGCAAACACCAT
Organism: Meghimatium bilineatum; assembly: GCA_034231615.1. Taxonomy (NCBI): domain Eukaryota; kingdom Metazoa; phylum Mollusca; class Gastropoda; order Stylommatophora; family Philomycidae; genus Meghimatium; species Meghimatium bilineatum. The sequence continues at coordinate 22,506,627 of CM067309.1, forward strand.
AAAATATATCAGATATAAGCATAGTTCCATTGCGTGGGTTGGTACGTGGCATCCTGATTCCTGTGGCGCGCCTTGGGGTTGGTTGCCACTGTCTTTAGCACCTGTACTTGCTAGGGCAGACTGATTTTGCTCGATTTTAGGAGGGCCTGGCTAGTTTTAGTTTCCAGCCTCTGGTGACTGGAATACGCCCCATCTCTTCGACAAGGAGCTGGCCTCGATGGGATTTCAAGGGACTGAGTGGGAAGCAAATAATAAAAACACTGCGACCGACTAAACACAGACTAAAAGGCAACTAAGAATAGTTTAGGGGTAATGGTGGCTATCCCTTAATATGATGACGTCAAATGTTAGGGAAAGGCACAGATAGCGCCGGTAAGTAGTTAACCATGACACAGCAAATTCCATTCTACAGACTACATCCTGCTAACCTGCAGGTGCATGATCTATATCTCTATAAACCCGTAGCCCGTCAGGATCGCAGGGGGTGCGACATTCGATGCTTCAGCAGCGACCGTCTACAGTCTAGTAGACCTGGTCTCTGAATTAATTAGGCTTTCATACATTTCTTTTCTTGATTATTCCCGTGCCCTCAGTTGGCCAATATTTATGTATTTGGAATCGCATGTGAACAATAGATAAAGAGTAGCCAATAGAAATCGAGACAATGATAAAAGAAACGTACCGTATAAAGTTCTCATTAATTCAGTTACAAGGCCTGTTCTGTCGACATCCACGCTTCAGCACTTTGAGTCCTCCAGTGATTTCTATCTTCAAAAATGCGAATGAGTGATGAAAAATCTTGTTCTACCCATTCCTTGATGTTGTCTGCCCATGTCTTTATTTAGACTCTTCTGCTTCTCGACTGTTCCCTGTAGTATTGTTTTTGGCAAGTAATCATTTCTGCATACATGTCCAAACCATGCTAGTTTTCGTCGTTTCACTATTGAAAGCAATTGTTCTTGTAAACCTGTATACATATGTATGATATATATAATAACAAACCATGAAGTAGAAGAAATAATGACTGATTATTCTACTGTTATTAAAAATACTCATTATTTTGCTGTTATTAGAATGACTCATTATTTTGCTGTTATTACTAATGTAATGACTCATTATTCTGTTATTATTAGACTAATTACTTATTATGTTAGTATCAAAATGAATTATTATTCTTCAGTTAATAGACTGAATCATTATTCTGTTAGTATTTGACTGACTCATTATTCTGTTAGTATTTGACTGACTCATTATTATATTAGTATTTGACTGACTCATTATTCTGATTAATATTTGACTGACTCATTATTCTGTTGGTATTTTACTGACTCATTATTCTGCTAATATAATATATTTACTGTGCATTTTATTTAATCTGCACTCTGCTTCAATCAAATCTACAATTGATTCTTCACTCCGCTTCAATTAAATCTACAATTTATTCTTGACTCTGCATCAATCAAATCTACAATTTATTCTTCACTCCGCTTCAATAAAATCTACAATTTATTCTTGACTCTGCTTCAATCAAATCTACAATTTATTCTTCACCCCGCTTCAATCAAATCTACAATTTATTCTTGACTCTGCTTCAATCAAATCTACAATTTATTCTTCACCCCGCTTCAATCAAATCTACAATTTATTCTTGACTCCGCTTCAATCAAATCTACAATTTATTCTTCACTCCGCTTCAATCAAATCAACGATGTATTCCACCTTCATTAGGCTAAATCTTCTGTTTTGTTTTAATACAAACGAACGCTTCATTCTACCTTCATTAGACTGACTTAATTCTGCCCGTATTCGATTTCTCATCGATAAAAGTCGCCAATGTTCCGTATCCCATTGTTCCAATTAGCAGCATCTCTTGCATTCTAATGCTCATCTAGTCCACAATATTCTCTTATAGAAATCCGTCGTCTACTTGATTCCCTGTGTTTGCTTCTAATGAAAACTGCATTGATTTGTCTGTATTTCTATCAGTCGTCCTATTCTCACGTCCACACACACACACACACACACATGCAAATATATGCACTCATTATTTACCATCTAAACATCGCGATTGCGCAGCTCATCTTCGTTGCGGAGACGGCACATAATTACGATTGGCACATTGCACACACTCTCTCTCACACACACACATATATATATATATATATATATATATATATATATATGTGTGTGTGTGTGTGTGTGTGTGTGTGTGTGTGTGTGTGTGTGTGTGTGTGTGTGTGTGTGTGTGTGTGTGTGTGTGTGTGTGTCCTACCATCAACTCATCACCACCAAATATATGTCCTACCATCTACTCCTCATCACCACCAAATATATGTCCTACCATCTACTCCTCATTACCACCAAATATATGCCCTACTTTCTACTCCTCGTCACCACCAAATATATGTCCTACTATCTGCTCCTCGTCACCACCAAATATATGTCCTAATATCTACTCCTCGTCACCACCAAATATATGTCCTAATATCTACTATTTGTCACCACCAAATATATGCCCTACTTTCTACTCCTCGTCACCACCAAATATATGTCCTAATATCTACTCCTCGTCACCACCAAATATATGTCCTACTTTCTACTCCTCGTCACCACCAAATATATGTCCTAATATCTACTCCTCGTCACCACCAAATATATGTCCTACTATCTGCTCCTCGTCACCACCAAATATATGTCCTAATATCTACTCCTCGTCACCACCAAATATATGCCCTACTTTCTACTCCTCGTCACCACCAAATATATGTCCTAATATCTACTCCTCGTCACCACCAAATATATGTCCTACTATCTGCTCCTCGTCACCACCAAATATATGTCCTAATATCTACTCCTCGTCACCACCAAATATATGTCCTAATATCTACTATTTGTCACCACCAAATATATGTCCTACTATCTGCTCCTCGTCACCACCAAATATATGCCCTAATATCTACTCCTCGTCACCACCAAATATATGTCCTACTATCTGCTCCTCGTCACCACCAAATATATGCCCTACTTTCTACTCCTCGTCACCACCAAATATATGTCCTAATATCTACTCCTCGTCACCACCAAATATATGTCCTACTATCTGCTCCTCGTCACCACCAAATATATGTCCTAATATCTACTCCTCGTCACCACCAAATATATGTCCTAATATCTACTATTTGTCACCACCAAATATATGTCCTACTATCTGCTCCTCGTCACCACCACATATATATGTCCTAACACCTACGTATATTTCAGAGCTTACAGAGCAGCTTACATCCACACGGCGGTTTGGGAATGGTCTCGCTTAGTGTTATCTACGGTACCACAGTTCTCTCCTGTCTTTTAGCTCCTTGGCTCATCAACCGGCTAACCACCAAATGGACCATGGTTCTAGCATTTTCTTTATTCATTGCCTACTTCGCCGCCAACTTCTACCCTCGCCACTACCTTCTCATTCCTCTCAGCGTCCTCCTAGGCGCCTTGGCCGGGCCCATGTGGAGTGCTCAAGCGACGTACATCACAACTCTTGCGTTGACCTACGCACAACATAAAAAGATTGTTCTGGAATCCGACGACATTATAAATCAGTTCATGGGCGTCTTCTTTGGATTCTACCGTTGTAGCCAAATCTGGGGAAATCTAATATCCACATTAATACTATCAAAAAACACCACGGAAATATATTCGAACCTAACGCAACAAACAATATCTGAATTTAACGATGCAAGCGAAGTCAAAAGTACAAATAATTTTTCGAACGTAATAGTTATGGATTTTTCATCACTTGACAGCCAAGATTATATTCAGTACTCATCTGCTGGAAATGGAAACAGTCAGTGTGGCGCCAAAACTTGTACTTGTATCGATTCTGTGTCTAGACACGCAGACGGGACATACAGCAACGATCTAAACGACCTTGCAGCTTCCATATCAGATTCGACGAGGTACATGCTACTTACAACTTACCTGGCATGTGGAGTGATGGCTGCTGTTGTTATTGTAGCTCTTCTGGATCAAATCCACGTGGGGAAAACGGAAGCTGATCCAGAGTTCTCCCAATCATCATGGAAACTATGTTTGTCAACAATCAAGATGGTGAGAGACACAAAGTGCCTGTTGTTGATGCCTCTGGTTGTTTTTGTTGGCCTGGAACAAGGCTTTATGTTTGGAGATTTCACGAAGGTAAGAACCTTGTACATTTATTTTGTTTTTCCTGTATCAACAGTTTTCTATTTATTTTATTACCGCAAAATATAGTTCCCAAGGTACACACTAGATCTTTACGCTGTGACATAGATATGTCAGCAGGGTTGCCAAACAGTTGTTTTTTATGTTTAAAAATGTAGTTAAACAAGATCAAACATAGCCAAACTTCTAAACTGAGAACATAACCTACTGATAACGTAATGAAATTAGCTTGAATTAGGTTCTTCTTCTGTTTGTTCTCAATCTCCTGCAGATTAGCAGGATGTAGTCCGGAGAACGTAATGCGATGTGTCATTGATTACAGTCTACCTGCGATATATGCACCTTCCGGCCTAGCACATCTGGCTTCAGCATGATTTATGAGTCACTTTGATTGTACATGAGAAGGACAACCTCCAACCTCAAAACCTACTTCGTCGCTTCCGACAACATGCATGGAACTTAAGCAGTGTTGCTACCCTTTACTCCCCTTAAGGGCCCCCTCCAGTTAAAATCAATTGGCATCATTAATTCCAATAAATCCATGTGGGAAACTCAGATGAAATGTTTCTCATTTGTATGTGGACATCAGTCGCAAATGACAATCATACCTGCGATAATTATGACTTACTGACTTCACAAGTCTTTCTAATATTTTCATCAATTTAATTAAACAATTGTAATGGTTGTTTTAAAATAAATACACACTACCAAGATGCAGTATTAATATCACTGATGCAAAGTTAAATCAAGTGGTTAAAGTCACGTATCTTGGCATCTTTTTAACATGAAATATCTGGTGTGCCATAGAGATAACGAGCAGGTATTAGGTATGTTGATTATCCTCTTCGCACACCGGACAAGTCCATAGGTGTTCAGATCTCCGCTTCAGTAAATCTCTCAGGGTATAACGGCTGATGGTTCCGGTTCTCTGTTGGTTCACTGCTCTTTTTGAAATCTTTGTCATGGGTTCTCTACGGGCCACGCCCATCCTCACTCCCAATTCGCGCATTCTCGATATTGACTCATGCTTATTCATCTCAAAATCCTCTGATCGTGAGGATTCACGAAGAGCAATGAGTATGTCTGCTCGGTGCATAGGCTGACCGTCTGTTGTGGTGGCGAGGCTAGCTAATTGGTCTGTCCGTTCGTTTCCCTCCACGCCCGCGTGTCCGGGGACAAAAATAAGCGTGAGTGTTCGTAGTGATGCCAGCATTCCTGCTCTCTCAAATGACTCCGCCCATTCCCTACGTACACCACCTGTTTTGACTTTCTGAATGATATTCAAAGAGTCACTTATTTGCACGCATGGGAATAGGCTTGTGATTCCAGCCAGTTAACTAGCAGGATAGCACTCGAATAAAATCAACTTTTCTTAAAATAAGAAACATTCTATGCAATGGAGTAGTATCAATGAATACGCAAGTTCGAGTGCTAGTATGCTATATTGAGCAAATCATTATGTATGGATGAGAAGCATGGACAATATACAAAAGAGCTCATTATAAGATGAAGGCAACTGAGATGAGGTTTTTTAAGAAGAATAATGGAAATTCCATGGACAGCCAAGAAAACTGGTGTAGAAGTTCTCAGATATGCTGGAGTAAAAATAACAAATTAGAGAAAAACAATAGAAACAGACAATCAAGATTTTTAGGGCATGTCATGAGAAACGTAAAACATGAACCTTTAGTAACCACCGGAAAGATCAAGGGGAGAAGAGACAGGAAGACAAAGAGAGACATTTCTGGATGAGATGTCACTGTGGCGCACAAATATGCCATTAACTGAACTTTTTAACAATACAAGAGACAGAAAGTTGTGGAGAGACAGGATCGCCTACGCCACTCGACATAACACTTGATTGATTGACAATTAAATAATGAAATTTCAATACCACTAAAATATTTTGAAAATCCCCTCCTCCCCCCCCCCCCTATAATTAATTAATTAATTCATTCATTCATTCATTATCCTTTTGCACTGAAGTTAGCGCATGGGGCAGAGGTTAGATCTCTCCAATTCTGTCTGTTCAAATTTATTCTGTGCAGTTCTTGAATAGTATGAATATTGGTTGTTTTACTTTCTCTAAGTATTGTTCTTCTGAGTGTTTCTTTTGGTATACACCTTGATCCCCCCTCCCCCAATCAATATTTCTAAAATATAAAATGTATATGATCAATCACAATTTCCCGCCGAAGACGGATGTGTCGGGCCATTGGCGCAATAAAACGGCGACACAACGCATTCCCATTTTCTGGACTACATCCTGCTGGAAATCTAGCAGGACCATGATCCAGCTAGATCCAGTTGGAGTTTGAGAATGAACGCAGAAGAAGAAGAAGAAATCACAATTCAGAAAAATAATTTGTCATATTTGGTCATGAAATTGCCAAAATGGCAACCATGATTCTGTCTCAAACTGTAAGCCAGTTTTTGTTCTAATACTTGTAATATTATTTATAACAGTTGTGGAAAATCATTTCGTGGCCGGAGTGATGGATTTTTTTTGTTCTACATGTGATATGGAGCCAAATAAACATCGTGGTAATCACCTTGTCAGATATTCGCTGACATTTTGATTATTTATACGTATGTAGTTTAAGTATTAGAGGTTGTTATTAGATGTGAGAGTTCTTCAGTGATATATAACCCCTATACTAATATAAGGGTGTGAATTTTGGACAATAAACAAACTAGAAAGTGGGAAATTAGAGGCAATAGAGATGTGGTTCTATAGAAGAATGCTGAGAATACCATGGACTGCCAGAAAAACTAATGTAGAGGTGTTGAAAGAGTCAAATGCGAAACGGAGCTTAATCAATAATATAAGAAAAAGACAATCTTCGTATTTTGGCGACTTCATGAGACAGGCAGGTTTGGAGAACATAGTCACAACAGGCAAAATTGAAGGCAACAGAGACAAAGGGCGACAGCGTGAGAAAATATTAGATAGTTTGACAACCTCGCACGGCAAGGAAACAACAACGATCTTTATACATAATACTGTGGACAGAGAGCTGTGGAGAGCCATGACAGCCTACGCCAGCCGGCATGGCACCTGATGATGATGTAGTATGAACGTTGATGAAGTGCAATTCTAGACGTCAATTGCTACCTTTGTTCAGTGGACGTTTCTGTTCAGTGACCCAATGCTGTCAATGAATACATCACAGTGTTTCCATAAAGAGTTTCCAAGAGATTATTATATCTGGCTTTTCTCGGTATTAAAATGGTTTCTTTAATGTGTTTGATCTACAAGACTAGAGGATTTTAAAGATAATGCGTTCGTTATCAAACTCCTTCAGATTAGCAGAGATTAGTCTCGAGAACGAAATGCGCTGTGTCATGGTTTATAAATTTGCTGCGATATCTGCGCCTTTGGGCTTGACACATCCTACTTCTGCATGGCTTCTGTGTCACTTTGAGCCTATATGAGATGGGACAGCCAACTTAACCACACAAACACCTTCCTAGCTTTCTATGACATGCATGGAATGTAAACAGTGTTGCTATATTTTGCTCCCCTTTTCGGCCCACAATAAATACAAAGCTAGCTGGTTCAAGCCCTGCTAAAAATCTCGACCCTGTTAACAAGTCTAAACCCAGCGTCATTCATTTTGGCTGATTCGATTTATCCCAGTTAATAAATCTGACACAGCATCACTCATCTTGGCTGATGTGACTTATCCTTGATTTTTATTGATTACTGTTTGTATTCTTTCTGTCGCTAACCAATGAACTACTCAAGTCAGCCAAGATCGTGACTGTGTGTGTCACTAGTAGTCAGGAGCTACCTGGAGAAAGATTTGACCGACTTCCTTATATTTGGGTTTCCTCACACATACCCTTTCCCTTCTCAAGAGAACAGCACCAACTGCCTTCCGAAAGTATCTCTCCACCCACTTAACTCTAGAGCTCATGCGATTTTTTAACGGACCTCCGTAAATATGCGCTTTGTAAACAAGACGTCACGACCCGATTTCGAACCAGTATCCACGTAAACACGAGACGAATGACTTGACCACTTAGGCGCAGAGATTATCTAATCGTTACCTGCAATTTGTTGCGGTAACAGTATCAATTGCGTACCTCTACTGTATTCCCTGTTGACAAATGGTGCAATTTACTTGAAAATAAAACTCACTTTTAAACACTATATTCCTCATATAGACTCACATAAAGTTAGTTATGACAGCGGTTCTCCGAGCTTTTTTTTTCGTAGGCCATATTTTTGGGGAAATGTATTGTTCCGTCCGCGCCCCCCCCCCCCCCAGCCTTTTTTTCTTTTTACTCAAGAAGTATTGACTGTCTTTCCACATCGCCATATCTTTAAAAGGTTTATAGATCTTCTTTTTTTCTCTTTCCTTTTTAGAGTTTTCAAACTCCCACTGGATCTCTCTTGTAACATGACAATGGTTCAACACGATTTCCAGTTGTGTATAGTGAACATGACGGAAATGCATTGTGCAGCCGTTTTATTTGAGACAATGTTCCGACTAATCAGACTTCGGCGTTAGTAACTTATACATTTAGTTTTTGTTTACCATTTCCACTGATCTGTGGACGCTTGTAACCATGGTGCTAGTACACTCTGCCAGCAATACAAGAGATCTCGTTCCTGTACCTACTTACTACTGTTCCTACTTACGATTAGCCAGCCAGCAGTACAGGAGATCTCGTTTCTGTACCTACTTGCATAGCGCTAGTATAGTCCGCTAGCAGTACAAGAGACCTCGTTCCTGTACCTACTTGCATAGCGCTAGTATAGTCCGCTAGCAGTACAAGAGACCTCGTTCCTGTACCTACTTGCATAGCGCTAGTATAGTCCGCTTATAGTACAAGATACCTCGTTCCTGTACCTACTTGCATAGTGCTAGTACAGTCCGCTAGCAGTTCAAGAGATCTCGTTCCTGTACCTACTTGCATAGCGCTAGTATAGTCAGCAAGCAGTACAAAAGACCTCGTTCCTGTACCTACTTGCATAGTGCTAGTATAGTCCGCTAGCAGTACAAGACACCTCGTTCCTGTACCTACTTACATAGTGCTAGTATAGTCAGCAAGCAGTACAAGAGACCTCGTTCCTGTACCTACTTGCATAGTGCTAGTATATAGTCCGCCAGCAGTACAGGAGATCTCGTTCCTGTATCTACTTGATACTGTTCCTACTTACGATTAGTAAGCACGCGTCACTGATGGTTAACCTTTTGTCGTTCACTTGTGTCTATCGTCGCAACCATATACGCCCACTTTTATCGGTCTATATCTTGCTATTTCTCGGTTCCTTTTATCCACGACTTTCTCCTCCCCCTCCCCCCCCCCCAGCCCCACAGACATGTCTATGACACATCCCCCACAATTTTAACGTGTTTCTATCTGGAGAGTTTTTTCTGCCGCCCCCCTCCCCTCTCTGTCACCCCCAGGATGGCCATTTTTATCAAATATAGAGAAACACCCTGTAATTCTAACTGATCCCCTCCTACACTGCCAACAGATGATGTCATCAGAGAGTATTTGTGACCACGATGTGCGTGCTAGTGACTTGTTATATAGAATTTTACAGTAATGTCATCCGATAACCCATGTAGTCTGCATGAAACTGGATTGTCTGTCCTTAACGGGGTTATTTGTTTAATAGTCAAGCGCGGAGCAAAATACAGTTCCAAACTGGGTAGTCAAATAGTTTTGAACTGGATAGTTAAGAATTTATTGATATCTAAACCTGCACTTGAAATTTAAAAAGCTATCTAAAACTGGATAGCCAATATATAAATATTCTAAAACCTGCTCATCCAGAAATTGATAGTCTAAACCTACACAGACAAGAATTGGATAGTTTCAATCAAGTTTCAAACAAGATAGACAAACATCGTTCAAACTGGTTAGTCTAGAATAGGATAGCTTGAAAGACAGTTAAAGATATGGATATTCTAAAATTGATTAGTCAAGAATTGGATAGTCTAAAACTAGATAACCCACTAATGGATAGTCTGAAACCGAATAGTAAATAATTGTATAGTTTAAACCACCGAATACGGATATGTTGGGCCATTGTCGCAAATAAAACAGTGACGCAACCCATTTTCATTCTCTGGACTTTACCTGCTGCATATCTAGCAGGACCATTGTTTTGACACAAGAAAGATCCGGAGGGAATTTGAGAATGATTGCTGATGAAGATGAAAATAGTTTAAACCAAAACTTGTTAGTCAAGAATTGGATAGTTTAAAGCTGGTTAGTCAAGAATTGGATAGTTTAAAGCTGGTTAGTCAAGAATTGGATCGTTTAAAGCTGGTTAGTCAAGAATTGGATAGTCTAAAGCTGGTTAGTCAAGAATTGGTTAGTTTAAAGCTGGTTAGTCGAGAATTGGTTAGTTTAAAGCTGGTTAGTCAAGAATTGGATAGTCTATCTAAAACTGAATAGTCAAGACGTCTAAGCTTGATAATCACGAATTTGATAGTCTAAACTGGATAGTCAAAAACTATAGTCTAATACTGGATAGTAAAAAATTAGAAGTCTAACCTGAATAGTCACGAAATGGATAGTAAAATACTAGATAGTCAAGAAATGTACAGTTTAAAAGTGGATAGTCGAGAATTTGATATTCTAAAACTGGATAGTTAAGAATTTGATATCCTAAAACTGGATAGTCAATATTTCTTGAGACTAACGTGAAATATCCTCTGGCTTCCTACTTGAATTTACTTGTATAGTCAATAATTGGATAGTCTGAAACTGGATAATCAAGAAATTGATATTCTAAATTCGGATAGTCAAGATATGGATTGTTTAAAACTGGTTAGTTAGTAAAAAAATGAATAGTTTTCTTCGTTTGTGTTCGTTTTAAAATATTTTTTTGAAGATCCCTGTGATTATCGCTTGGGGATTATATAGCGTGTGTATTATGAGTGGCATTCTCAAAGAGCGGCGTGCCACTTTGTTGAATGTAGATATGGGGTAAACCGAGTACATTAAGGTCAATTCTTTGCGACTTTTTAGTCATTCTTCATTGATCAATATCGAAAGTGGGTAGTGTGGAGTGGGAAGTGTAGTGTAGGAAGTGTAGAGTGGGAAGCGTATGGTGGAAAGTGTAGAGTAGGAAGTGTAGAGTTGAAAGTGCAAAGTGGTAAGTGTAGAGTAGGAAGTGTAGAGTAGGAAGTGTAAAGTGGGAAGTGTAGAGTGGAAAGTGTAGAGTGCGAAGTGTAGAGTGGGAAGTGTAGAGTGAAAAGTGTAGAGTGGGAAGTGTAGAGTAGAAAGTGCAGAGAAGGAAATGTAGAGTGGAAAGTATAGAGTGGGAAGTGTAGAGTGGAAAGTATAGAGTGGGAAGTGTAGAGTGGAAAGTGTCGAGTAGGAAGCGTAGAGTGAGAAGTATAGAGTGGGAAGTGTAGAGTGGAAAGTGTAGAGTGGGAAGTGTAGAGTGGGAAGTATAGAGTGGGAAGTGTAGAGTGGGAAGTGTAGAGTGGGAAGTGGGAAATAATGAATGGATGGTTCTGAACATATGTATTGATCGGTGTCCAATAAATGATATTTGTTCAGATGGAATTCTTCCGTGTGGTTGCCAAGGTCTGAAATATGAGTAAATAACTGTACCACTGCCTATTACCATGTATGTCGTAGAAGGCGATTAAGGAGCTTAGATGTGGGGTAAGATGTGGGTTAGATGTGTGGTATATGTGGGTTAGATGTGGGGTAAGATATGGGTTAGATGTGGGGCAAGATGTGGGTTAGATGTGGAAATTATTACACCCAGTAAAATTATTTTTTTAAACAATTTTTTTCAAACAAACTATAGAGGTGATAAAAGAGTTTAAAACCAATCATCTGCAAAATGCGCCGTCAAATACATTAAAAAGGCATTCGATGAAGAAACACACATCTTTTGTAGGATATAGAAAGAGCTGGAAGGAAATAGCTAAAAATAGGACAAGATGGAAGAAATGTGTTTGAAACCTACGCTTCAGTGGAAGCTGAAAGGTGCATAGATAAAGTAGTTGAAATGGATCGTTTAAAAAATGGATGGTTGGAGGTCCATTGCAGCCAACCTTCGTTGCGGAGACGGCACTTTATTAATGAATATGCAGATATGTTCACATATGATGAGCATATTGTAGTCGGAGTAACGCCATGTACGCCTCAAAAAAGAGATTTCTTCCAATGTGGTAACATACTCCCATGATGCAACTGAATAGAAAGTTCTAGAACCAGCATGCCAAAATCGATTCAGCTGAAGTAACACCATGTACGTCTCAAAGACAAGCCATATTTCAATGTGGTAACATACTCCCAGGATGCTACTGGATAGAAAGTTCTAGAACCAGCATGCCACAATCGATTCAGTCTAAGTAACACAATATCAAAGACGGGGCATCTTCCACTGTGGTAACATACACCCAGGATGCTACTGGATAGAAAGTTCTAGAACCAGCATGCCAAAATCGATTCAGCCAAAGTAACACCATGTACGAGTCAAAGACAAGCCATATTTCAATGTGGTAACATACTCCCAAGATGCTACTTGATAGAAGGTTCTAGAATCAGCATGCCACAATCGATTCAGTCGAATTAACACCATGTAAATAGTCCTCTTTAGGACTCGATCTTCTCCCCCTCCCCCCCTCTCAATGTATTGTCCTTTCCAGACCAGACCCACACGCTAAATTAACCAGTCCCTTACATGACAACCCAGGTCATTAAGTCACACTATACGCCCTGATATAACCACCATGAATAGCATCGACGGTTGAAAAGAGCGTATCTTGGACAACCAAGACGAATCCACTAGCGAACACAAACAAACAAACAAACAGCACGGTTTGAAAACCAGATAAAATGTGTTGTTTATATATTATCTCAGTTGCAACCATTTCTAGGATTTCTACTTCATTTTCAGTGTTAGTGTTGGTATCTTTCAAAGTTTCCAATTCCCAGAATAACTGATCGATAAATCAGTCGGAATAATTCGATTTAATGGCTTGCGTTTGCTTAATCGACAACAGTCAGATCATGGCTTCTAAAATCAAACCACATGACCTCTTCATCGCGTAATATTTGTGTCCTGTATGTCCGTCTGGTTTGCAATTGATATATGTGTGTGCGTGAGATAGTGTGTGAGAGATTGTGTGAAAGATACCTTACTTTATGTTACTCAATTTTACTTTTGATAATTTGTGATATTTGATACTCTGTACAGACATGATCAGTTATGTTATTTGATACTTTGTGATATTTGATACTCTGTACAGCCATGATCAGTTATGTTATTTGATACTTTGTGATATTTGATACTCTGTACAGCCATGATCAGTTATGTTATTTGATACTTTGTGATATATGATACTCTGTACAGCCATGATCAGTTATGTTATTTGATAATTTGTGATATTTGATACTCTGTACAGACATGATCAGTTATGTTATTTGATACTTTGTGATATTTGATACTCTGTACAGACATGATCAGTTATGTTATATTTGAGGCTACTTTATGATACTGTGAGTTATAACGATATTTTTTTTGGATAAGGTTTGGAAGTTAAAGATAAAATGTTATGTGACTGTTGTCTGTTTACTAATAAATATGCAACAATATTAATTGAAATATATTCTATATTTATAATATGGCATATAGCCAATGTCCTCTCTATATTTCTAATATGATTTATACACCATGGCCTCTCTATTTTAAATATGATTTATAAATAATGTTGGGTCAAAGGGCATGAGCCCATGGACCGCTGGATCAGCAATCAACCAACCAACCATAAATAATGTCCTCTCTATATATCTAATAGTGCATATAGACAATGTTCTACCTATCTTTCTAATTTAGTTATACTTTGATTCCGCAACACCTTGAACACAAAGCAAACGGTTTAATCACTACACCAAGTAAAAACCGGTATTGTACCAGTAGACATCACTACACCAGTAACAGGAAATAGTACCGCACAAGTAGACAACACTACAACAGTAAGAGGAACCGGAACTGTACCAGTAGACATCATTACACCAGTACGAGGAACTAGTACCGCACAAGTAGACAACACTACAACAGTAAGAGGAACCGGAACTGTACCAGTAGACATCACTACACCAGTAACAGGAATAGTACCGCACAAGTAGACAACACTACAACAGTAAGAGGAACCGGAACTGTACCAGTAGACACCACTACACCAGTAAGAGGAACCGGTACTGTACCAGTAGACACCACTACAACATTAAGAGGAACCGGAACTGTACCAGTAGACATCACTACACCAGTAAAAGAAAAGGTACCGTACCAGTAGACACCACTACACCAGTAAAAGGAACCGGTACTGTACCAGTAGACACCACTACACCAGTAAGAGGAACCGGTACTGTACCAGTAGACACCACTACACCAGTAAGAGGTACCGGAACTGTACCAGCAGACACAACTACAACAGTAAGAGGAACCGGAACTGTACCAGTAGAAATCACTACACCAGTAAAAGAAAAGGTACCGTACCAGTAGACACCACTACACCAGTAAAAGGAACCGGTACTGTACCAGTAGACACCACTACAACAATAAGAGGAACCAGAACTGTACCAGTAGACATCACTACACCAGTAAAAGGACCCGGTACTGTACCAGTAGACGTCACTACTCCAAGTAAGAGGTACCGGAACTGTACCAGTAGACGTCACTACACCAAGTAAGAGGTACCGGAACTGTACCAGTAGACGTCACTACACCAAGTAAGAGGTACCGGAACTGTACCAGTAGACACAACTACACCCGTAAGAGGCACCTTTGCTGTACCAATAGACTGCACTAAACCAGCAAGACGTAACCGTATTGTACCAGTAGACACCAATAAGAGTTGCCGGTATTGTACCAGTAAACACAACATAGTTTAGTTTTTTTAATTCTACTTTATTTAGATAGTCACTGCGCATGACTATTACAACAAACATGGCTGCTAGCACACATATAGTTACCAAATGTCAAATAAAACATAAATGGAGATTCCCAAGATTTTCATCTGAAGTGGAAAACTACTCATCTTGTTGTGCTTTACCCACAAGTTACCTTTAATCATCCAATTCATGGAAGATGGTCTTGAAAAATGTTCCTGTCAGAAAGAACGCAAAAGAAAAACATCATTTCAGAGCAGAAAATCAAAATCCACCTTTAAGCGTTAGCAACAACAAACAAACAAAAAACCGTAAAATCCATCTACGATAGAAGAATATAGGCCCTAAGGCTACCCTATCATTAAAAAAACATAATTAAATTACTATACCCCTAAACATAGCCATAAAAAATCAGTCCACCACTGAACCTGGCATTTGTTTTTTTTATAATTAATGGCTCGTAGATCCTAGAACTGATCGATCGACTGACCTAAATCAACGGACAATGTTTTATCATTGAGTTGCGAGTATGCCATGATGCCGCCTAGGGTAATATATGATACCAAAACACAAAAATTAGATCAATAGAGAAAGATATGTAAATACATTTAGAATATTATATCTTGTCTTGTCTAACAGTAAATACAGTCCCAGCGGTGTTGGTAGCGCTCTGCTAGCGTGGATCTGCAGTTTGTTAGGCAAGGACGTATGTGAGTTTCCAATAAGGAGCGACTTTTACCTACAACAAAGGGCATTTGCTCGTCCGTTTTCGGAATTCCCTCTTTGTGATGAGAAATTTGATGACTTTTTTGTGGTAAATCGTTAAGGGATGCGTTTTATCCATCTTAGGTTACGTTCCTAGTACTAAATGTCATCTTCTCATCTCTCTTGTAGCAGGAAAATGGTCCTACTAGACTTTCAAAAGAATGTAGTTGAAAGAATGAAAATGCGCTGTTTTGTTTTGTCTTATCCATGTGTGTCACTAGGCGTCACAAATGCGTTGATTTGTCGTGTCTTGTCTTATCCATGTGTGTCGCTAGACGTCACACATGCGTTGTTTTGTCATGTCTTGTCTTATCCATGTGTGTCACTAGGCGTCACAAAAGCGTTGTATCACTGATTTATTTGCGCCAATGACCCAACACATCCGACCGAGCAAAAAAAAACATGATATAAAAAAGCCCGTTCGTTCAGTCCTGTTTAATTCACATCACAGCTGTGATTTAAAACATTATGGAGAAGCACACCCTTTCAATCACGGACATGAGTCTATCTAGGTTATATAAGGCCGTCTGTTTTCACAAAATCACAGAGATTTACACCAATTGAAATGCAAATCAATCCCAGTGGACACCAAAAGACAAATCGTAAATTCAATCTTCATACCAACATTGTGTTATCAATGTCAGACATGGACACTAACAAAAAAACAAGAGAGAAAGCTTGATACATGTGAAATAGGATGTCTACGAAAAGCAGCAAACAGAACAAGAAGAGATCATGTTAGAAAAGAAGAGATTACAAGAACTTTTGGAACAACATCTGTGGTCAAATATATTGATAAACAGAGACAAATGTAGCAAGAATATACAATATGACAATGGAAATAGCAAGATACAGATGAAGACCAAGGAGAAAGTGGATTGAAGGAGTTACCTTCTGAGTTGCCTTCTGTGTCTGATGAGTCGCAATATTACTGCATATCAAGCAACCAAAGGTACCATAGCCCGAAAACCGACCGTAATTCAATCCTGCGACGTCTTACAGCAAAAGTAGAGAAAATAGACAGAATCAGAGTGATTTAGAACGAGCTCAGAACGCAAAAGTTACACAAGAGCAAGTAGACATATCTCCTGTATATAAATGATACAATATTTGCCCTAACGAGCTCGTAAATTCATTCTAGTGTAACAGTTTCTTCCTTCCTCGACTCCATCGCTAATGCCCCACGCTGCTTCGCCTCATGAATTTTTCAGCTATTTTTAGTTGCTAGCCAAAAGTGAACACCTAATTATGTTTATGCCCCTTTGCTGACAACAGTCACGGTTCTTTAAATACGAGGATATGTTACGGAATTTGCGACGTCACGGCAGGTATTCGTTTTAAACATAGCTATTGATCTTCAGAAAACGCAGAACATAAATTAGTGATTTCCATTGGCCACTTTGTGCATAAAGTGTGTCGCCAGCCAATGAAAATGACAAGTTGAATGACTCTTGTTTACTCGTCCACAAAATCTGAAGAAGGATTTGGTAGTAGTTATTTTGTCTAGTTGAAATTGGTGTCGAAGAGTTAAAATAGTTCAATAAGATGAATCTGGAAGGAAATGTTCCAGGAAAGAGAACAAGAGGCAATCAGAGACAACGATTAACACAGGACATCAAAGACTTTCTGAACATGGCACTAGAAGAAGCTGGCCAGCATGAACAGAATCGAGAGACTTACAGAGCGCCAATTATGGCAAGGTTCTGTAAAATAAAAATACGTCACATAGATTAATAGATCCTATCAATTGTTGCATCAATAACCCAGCTGATGTCAGCGATCGTTCATTAATGATATCGATCTGGTCCACTGTTAAAATTATTACATTGTTCCTCGTGTTTCTTCAATTCCTTCATTTCTTCCACTGATAGGATTTATCAAATTAATTAGGAAGCGTATGAGAAATGGATCCGTTTATAGCAATACAATGAATACTAAAGAAGCTTCTATCACTTTCCTTTGTCTGACATAAATATGTTATTTATGACACTCACCTCTAACTTGACCATGCTTGTATCCATTATCCCGCGCAAATTATAGTTTATTTTCAAGATAGCAAATTATGGTTTCACGTGTGGTGCCTATGTAAAGTTCTTGGAGTTAATTAGCAGGACAAAGTCAGTAACACTGATGTATGGTACGACAAAGTCACTAACACTGATGTATGTCAGGACAAAGTCACTAACACTGATGTATGGCAAGACAAAATCACTAACACTGATGTATGTCAGGACAAAGTCACTAACACTGATGTATGGCAGGACAAAGTCACTAACACTGATGTATGGCAAGACGAAGTCACTAACACTGATGTATGGCAGGACAAAGTCAGTAACACTGATGTATTGCAGGACAAAGTCACTAACACTGATGTATGGCAGGACAAAGTCAGTAACACTGATGTATGGCAGGACAAAGTCACTAACACTGATGTATGGCAGGACAAAGTCACTAACACTGATGTATGGCAGGACAAAGTCACTAACACTGATGTATGGCAGGACAAAGTCACTAACACTGATGTATGGCAGGACAAAGTCACTAACACTGATGTATGGCAGGACAAAGTCAGTAACACTGATGTATGGCAGGACAAAGTCACTGACACTGATGTATGTCAGGACAAAGTCACTAACACTGATGTATGGCAGGACAAAGTCACTAACACTGATGTATGTCAGGACAAAGTCACTAACACTGATGTATGGCAGGACAAAGTCAGTAACACTGATGTATGGTAGGACAAAGTCACTAACACTGATGTATGGGAGGACAAAGTCACTAACACTGATGTATGTCAGGACAAAGTCACTAACACTGATGTATGGCAGGACAAAGTCAGTAACACTGATGTATGGTAGGACAAAGTCACTAACACTGATGTATGGGAGGACAAAGTCACTAACACTGATGTATGGCAGGAAAAAGTCACAAACACTGATGTATGGCAGGACAAAGTCAGTAACACTGATGTATGGCAGGACAAAGTCACTAACACTGATGTATGGCAGGACAAAGTCACTAATACTGATATATGGCACCACAAAGTCAC
Source organism: Meghimatium bilineatum (assembly GCA_034231615.1). Taxonomy (NCBI): domain Eukaryota; kingdom Metazoa; phylum Mollusca; class Gastropoda; order Stylommatophora; family Philomycidae; genus Meghimatium; species Meghimatium bilineatum. Next base: position 22,525,519 of record CM067309.1, read on the forward strand.
TAACACTGATGTATGGCACAACAAAGTCACTAACACTGATGTATGGCAGGACAAAATCACTAACACTAATGTATGGCACAACAAAGTCACTAACACGGATGTATTGGAAAGAATAGGCAATACCACAGAATTTTCTATGCTCACTCTGCGAAGTTTCTGATGGCGGGACACAGTAGGGGAGGGTGAAAGATGGTAGAATACCGTTAGGTCAACTTTGTGTTGACATTCTGGGAATAGAATCTTAGGGTCGACCTCTACTTCGGTACAAAGACATAAGCAAACGAGATCTGCATGATGCAGGCTTTGATACGGAATCATGGGAACAAGTTGTCACGGATCGTGTTGCATGAAGGTAGACGACCAGGAATGATATAAAAGGAAATTATTATAGCAGTTAGCTGATACCATAAACAGCCGTTTCTATCAACACCTTCTTCCATTAGCCTCTCTCCCATAAACCACCTCTCCCATAAACCCCTCTCCCACCAACTCCTCTCCCTTCTCCCTCTCTCATATCAACCCTTCTCCCATCAAATCATCTCCCTCATAAACAGCCTTTTCTATCAATGTCATTCTTAGGATGCACATCTTAGACACACCACAGCAGACGATGGTAAAAGTGAGCCTATGATTTCTTGTAAATTCTGTGGAAGATTATGTGTGGCTCAGATTGCTCTTGTTAGTCACATCCATTATGACCATAGATTGTAGATTATGTGTGGCTCAGATTGCTCTTGTTAGTCACATCCATTATGTGTGGCTCAGATTGCTCTTGTTAGTCACATCCATTATGACCATAGATTGTAGATTATGTGTGGCTCATATTGCTCTTGTTAGTCACATCCATTATGACCATAGATTGTAGATTATGTGTGGCTCAGATTGCTCTTGTTAGTCACATCCATTATGACCATAGATTGTAGATTACATTTCTTATCCTTTAGTAAGCTAGTTTATAATTACGTAATTTCTCTCCTGCCGCCGGATTAATTTTTGAAAATGTGTGTTATTGTTTGTGATTGATTTGAAAATGCGATAACTTTTTTGTTGATAGAGATATATAAATATTTGTACATGTAAATTAATAATTGAATACTGCATATTGGTGTAAGTTTTGTTTGTGTCTGTTTGCGGTACCAAAATGTGAGAAAGTAGTAAAATCGTGGTTTTTTCCACGAAAAAGCAAACAAATTATAACAAACACAAAAAGGAAAAAATTATTATTAAAAAATTACGTACATTTTTTTCTGAATTGTCTGACATGGCAACACTGAAAAACACACCTAATTATACAGTATTTATGGTGCATTGCATTGCTAAATTAGCATAATATCACTGGGGAAAATGAACAAACCATGTAGATTTGCCGTAAATCGTTCTCTGAAGCTATCTAGTCGAATTTTGAATCGCTACAAAACATTCGATGTTTGGCTTTCACATAACGATACCAGCGTATCTGTAAATTCACATAACGATACCAGCGTCGTGTACTGTAAATTCTACTCTGAAAACTAGCTACATCCCAAGAATTCATCATCAGAATCACAATTCATAATGATTTTACTGAAAGCATAATAAAACAAAAATCTATAAAACCAGTTTCACTTTCATGACTCTACACCGGTTTAAAGATTTCACCAGTTTTCGTGGATTTTGGTATTACAACGACCAGCCGTCCTTCTTAGGTCAGTACAACATTGGAAACAGAAGTTAATCAAACAAGAAAGCTATGATTCGTCAATTTCAGTTACGCAAACACTGACTTTGCTGTTTTCGGCCCCAAAGGACCTTCATAGCAACCGGCAGATACTTATGCCGAAAACGTTCTGAACCTTTTAAACAATGAGCATAAATTTCTGCCGATGGCTTGCTTTTAAAGGACAACAATAACGCTATCGTCTGGAAATCTGGTGCCTACTACGTAAAATGTGTGTTGTACGTCATCAAGGCCATGGATATAGATTATATTTCACATATCATAACAATAATACTATTGTCTGGAAAGATGGAGAAATGCTATTATATTAATATATGTACATATACCAATATAAGAGAAGCATTTCCTGAATGTGTTATAATTTCTCAAGTATTGTTGCATTTTTCAATCAAGTAATCACGTGTCATATTGAGTGATGCAGGTCAATGGGTCTCAACAGGCTTCGGTTGATAAGCAAAAAGTAACCTGGATGTAGACAGATAACTTTTCTGTCTGATATATTGATGTCGCATTAAGACATCAGCGGATACAGTGGTAAAAGATACAGCAATGGACCGATCTGCATAGTCATTGTGTTAAGATACCTTATCAGCTCAGAAGATTTTCAAAAGTGTGAATCATGGTCGCTGTGAAGATTGAAGGAAATTAGTGTAAAGATTTTTACGCCATCTCCTAGCAACATCATTTATTATTAACTCCATCAGCCATCAACGATTACTCCCATCAACTCCTACTCCTATCAGCCCCCTCTCCAATCAAAGCCCTCTCCCTCCAACCCCCCTTCCTTCACCAACTCCCTCTTCCATTTTTTTTCTCTTCCAACCCCTCTCCCATCAACCCTGCTCCCATAAATCGCCTTTTCTATCAACGCCCTTTTCCATCAACGCCCTCTTCCATCAACGCCCTCTTCCATCAACGCCCTCTTCCATCAACGCCTTTTCCCATCAAACCTTCTCTTATATCAACCCTCTCTACCATCAACCACTTCATCCATCACCACCCTCTTCCATCAACCCTTTTCCAACCAACCACCTCTCCCACCAACATCTCTCCCACTAAATCTCTCTTCAATCATAACCTCTCCCATCAATCCCTCTCCCATAAATCGTCCTTTGTATTAGCGTCCTCTTCCATCAACCCCGTTTCCCATAAACCCCTCTCCCATCAACCTCCTTTCCCATCATCATCTTTTCTCATAAACCACTTCTAACATCAACCGCCTTTACCATTAACCCCTCTCCCATCAACCTCTTCTTCCATCAACCCCTCTCCCATAAACAGCCTTTTCTATCAAAAACCTCTTCATTAGCCCCTCACCCACAAACCACTCTCCCACCAACCATCTACCACCCACTCCTCTCACATCAACCCTTCTCCCATCACTCCCTCTCATATCAACCCCACACCTATCAAAACCTCTTCCATCAACCTCTCTCCCATCAAACGCCCTCCCATCAACCACATCTTCCATCAATCTCTATCTCGCCAACCCGCCCTTCCACCAACGTTCTCTCCCACCAACTACCTATCCCATCTACCGCGGTCCCATAAACCGACTTCTATAAACACCCACTTCTATCAATCTCTCTTCCACCAAAGTCCTCTCCCACCAACCCCAACTCCAATTAACCCTTCTCCCATCAACCTCGCCCATAAACCTTTCTATCAACCCCCACTCCCATCAACATTATCTCCCATCAACTCCCTCTCCCATAAACCCCTCTCCTATAAATCTCTCTCCCATCAACTTCTATTTTATTAACCGCCATTTCTATAAAGACCCTCTACCATAAACCTATCTCCTATCAATCACTCTCCCATCAAACCCATGGCCATCAACCCCTTCTCCCATTAACCCACTCTCCGATGAATTCCCTCTCTAATAAACCCCTCTCCTTTCAATCCCTCTCACATCAACCCCTATCCCATACACTGCTTTTTTTATCAACACCCTCTTCCATCACTGCTCTTCCATCAACCCCCTCGTCCATCAAACCGCCTTCCCATCAACTCCCTGTCCCATTAACTTCTTCTCCCATCAACTCTCTCCCATTAGCCTCCTCTCAAATCAAGCCCTTCTCCCATCTACTCCCTCTCATATCAACTCCTCTCCCATCTACTCCCTCTCATATCAACTCCTCTCCAATCAATAACTCTCAACATCCCTCTCCCATCAACCCACTTCCCCATCCACCCCCTCTCCCAGCAAATCCCTCTCCCATCAACTCTTCTCCCATTAACTAACTCTCCCATCTCTTCTCCCATCAACTCACTCTTCCATCATCTTCCTCTCCGATCAACCTCCTCTCATATCAACTCCAAATTTCATTAATCTTCTCTCCTATCAACTCCTTCCCCTATCAACTCCCTCTCCAATAAATCCATCAGCCCATCTTCTATCAGCCTCTACTCCCATCAACCTCTCTGCTATAAATCACATCTTCTATCAGCCTCTACTCCCATCAACCTCTCTCCTATAAATCACATTTTCTAGCAGCTCCCTCTTCTATCAACGGCCTCTTTCATCACACCATTCTTCCATAAATCCCCTCTCCCATCAACTCTCTTCCAAAAACCCCCCTCCCATCAACCTCTTCTCCCATTAATCCCCTCATCCATTAACTCCCTCCCCCATCAACTTCCTCTTCCACCATTCCCCTCTTCTATCAACCCTTCTTCCACTAATTCTCTCTTTCACTCCCATCTTCCGTTCCCTCATACCAACCCCCTCTTCTACTAACTCTCTCTCTCTCATCATCTACTCTGAACACGATCCTCCAATAAATCACTTAACACACACAAAAAAACAAAATGTCGCTCTGGAAAATGATATTTTTGCTAACGAGAAAATGGCAGCGTTAAGTTGTCCTGGTGTTCTTATTCGGGAACCAATTCATCTAATTCTGGAGTTGATAACACGAAGAGTAGTATTAAATAACGAAGATGGGGAAATGGAGAAAGAGAGAGTGTTCAAGTTTCAAGAAATTGAGGGGAAAATAAAGTCTAGAGATATAGAGAATAGGTTCCAAGAGTGATCAAGAGGGTGATCTAGAGAAGGAGGCTAGAGGATTGGAGAAACATAAAACAAAATAGTAAAGATGGTAATCTTTTTTGTTCATACCACAGAAAATACCAGATTTGTTTCTGTCCACTGAGCTTTTGTTCATCCCCTTCAAAAAACGACATTTTGTTCATTTACTACAAATTACAATCTTTTGTTCATTTACTTCAAATTACGAGATTTTGTCCATCCACTTCACAATACGAGTTTTTGTTCGTCCAAATTAAAAACCTAGTTTTGCTCATTTACTTGAAGATACTCTCTTTTTTTCATCTACTTGAAAATACAAGCTTAGGTTTGTCTACTTGAAAATACGAGCTTATGTTTGTCTACTTGAAAATACGAGCTTATGTTTGTCTACTTGAAAATACGAGCTTATGTTTATCTACTTGAAAATACGAGCTTATGTTTATCTACTTGACAATACGAGCTTATGTTTGTCTACTTGAAAATACGAGCTTATGTTCCTCCAAATTATAATTTTTTTTAAACAAGAGATTTTATCCATCCACTTGAAGATACAGTTTTATTTGTCGACTTGAAAAAATATCAGCACCTTATCCAGAAAGCACTCGAAAGTCTCGAATCTTATCCGGAAAAGGGCTTTATTTTACTATCATTCTTATAATATTTTTTTATTTTGCATTTCCTTGGGTATTCTACTTTCTCTACATGTAACCACTCACATTTCTGTCGTTCTCACCATTTATTCTATTTTTGTTATATCCCTGACTTGTTAATTACCACGCGGCTGAGATGTAATCTTCGCTTGATAGTTCCATTCTCTGTTTGTTTGTCTTTATCTTACCACATGCTTTTTAGTCGAAACATCGTTCTCTCTATTGTTCCACGTAAAATTACTATTTAACGGTTGCCGCGTAGCGCAGTGGTTAGCGCACTGGCTTCGCATATGAGTGGTAACGTTCGCAACGTTTCCGGTTTCAGATCGCAACGTTCCCGGGTCGACCCAGCCTTAAATCGGTAAAGACTGCGAGGGAGAGGAGATAGCTACCGCCCTCATTTACTGAGCCTCTGAAATGTGAGATCGCTAACATCTCACACCCCTACAGCATTAATAAATGCTATGGGATACTTTTGGTTTTTTTATAACTATTTAACCTTGAAAAATATTTTTTGAAATATTTACTTACCAATTGGTGCACATTCTGGCTCTGTTGCGAAGTGGTACAGAGCGCGTCTGTGACGGCCAAGGTACCGAGTTCGATCCCCGCCACAGGCAAATGTGCATTCGGACCGTTAAGAAAGCAATGGCACACTACTGAATGTATTTATATTGCCTAGAAAATCACCACAGCCAACAAATGCTGGGTTGATAGTTAAGTCATGTGAAGGATATGCTACCAATAATTGGGGCACAGTTGTACGGCACTCTTATGTTCAGTAAATTCTTGCCATGGCCATATGAGCTCTTGATCGAATTCTTCGCCGAAGAAAGATGTGTCGGGCCATTGGCGCAAATAAAATGGCGATACAACGCATTTCTATTTTCTGAACTATATCCTGCTGGAAATCTAGTAGGAGCATTGTCCTGCTACAAGAAAGATCCAGTGGAAGATTAAAAATGAATGCTACAGAAGAAGAAGATCGAACTCAAATATACGAACGTGTCGGTGGTGGTTGAAATGATGATAATGGTTGTGGTGGTGATGATTGACAGAAAGACATGCAATATATGGATAACTTTGACATAGCAGAATAACTGTTTATCAATCTGCAAAAAAAAAGTATGACGACGAAGCTTGAGTAGGTTCCAACCGCTCTGCAATAGATGGGATGGGATAGCTAACTGCATCATAATCTCCTTCGTTGCCGCTTATGATATGCATGGAAAGTAAAGTAATATTGTTATTCTTTATTCCAATTTCTGGACCCTGCAACAACTAGCGCAATATCGATTTATATATGTAATAGATAGTATCAATGTCGATTTATAAGTATAATATATTGTATCAATTACAACAGTAATTTTAATGTTTTTTCTAATTATTTGAAAAAAACTCATTTTTTTAAAGGGGGGGGGGGTGCTAAAAAAATTGGGGAGGGGGTGGATGGTTTTAATTTGTAACATAATTAAGCATCGAATGGGTCTCTGAATTATTGACAGTTGTTGACAAGGAAGGAGGTCAAAAATTGACAAATAATTGTTGTAATTTATCCAGTTCTTAATTCTGAAATGTCTGAATATGACATGGCAATTGATGGTCTATCGGTAAGGCGGTGTTGTGACTACAGAATTCAATCAAGTCGATAATTTTGATTATTCCCGTGTATTTCATTGGTTGGTATTTCAGGCGACACAAAGTATATAAATAGTGACCAACGAAAATACATCAATAATCCAAAACATCACGTACGAAGGCTGATTCCGCTTTGTATCGATTCTACAGTTAGGTTTTATTTGACGATTGTTCGCGGCACCAATCTCCTGATACGGTCTTAAAGCACATTCCTCTCAGTAATAGCCCAGTTCCGATGTACATTGATGAAATGGCAAACAATGTGAAAAACGTGATGTTACCAGTTTTTGAAAAATACAGATGTTATCTTTAACTGGATGAGTCTACCTAACAAGTCAATGCTTCTCGCATGTATCATCTTTTGTTGAAGATGATACAATTAATCAAGATATTTTTGACCTTGTCATTAGAGGTGACAGAGTTCTGCAGTGCTATATAACCCCTATACTAACATATGGGTGTGAGTCTTGGACAATAAACAAACTGGAAAGTGCTAAATTAGAGCCAGCAGATATGTGGTTCTATTGAAGAATGCTGAGAATACCATGGACTGCCAGAAAAACTAATGTAGAGGTGTTGAATGAGTCAAATGCGAAACGGACCTTAATCAACAATATAAGAAAGAGGCAAATTTTTTTGCCACTTCCTGAGACATGCAGGTTTAGAGAACATAATCACAACAGGCAAATATGAAGGCAACAGGGACAGAGGGCGATAACCTGAGAAAATATTAGAAAGTTTGACAACCTGACACGGCAAGGAAACAACAACGACTTTGATACATAATACTGTGGACAGAGAGCTGTGGAGAGCCATGACCGCCTACGCCACCCGGCATAGCACCTGATGATGATGTTGTTTACAATAGTAACGGATAGAAAATGAGAATCGGTATTTGACAAGGTACAATAATTATTTCATTTAAGTGAGATATCTGTAACAAAAATAATCGTTTGTGTAGAAGATGGAGCACCGTTCATGATTTGTGGCTACATGGGGATTTAATCATAATAATAAAACCAATAATCCATACAGGATTCAATCAATGCAATACATAAATATAAGCAGATATAAATGTAGCTTTATAGAGATTGATACATATCTTGTTTGGTACTTATTTGATTTTTTTTAAAAACACGTAGTGATGTCACATTCATGCAGAAAGATCTTCACGCCTCTCTATTCTCTACCATCCTGATGAGTTTGAAAACCTCACACCTTGTCCAGGCCTCGACATTATCCGGTCATGTCTTCTTCTTGCCTCCTCGTCTTCTTCTCCACTCTACAGTATCTTGAAGAACATATTTTGTCGTTCAGGAATGTATCACCGGAGTTTCTTCTTCTTCTTCTGCGTTCGTTCTCAAACTCCTGCAGATTATCAGGATGTAGTCCGGAGAACGGAATGCGTTGTGTCATTGTTTATAGCATGGCTGTGATATGCGCCTTTCGGCCTGACACATCCGACTTCAGCATGGCTTTGGGTCACTGACCCTATATGGAATGGGACAGCCAATTCCATCCCATAACCTCCTTAGTCACCTTTTACGACATGCGTGGAAGGTAAACAGTGTTGCTATTCTTTGCTCCCCTTTCGAGCCCGACAACACACGGGCATCCCACCACCGGAGATGACGTAGATTCATAATTGTTAACAATTCTTGAGTCTAACGGGAATTGTACGAGTTCGTTCAACGGCACCAAATCGTCTAGCAACTCTCGTACACGAGATTTTCCGTTCTTGACTAACCGCATCTGCAAAGAAAAGATGCGATTTTGTCAAGACATTCAAACTGTGCACTCAAGTTACTAAGAACGGACCAATCGAGACAAGGACTATTACAACAACAACGAATATCCCGTACAGGTATTGAAGTATCCTCAGTAACAACAAACATATAACATCCGTATTAGTTCTACAAGGGCCGATGGGTCTTCTTGTAAGCATGGATAACATATATAGAAAGCACAATTTTGCTTCAAATAATTGCTTAAGCAAGTAAATTATAAAAGGAAGCGAGAGGACTAATCCTCTGACTTCCTTCTTGAATTTACTTGTATAAACAATTGTTAACAGTGGTTCTAATTACCCGATAATACATTAATTCTATCATACACAAACACATTGGTCTTATGTTCTCTGTAACTGATACCTTATACAAGTATATAGCATTTATTTTCAAAGGTTGTAATTCCTCTCTAATACACAGTGGTTTTACTGCATATCTAATACACAGTGGTTTTACTGCATATCTAATACACAGTGGTTTTACTGCATATCTAATACACAGTGGTTTTACTGCATATCTAATACACAGTGGTTTTACTGCATATCTAATACACAGTGGTTTTACTGCATATCTAATACACAGTGGTTTTACTGCATATCTAATACACAGTGGTTTTACTGCATATCTAATACACAGTGGTTTTACTGCATATCTAATACACAGTGGTTTTACTGCATATCTAATACACAGTGGTTTTACTGCATATCTAATACACAGTGGTTTTACTGCATATCTAATACACAGCGGTTTTATTGCATATCTAATACACAGTGGTTTTACTTCATATCTAATACACAGTGGTTTTACTGCATATCTAATACACAGTGGTTTTACTGCATATCTAATACACAGTGGTTTTACTGCATATCTAATACACAGTGGTTTTACTTCATATCTAATACACAGCGGTTTTACTGCATATCTAATACACAGTGGTTTTACTTCATATCTAATACACAGTGGTTTTACTGCATATCTAATACACAGTGGTTTTACTGCATACCTAAAACAGTTTTCGAAAGTTATGCCAATTCACTGAGTTCCTCATACACAATATCTTGTGGCAGCAATATCGGAAGTCGTCTGCGTGCCTCTCAATATAGTTATCTCTTCCTCTTAAATTCCATGGCTTTGGTTATCATGTCTTTCCACAGCTTTCTATTTCAAGCACAAGTTTACAGAGCAGTGGTAATTCCAGTGCTGTTATACGCTAGTGAAACATGGACTGGTTGTATAGACGTCATGTGAAAAAACTCGATCATTTTCATACAAATTGTCTCAGAAAAGTTATGAACATCAGATGGCAAGACAAGATTCCAGATACCACTTTCCTCGATAGAGCTGGTATCCCCAGCATTGACACGATCTTGATGCAGACACAGATTCGTTGGGCGGGTCATTTGGTGTGTATGCCAGACCATCGTCTGCCAAAGATACTTCTCTATGGTGAGCTGGAGAAGGGCACACGATCTCAAAGTGGCCAAAAGAAGCGCTATAAAGACTCGTTAAAGAACTCACTAAAAGCCTATGAAATAGACCAGGATACATGGGAAGAACTTGCACAAAATAGATCTACATGGCGTTCTAAAATCAATAAGAGCGCATCATCTTGTGAAAAGAGGAAAAATACAGCAGCTTAACAGCGGAGAGCAGCTAGAAAGTCAAGGATAGACCAAGATCCGACTACTGTCGCCATTCCATGTCCGAACTGTCCAAGGATATTTACAGCTTGAATAGGGCTCATTAACCATCTACGAACTCATAATCAAGGACATAACTAAAATTGAATTTTCAAAAGTGGATGTAACAGATGGTCATCATCATCATGTGATGGACGAACAACATTTCATGCACTGTCAATTATTTCTTATAGTCCATGTCATGTGGGCTTTGGTTATCATGTCTTTTCACATCCTTCTATTTCGTGTGCTGTCAATCATTTCCGATATATATGCCACAATTATGCCACAATGCCCACTTTCTTGGGGCCCTAAAAAATCATATTTGGCACTGATAAATAATATCTGGACTTATAAAGGGCCCCATATCTCAAATAGCTTAGGGCCTTATAAAGTGAAATCCGGCACTGTCAGGCGGTAGTGTTGTTTACATTAGTATTACCTTTTGTCGATAATCTAAACGAAAGGGAGTGTCGGACTATATAATATATACAGAAATGGTCAATGTCACACAAACATTTAAGACGCACTCTTGTAACCCCTGAGCTATTAACAACACTAACTACTTGCGCTATGATTTCTGACACCAGAGGTGTACAATATCCATCGTTTTCCGGTAAGCTTCTTTTATATTAAAAATGCTGGCCCGTGGATCGAATTTACACCTATGCAATATTATGTCATGTCATTACCTCGCACTCAAATTACTAATAAAGTCAAGTGTTTCCTTTTCTAGTCTGGCAACTTCCCAAATTTTATGTTGCGCTCTGAAATATTCCAGAATCAGTGTTGCCATACTGGTCATTTTTGCTTCGAAACTAACCACAATATTTATGTTTTGTCATTTTTATATTTTTGATCAATTTAATAATGTTTCAATTTGTGTATATGCTACTAGGGTTCAAAAAAGGGTTCAAAAGACATTTGACTTCACTGTATTCGGATTTCCATATGTACTCCGTCACTCTCAACGAAGTGATACTCCACCTACCGAGAGTACAACTTATAAGAAGTAACTCCGTAGCGATAATCCACATGGATCTCCGAAAGAATCCATCTTGCACACGAGACACCACGAGCCGGATTTGAACCTATGACCTCTTGAAAAGATGGCGAAAACAGCTTAACCATTATGCTACGGAGATCCCATTGTATATGGTACTGTTTATACAGATGAAAAGATGACGTCTAGTCACATCATCATGTTGTTGCTCGTAGAGTTGTTTCTCTAGCAGTTGCTGTCAAAATTTAATCTCTTGGACGCAGTTATTAGTCATCATCATCATTATGTGCCGTGCCGATTGGTGTAGGCGATCATGGATCTCCACAAATCTCTATTTCAAGTATCTTTTATTGACTCTGCCAAACCAGGGTTTCTTCTTCTTTCGTTCACTTGAAACATGCCTATATCTGTAATTCTGTCTCCTGAATAAAACTCACTGTCTTTTGTAGTTCATACAGTGGCCTATACAGCTTTGATTCCAGTGTTGTTTTCTCTGGCCAATATGTCTGCCTCAGTGTTTCAAACTCAGAACACTCTTGAAGTATATGTCTGGCACTCTGTGCTGCCTGTCCACATGTACACATGGCCGTGTTGCCAATCTTGAACTTTGTATACATGTGACTGCGGATTTGGTTTTGTCCTGTTCTGAGGCGTAGAATTATAACTTGTTCTTATCTGTTCATAATGTGATAGTCATCTTGTATTGGTGTTTGTGGCTTTATTATTGACTTTATCATCTGTTTTTTTTTGGTGGTAAGTGATTGATATATCTGGTTGGTCTTCGGCAGCACCTTCCTTAGCCAGTTGGTTTGTTTCATTTCCTGGTATTCTACAGTGAAAGGGTATCCACTGCATGGTTACCCTATACTGGTAAGATAATTCATTAAGTAGTTTTTGCAAGTCTGTTAGTTTTCCAGACTGGAGAGCTTGAAGCACTGACCTTGCATCTGTCAGGAATACCACAGGCTGTAGGTCAGAGTTGAAGTTAATCAGTTTTTTTAACTGCCACACTAATTGCCTGGATTTCTGCATCATAATTATTGCAGAATTTCCCTGTTGGTGTTCTGATCGTATCTCTAGGCTTCTGTGGATATTCTATATATACACATGCACCTCCATTCCTCACTGCACTCTGTGCCGATCCATCTGTGTATACTTTGACTCATATATCTTGTGGATATTCATCATCCATGAAACTGAGGGTGACTGTCCTTCGCTGTACACTGTTCTGTTCGTCCTCGCTTAGTATTCCTTTCACATGGGCCTGAATGTATATTGGTATTTCATACCTTTCACTCCAGGGTGTTTGTTCTGGTACAGACCTTAAGGGGCTGTCAACTTTAGGTAGGTCTTTAAGTTGTCTACGGAGTCGTTTAGCTTGATGGATAAAGCTGCTTATTTTCAGTCGCCCCATTGCTAGATTTTGGAATCTTTCCTTCATTGGATGACTTGGCATACACAAACTTTTCTTCTTGAATTAATACTTTTGTATCTCTGCGTTCGCCAAGTGTTAACATTCTTCCCAAAAGGCCATACCATGATGTCAGACTATCTAATATTTTCTCATATTGTCGTCTTCGATCTCTCTAGCCTTATACCTTTCACGATATTATATGTTCTCTAGACATCCATGTCGCATAATGTCTCCAAGAAATAAAGAGTGTGTCTCTTTTTCATATTATTACGTAACCCTTGTCTCGTATTTGACTATTTTATTACCTTCTCGTTAGTCTGTCTAGTTGCTCATGATACAGTCAGCATTCTTCTATAGAACCGCATCTCTGTTGTGTTTAATTTTTCACTATCCTGTTTCTTTATTGTCCAAGATTCACATCCATATGTTAGAATATATGCTACGGAGCTCTGAATAACTCTCTTCCCTCTATTGATATTGAAATATTACACAGTATATTATTCACTTTTATGAATGCTGCCTTTGTCTGCCATATTATGTTTCTTATCTCTGTTGAACTTCTTCCATCTGATGTCATCAATGTTTCTAAATATTTGAATTGTTGGACCTGTTTGAGTATTGAGTCAGTCACTTTGATCTTGCATTCTGACTTCTTATTTCAGAAAAGGATTTTGTATTTGCTCTCTGCTACTCTAGTATTTTATTTTAAAAAAACAGTTATTAAACTTTCACAATATCAATAGTTCACGTAGAACACAGATTTTGTAGTTTTACTTGACGATGATTAATCACTATCGGACTACGAGGTGCTAACGTGAAACAATGCAAATAACGGTCAATCAATCATTCAAGTGCCGTGCCGACTGGCATAGGCGATCATGTTTCTTCACGACTCTCTGTCTCTTGTGTTGTCAGTAAGGTCGGTTAGTGAGCTTCTACCGTGCCACGATACAAGACCATCTAGTAACTTTTCTCTATGTCGTCCCCTATCTCTTCTCCCTTTCATCTTTCCACTGGTTATTAAGTGTTCAAGCTGTGTTCTTCTCAGCACATGCCCTAGAAACCTTGACTGCCTGCCTCTAATGTTTGATATGATTGATCTTTTTACACCAGCATCAATGAGAACCTCTGCATTAGTTTTCTTGGTTGACCATGGTATTTTCATCATTCTTCTCAGAAATCACATCTCTGTAGCCTCTAATTCAATTTGAATTTTCTTGTTTACAGTCCATGCTTCACATCCATAAAAAAGAATTGGTTCGATATAGCATCTCCGCACTCGAATTCGGGTCAGTATTGATAGACTTCCATTTCAAAAAATTGTAATCTATTTTTGGAATGCTGATTTGGCTTGTGCTGTTCGGCTCCTTATCTCACTTGAGCATCTACCTTCTGATGTTAACAGGGTGCCAAGATATTTCACTTTTTCAACTTGTGCTAATTTTGTGTTATTAATTATTTTGTTGTATCTTGGTGGTGTATGTCTCTTTGATACGACCATTATTTCTGTTTTCTTCTTGTTTAAACTGAGGCCTTTGTTCCAGTAGTGGGAAAGATTAATATTATATTAAAGAGATTAAAAACTACAAAGGCAGATAGCACACCTAATGTGAATATGCTGACAAAGAATGCCGAATTACAAGAACAGTATAACATAACAATTCAAAATAGGTACAATGCAATAGAGAAAATAGAAACCATTGAAGAACAGTGGACGATGTTAAAAGAATCAGTGCATCAAACATCTAAAGAGATCCTGCAACCTAAGAAACATCACAATAAGAAAGACTGGATGACAGAAGATATTTTGAATATGATGAAGCAAAGAAGACAGATGAAGAATAACATTGAAGAATACAACAAGATGAACAAGGAAATTAAACATAAGTGCTCCAAGGCTAAAGAGGATTGGTAAAACGCAAAGTGCAGTGAAATAGACAAATATTATCATAGAAATACAAGTGATACAAATAACAGTACACGGGACATAATCTACATATCGACCAAGATAACTATCAAGATTCTATCAAGATAACATACAAATATATATCCAACAATCAATGAGCGCGAACGACACAATGATGTTCACATGACCTGGTATTAATTTTCACTAAATTCACACTCTTTTTATTATAAAGTCTTTTGTTCTTGTACAGATTTTAGGAGTTTTAATAATTTATTGTGATTTTATGCCTTAAATGTGACCATTACCAAACTCACCTATATGGCAACCCTGCTTTGATTCTAATGTGAGACATTCGTTGCATTGCTGCATGTTTTGTTGCAACAATAAATATTCTATATGAAAGTGTCTCATATTCTCATATTGCATTCGTGTGTCGTTTTGTAATGCTTTCGTGTGATATTTGTTCATTTGTTTTGATCATAGAAATTACGATCAATAAAGCTTCTGTATCATTTTGTGTAATGTAAGATTTCTCTAGGGCTCTATCTCATACAAAGATGACTCCAACTGGAAACGGTCTATAATGTTTGATGTTCAGAGGGTGTAACAAAAACATAATTGCATAGATGAGGTGATGTGGGGCTTCTTCGGGGAAGAAGCTCTTGAGAGGTGTTTTTACAGGTTAGTGTATAGAAGACCAAATGAAAATAGAATGAAATCTCAATAAACGTCGAAGATTGGCAAGCCCGTGAAAACATTATTAAACATATATGTGTCCCAACCGTGGCCGGATTATTAAATATATATTGTGTCCCAACCGTGGAAGGCTTATTAAATATATAGTGTGTCCCAACCGTGGAAACATTATTAAACATATATTATGTCCCAACCGTGGCCGGATTATTAAATATATATTGTGTCCCAACCGTGGAAGGCTTATTAAACATATATTGTGTCCCAACTGTGGAAATATTATTAAACATATATTGTGTCCCAAACGTGGAAAGATTATTAAACATATATTGTGTCCCAAACGTGGAAAGATTATTAAACATATATTGTGTCCCAAACGTGGAAAGATTATTAAACATATCTTGTGTCCCAAACGTGGAAAGATTATTAAACATATCTTGTGTCCCAAACGTGGAAAGATTATTAAACATATCTGGAATTTGAAGTCGGATTTTATTTTTATATAAGGGGATGGGACACATCGTGATAGCAGGCAAAATAACTTTGGAAAAAAGAGGCAGAGAATTTCTTCTTCTTCTTCTTCTATGTTCGTTCTCAAATTCCTGTAGATGAGCAGGATGTATCTCAGAGAACCGATTGCATTGTGTCATGGTTTATAATTTAGCTGCGATATATGTGCATATCGGCCTAATACATTCGACTTCATCATGGCGTCTCCCTTTGTCCCTCTATAGCAAAAACTTTCTGAATCGCCTCTTACAACATGCCTGGCAGATAAAAGTATTGCTATTCTTTATCCCCTTTCGGTCCCACATCATTAAAACAGATTTAATCTACGAAAATCTTAGAAAGAATGGTCGTATACTATGGACAGCTAAAATTACAAATAGCTGAAATGTTAGGATGTTTTTCTTGTTAAGCTTTTTTTTTTCTTGCTTTTCTTGTTAAGCTTTCTTGTTAGGATGTTGTTAAAGAGCCAACATTCTTCGACGTTTATTGATCTTAACAATTATTGATTTGTCTTTTTAGTTGTCTAAGGTATACGTACAATTCTTTTGTAGCATCTCATTTCGAAAGCAGTAATTCTCTTTGCTATTGTTTTATTTAATGTCCATCCCTCACAATATTTATGTGTAATTTGAGTGCATTCATCATTTATTTGAAAATAATAGTTCTGTCCTTATCCTTACAATCGCCCGCGTGTTGCCGGGGCCCGAAGGGGAGCAAAGAATAGCAACACTGTTAACCTTCCACGCATGTCGTAAAAGGCGACTAAGGAGGTTATGGGATGGAGTTGGCTGTCCCATCTTATATAGGGTCAGTGACCCAAAGCCATGCTGAAGTCAGATGTGTCAGGCCGAAAGGCGCAGACAGCGTAGCAATGCTGTAAACCATGACACAACGCATTCCGTTCTCCGGACTACATCCTGATAATCTGCAGGAGTTTGAGAACGAACACGGAAGAAGAAGAAGAGGAAGACCAAGATGAAAGTGGATTGAAGAAGTTACAAACATTTTGAGACGTCACAATAATACTGCATTTCAAGCGACCAAATGTGTCATCGCACGAAAACCGATCGTTATTTCATCCTGCGACGACTAACAGGAAAAGCCGAGAAAAAAAACCAAAAAACAATAGACAGCAATAGCTTTGTGAAGTTCGACGATCTCCGTCTGTTTGTTGGCTAGACATTCCTGATAACGCTTCTACTATTCCTAATTAGTGTGTGTTATGTTGGTTAAATTGTGTATTGTTCCTGAATGATATATTTATCTCGTATCTGTTAGCTTTCTTCCTACTTGTAAAAAGTACCCATATTACATGTAATGCAATTTGACGCAGCCAGGCCCGTAGATAAGGGAGGGGGGAGATTCAATGCGGAACATGACTTTTAGTACTAGCGATTTTGCACAAAAAGGTCATCAATGATTTTCAAAAAGAAACGAATGACTTTTCATATTACGTAACCCCCCCCCCCCCTTCTTCCTTTTTTTTACGAAGAACGTATTATGGACCTGGGCATAACCAGCAGACAACTGGAGGCGAGGAATGAGCACAGTGTACAATATCTTGATAGCAATAATCTGGATCAGTGCATAGATATGGACCTACCTTACTGATGGTGTGACAATTTTGTTTCTGGCTCTGGCCCGGGATGCGTAATTCACTCCCCAGAAAAGAATTGGGTTAAAGGGCAGAAACATGGCACGCTGGATCAGCAAGCAATCAACGAACCATTTGTCAGTGTTAGAACATGGAATTTATTTCAAATAAAGATAAATATCACTTCTAAATTTGTTGAATATGTATTGTAATCAATATCAGCGATACCACAGATGGGGGGGTTCTCACGTAGATCTTTGATTTTTGTTTCTCGTCTGGGGGTGCTAGAGTTATTTGTGGAATTTGCATTAATCTGGGTTTTTATGAAATCCTACAAATTTCACGAAAAGTCAAACAAACCATCTCAAAAGGTCACCAAAAGTCTCATGTCAAAGACGGATTTGCAAACGAAAATGGAAGAATTACTTTTTTAAGGTATATTCGCCACCTTTCTGGGAACCTAGTATTATTTAAGTTGAATTATATAGTCTAGTGATAAAGGGGTTTTTTTCCAGGGCGATCTGACTCATTTCTAAAACGTCAGTTGTAACCCTGGTAAAAATAGAAGATAAGCGTTGCCCATCAATTGGTACAATTCTTTAAAAGGCTGTTTACGTTACAAGTATGTATATTTGTGAAATATTTGATGCTACAAAAAGTTTAGTGGTTACATTCTGAGTATCTGTATAAACATCATCATCAAGTGGCGTCTACTCAACGAAGACTGGCTGCAATAGACCTTTAATATTCTCTTGCATTGGTGGTGAACTCTGATAAACTGTATCCTCTCCATCTCGTGATGTTTCCTTCCAAATTGTATCACTATCTACCTCTTGCTCGCCTCTCTTGGAATCTACCTACAAGTGAGGTCTTCATCAAGGCGCGATGTTTTCTAATATGTCTAAAATATTTTATTTTGCTTATTTTTTATTGCCTTTCATATTTCTTTTTTTTTTCTATGCAGTGTTGTCAGAACCACTTTGTATGTTTTCTATGCAGTGTTGTCAGAACCACTTTGTATGTTTTCTATGCAGTGTTGTCAGAACCACTTTGTATGTTTTCTATGCAGTGTTGTCAGAACCATTTTGTATGTTTTCTATGCAGTGTTGTCAGAACCATTTTGTATGTTTTCTATGCAGTGTTGTCAGAACCACTTTGTATGTTTTCTATGCAGTGTTGTCAGAACCACTTTGTATGTTTTCTATGCAGTGTTGTCAGAACCATTTTGTATGTTTTCTATGCAGTGTTGTCAGAACCACTTTGTATGTTTTCTATGCAGTGTTGTCAGAACCACTTTGTATGTTTTCTATGCAGTGTTGTCAGAACCACTTTGTATGTTTTCTATGCAGTGTTGTCAGAACCAATTTGTGTGTTTTTGTGATAGTATCTGGTTGCAGAACCCTTCAAAGGCAGGGGGTTTCACAGTAAGAAGTGAGAACCCTTCACATATAGCAAAAGATGGACGGCGTGAAATGCAACACATTGAATGTTTTGCTCTTGTGTAAATGTTGTCACTATGGATGCTAGTGGCACACTATGCAAAGGTGTGTTTATCTAAGAACGTGTCAAGCGGCGATAAAACACAAACGTGTGTTTTTATAGGAACGTGTCAAGCTATGATCAAGTGCAACGTTTGTTTACCTAAGAACATGTCAGATAATAGACAGACGGGCATCATACCAGGTAGAAGCTTCCTGGTTGGTCTGAGGCAACGTGGGTTTATTGTAACCAGAAAGATCAATTTCTGATTGGCCAGAGCTTTTCCTCTGGGGAAATGAAAGCTTTTGATTGGTTGAAAGTTTGGAGAAACTTAGGAGTGGAGGAGGAAGAAGATTGCATTATCGACTGCCGAGCAGGGCGGTCGGATTTCACAGAAGATCAAGTCGACAGGATCACACAGAGTCCCCGGGACGTGTGTGGAGAGAGTTAGCACTTGTCTCACAGGAGACAAGTCCCTTGTTGACCTCAGCAACTGGAAACAAAGTTAGTTGACCAAGAAGTGAGATTAGTAGTAGATTAATGAGATGGTCTAGAATCTCATTAAGCTTATACCACGACGTGCGCCAAATTCCTGGATGTGCTAGGATAGTTGTGAAACTTTAGCATTTTGTATTTGTGAAGTATCATAGAGATAAATAGTAGAATAATGAGATAGTCTATAATCTCACTACGCTTGTACTAGAACGTGTGCTTAATTCTGGAAGTGTTAGAATAGTATGAAATCTTGACATTGTATATAATATAGTTGTGATATATTGTACGTCTCGGAGATATCAATAACTCCAGAGTTTAATATTGATTTGTGTCATTGGCTTGATGTTTATATTAAACGACATTTTATTTCTGTAACAAGAAGTGTCTCTGTGTTCATTGATAAGCACTTATTAAAACCAAGAAGAGATCTACGTTAGCAGTCATTGTTGATCAAACATTGAACCCAGGGTTCGGAACGCAACAATAATAATACTGTTCCTCTTCATTCAAAAGTAATGTACTTTATCTTCATTCAAAAGTACATCTTCATTCAAAAGTAAATATACCGTAACGCTTCCTTCACAAGAATATACTGTTACACTGAGGCCTAGGACCAGTACGTTCCCGGCCAACACGAAGTGCTACCCTATACTTTATCATCACGAAGGCCAATTATACTGAAACACAGAAGTTTCAAAGAGAAAATCGGTGTGTGTTATATTTATATATTTTTCAAAGTTAGGACACGAGCTGTCGTGAATTTCAGTTACCTGTTCGTTAAGTAATCAGTGCGTGTGCAATTAGTAAAATTTCAAGGAACAGACGGACATGGATGTGAGTATGTCTTGCTAACTATTTATCACAGAACAAAGAGAAGTGAACAATTGTTATATAATTTACGAACAATCTATTACTATGTGGAGACTATAGTTAAATTCATAAATTCCCCGACAGGACCAGGACGACTGAGAGAAATGAACATTTGTTTTGGTGTTGAACATTAATAGTGAAGTTAACAATTAATTAGATATTGAATTTATAAATACCATCCCAAAAAAAAAAAATTCATATAATGTAATTCCACAGAGATATATTGAGTTTATAAATGTCATTCCACAGAGATATATTGAGTTTATAAATGTCATTCCACAGAGATATATTGAGATCATATAATGTCATTCCACAGAGATATATTGAGTTTATAAATGTCATTCCAGAGATATATTGAGTTATAAATGTCATTCCACAGAGATATATTGAGTTCATAAATGTCATGCCACAGAGAGATATTGAGTTTATAAATGTCATTCCACAGAGGAGATAAGTAGCTACTTGACGTATTGGTTTCATGCATTTATATATATATATGTCAATTTGATAATATAACTCAAGTAGGATTGTTGTTCACACCTAGATTAGCGGTAGGCAGATTAAGGCTATCCAGGGTTAATAGTAGAGTTGAGAGAACGTCACAGAGCTAGTAACGAGAAACTCACAAAAGAGGTGTTGGTAGAAAATGGAACAAAAGGCCTTAGCCCCAGTAGCCGACAATGAAGAAGTAGAGAAGTCGGAGCTGCGCGAGTTAATACAAGCCTTAAGATGGCAAGGCTCGGCTACCGGTATTACGCCGTTCTCAGGGAACGAAGCGCACTTCAAGAGCTGGATAGCAGAGATAGAAAAGTGCGCGTTGTTGACAAGAGCCAGCGAATATAACAAGAAATTGTTAGCTCTGCAATCTAGCAACGGTCTAGTAGCAGAGACGATTAGGCTCAGGATAGAGAGAGCACCAGCAGAATCCTGGAAGGACTTCCAAGCGGGATTAGAACGGAGATATGGTGGACTCTCCGGAGCCGAATATGCGCTGGTAATGCTAACAAAGGTTAGACAAAACGTGGCTGAAACAGTGGAAGCTTTCGGAGACAGACTGTTACGTCTGGCAGAAGAAGCTTTTCCCCAGGAAATTGAGGAAAGAGGTGTAGGGAGAATACTCCTGCACTATTTTGTAGAAGGGTTGCTGCCAGGAGCGATTAAACGTCACCTCATTCAAACCGATCCCAGCACGCTAGACGATGCTCTCCGTTTAGCACAGACGAAGGAGCGCACTATTAAGTGGATCGAATTCAGGTTGGGCACGGAGCCCCAAGAAAGGGAATCGGATATAGTAGAAAAGACGCCCCCACTAAACCAGGGGGGATTTGACAGATTCCGGGAAAGAAAACAGGAGTTTCCAGAGAGACGAGGCACGAGAACAGAGAGAGACCGAAGATGCTATGATTGTGGGCAGGTCGGTCACCTCAAGGCAGACTGCAGAAGGGGAGGACGGTACAGGCACGAATTTCCGCTAGATCGAAAATGTCGAGAAGAGACGAGATTCACCCAGCGATTCCTGGACGTCAGGAAACGACCGTTTCGCTCAGAGATAGGGGCCTACCAGAGAGTAGCCCAAGATACAGTACCCACAAGAAGAGGACAGGAGGTTGAACGGATAGGAGCAGTGGTCAGGAGGGACCAGAGGAGTCAAGTTATGACCATACAGAAGAAGTTAGTTGTAGCCAGGAACGGGCACACGAGAGGAACCAGGACGAACGAAATACCCAGGCGGTCGTTTGCAAAACAGAACAGGGGCGACAGTAGGGCTAATTTCTTCTCCTCGAGGCGGCGAGAGATAGATAGAGGAAACTGGCGAGTAAATGCCTTAAGAGTCCGCCCGAGCAATAAAGAGAACCCGGATCGCACAGAGCGACCTATAGAAATCTTGAAGGAGTTAGAAGCCTGCAAGACAGACAAACGGAAGTCTGACAATCAGATACAGACAGCAGAGAGGCTAACGGCCGTGCTTCAGTCAGAGTTGAGGTCTCTGAGTGAGGTAGCGAGAGAACATTCTGAAGAGATTCAGGAGCTCAGGACCGAGTCCAGGGTTCCGGACGAGCCAGCCACGGAAGAACACCTGGAAGAGGTGACGTCGGAAAGGCTCGAAGAGAACGAGGACGACAGCGCATCAGACTACGACACTGATGACGACGAAATCGCAGCTGATAACTACACTGATACAGACGAGTGCGAGTCACACGACAGCACCGAAACGGAAACGAGGACTCACAGTGAGACAGTTGAAGTGGTGGCACCACCTCAGCCTGCGGCGGACAGCACGGAGGACGCACTTTTCCGGAACACTCGGGCCGCGAGTAGACAACGGAACGACGTTGCAGACACCATTAATACCCAACCTACTATACAGGCGGTAAGGAGAAAACCGAGGAATGAGGCAGCGTTCAGATTAGCTCGCCAAATCGTTCTAGGTATAGATCATATGGAACAGAACTAACCGGAAAGATGGCGAAAGTGGGTTTTTAGGTAATTTGTACATAACGTCCCATGGAATGTACATAGTTGATACAAAGTTGTAGCTTGATAAAAAGACAGAATGGTTGGAGGGATCACTGTTTTTTCAATTATTATATCCGGAAAAACTTATGCTTGGCCTTCCGCCTCAGCAGAATTAAGTATAGACTTAGATTCGCCTCGACACAAAGCCGCATAAAGTTTTTTTTGTGACAAGGGGGCGAGTGTGATAGTATCTGGTTGCAGAACCCTTCAAAGGCAGGGGGTTTCACAGTAAGAAGTGAGAACCCTTCACATATAGCAAAAGATGGACGGCGTGAAATGCAACACATTGAATGTTTTGCTCTTGTGTAAATGTTGTCACTATGGATGCTAGTGGCACACTATGCAAAGGTGTGTTTATCTAAGAACGTGTCAAGCGGCGATAAAACACAAACGTGTGTTTTTATAGGAACGTGTCAAGCTATGATCAAGTGCAACGTTTGTTTACCTAAGAACATGTCAGATAATAGACAGACGGGCATCATACCAGGTAGAAGCTTCCTGGTTGGTCTGAGGCAACGTGGGTTTATTGTAACCAGAAAGATCAATTTCTGATTGGCCAGAGCTTTTCCTCTGGGGAAATGAAAGCTTTTGATTGGTTGAAAGTTTGGAGAAACTTAGGAGTGGAGGAGGAAGAAGATTGCATTATCGACTGCCGAGCAGGGCGGTCGGATTTCACAGAAGATCAAGTCGACAGGATCACACAGAGTCCCCGGGACGTGTGTGGAGAGAGTTAGCACTTGTCTCACAGGAGACAAGTCCCTTGTTGACCTCAGCAACTGGAAACAAAGTTAGTTGACCAAGAAGTGAGATTAGTAGTAGATTAATGAGATGGTCTAGAATCTCATTAAGCTTATACCACGACGTGCGCCAAATTCCTGGATGTGCTAGGATAGTTGTGAAACTTTAGCATTTTGTATTTGTGAAGTATCATAGAGATAAATAGTAGAATAATGAGATAGTCTATAATCTCACTACGCTTGTACTAGAACGTGTGCTTAATTCTGGAAGTGTTAGAATAGTATGAAATCTTGACATTGTATATAATATAGTTGTGATATATTGTACGTCTCGGAGATATCAATAACTCCAGAGTTTAATATTGATTTGTGTCATTGGCTTGATGTTTATATTAAACGACATTTTATTTCTGTAACAAGAAGTGTCTCTGTGTTCATTGATAAGCACTTATTAAAACCAAGAAGAGATCTACGTTAGCAGTCATTGTTGATCAAACATTGAACCCAGGGTTCGGAACGCAACAATAATAATACTGTTCCTCTTCATTCAAAAGTAATGTACTTTATCTTCATTCAAAAGTACATCTTCATTCAAAAGTAAATATACCGTAACGCTTCCTTCACAAGAATATACTGTTACATTTTCTTCTCTTTCTATTTCGGCTTACTGTAGGATTTCTTATGATACAAGTAGTAAATATACTGCTGATTTACATGATTACGCATGTGATTGCGTCTGTAGGTTTCACCAATGGCCCACTAAACAAACCAACCATGCAACAGAAAACCTTAGTAGATGACATGCCGTTATATTGAGTTTATCTTCTTATAGAAGCTTCATGACACGTCATCTATACAGTTATGCTTCTCATGCTTTTATTTTGTTGTTGCAATGTTTTTGTTATTTGTATATATGTATGCACCCTCTGTGGTTGGGAGGGAGCCAGAGATGTACTACGCAGCACTAGAAAGGAGGAAACTGACAGCACTGTTTTTTCCGATGGCTGAGGTCCATCATAGAGACACGGTGAATAAGGACGTGACAATCCGTTTGACTTGAACACTTGGTTGCATGCCTGGGGCAATAGAGAAGTTCGGCATAACCAGTAGTCAATTGGTGGCGGGAAATTGGCAAGTGAACCCTATCTTGGCTGCAGTGACTCGGAGCAGTGCATAGGTTGAAACCTACCTTCCTGGTTGTGTGATATTTATTCTCTGGCACTGGCCAGGAGTGAGCCGAAAATACACAGACTTCCCAACAATATAATGTCATTTTAATGGCATTGGGTAAAAGATCATGGACCGCTGGATGTAGCTTCTATGTGTCTTATTACTTCAGTGGCGCAAATATTCTTCTTCTTCTCGCTCACAGTTTAACAAGCGTGCACAGCAAGTTCGTGCTGTTATCATCAGACATATTATTTCTAGAACGAAGTATTCCTTATGAATAGCCTGAAATCCACCCGGTCTCTGGCAAGTTGCTCCGCCTCATCCAGCGAAATGTGCATACATTCATAAATATCTCTTTCCCATCGACGTCTTGGTCTACGTATGTCTCTTCTGTTTTCTATCGTCCCTTCCAACAAAACTCTTTTCGTGTCATCGTGTCTATTCACATGGCCGAAAAACCGCAACTTCCTTCTTAATATGGTGTCCAAAAGTCATCCTTCTTTGGCGTTCCCCAAGCCCGCCTATTACATCTACTTTATGGTTGTGTTGAAAGTTCGTTCAGGCATGTTAAATGGGCGGGTTTCATGATACCATGGTTTCTGGTGCGTCTCTCGGCCTGGTATCTCCGACTTCAGCACCTGCACTTGCCTGGACAAGACTGTGGTCCTGCTCGATATAGGGAATGGCCAGTCCGATCTTAGTTTCCAGTCTCCATTGGCCGGACTAAACCCAATCTTCACTTCAAGAGATTGTCTTCGATGGGGGTGACGCAAATAAAACCAAACACTAGAGGATACCCACTGAAATGAATATACACATTCTTCGGATAATTCATTTGTGATACAGTAAAATTTCATATTTAGATCACATATTTTGTATATACTCAAGAAAATCGCAAGAATTCGCCGTTATGCACACTCCAAAGTACATCAGAACTTCTAGATATGCACACTCCAAAGTACATCAGAACTTCTAGATATGCACACTCCAAAGTACATCAGAACTTCTAGATATGCACACTCCAAAGTACATCAGAACTTCTAGATATGCACACTCCAAAGTACATCAGAACTTCTAGATATGCACACTCCAAAGTACATCAGATATCAGATAACTTCTAGATATCATTTGTGTTTTATCATCAGTAATCAAAATCTGCCTGCAAATAATTTGCAAAATACGTTTGCGAAAGAATTGCGACACTCAGTAGACAAAATTGCAACAATCAGTTGAAAGAATTGCAGCATTCAGTGGAAAGAATTGCATTACTCGGGGGAAAAACTAATAAGGCAACGAACGGGATTTGAACCAAATGACACATATTCACCTAGCCAGAACTTTTTCTGTATTCAACCAACCGGCGTCACTAAAAAATGCAATTTTAGTCAAGACTTCGAGCATGTGTTTCGTGAGCTACTATGAATATGGTCTGGTTGATCGATACACATACAGCACACACACACACACACACTACACATTTTAATAAATTACCCGAGAACCACAAACATTTAACATTAGTACATGTCACCAGGCATCAATACTACAAAGACCAATTCAGTCTACTTGTAAACATAAATAAAAACATAGGCCTAAACATAAACAATGTTATTTCATGTGACACGTGTGAATGAACAATATAATATAGAAGCATCGATGATTAAAAAAATCACAAAGCCGAAAAAAGGATGTGAACTAGGTCCAATCAGATGGCACCTAATTGCCTCGCAACTTGAGTCAGCACGTTTTCTGTAAGCTTCATTATATTATTTACACAGACAGTGATCACGAAGTTCGGAATGAACTACATTAATAATTTACTAAACGGTGACAGTCACTCTACTTTAACCTCTTATACGATACGATATGTCTGATGCTCAAACACAAAAGTTACTGGAATTTCAATTTTTGTTAACATTGAATGATTTAATATCCTGAAAATGCATTTCGTCTGAGCGAATAAAAAAATAAGATGACGTTAAGCTAAATCTTCTCTTTTTTTTTTTAAACCACCTTCATTTGATATTTCAAAATATACGACGCCTGTTTTAACAAGTGGCATCCCTTAAATCAGTTTAAGTCTTTAGATACGTGCCAGGTCATCGAGGCGTCAGTTCAAAATTTCTACAGCTTCGAATTTATCCGTTCCAGGAGCGGATTGCGATATAAGACCAAAATGGCGTCAATGCTAAAAATGTATAAGAATAGAAGAGAAATCAAGAAATTCTTCGGCACAACTCAGCTTAAGCATATTAAACGGTGTTTTATTAAACAAATACGAAACAAGATCAACATCAATCTCTATAAATCTACATTTATATCTGCTTATATGTATGTATTACATCGATTTAATTCATGTTCTTGAGAAGGAATTTGGACGTTGGAGTAATTGAAAAGCATATATCGAGATGAATATATTGATTCGGATATCGTTGAAGATGGCGATGATGTTGTGATGATAATAAAGTTCAATCCAAAAATATGGGTCTACTTTTTCGCTGGAAGCGAAACGAAATGTAAGCATTTTTCCCTGCAAATTATTTCCCTTGTCTAATCGGTATATTCAAATATATAAATCAGTGGTTCTGGGTCGAGATATTTATTTTAAAAGGGTCGTATGGGTCGGTCTCTCAGTGGATGGCGCAAAGGTGGTCGGGGGCGCTCTAAGTGTGTAGTGCGATAATCGTCGAATCCGGCGGCAGCCCTAGCGACTGTCATAGGGTCGTGCGGCTTGCATTTCCCAACGGTGTATTCATCTTATCTTTAATGTGGTCAGTCCATCGTCTTCTTGGTCTGCCCTTTCTCCCCCTTCCAGATTCTCTGCCCTCCATTAGTTGTCTTTCTCAACAGTTGTGTCTCTTTATAGGACCAAAAAAGGATAGTTTTCTTTTTGCTATTGTGTTTAGTAACCAACACGCTGGCATCTTCAATTTGTTTATAATATCTGAGCTTCTCTTTTATTTCCTTCCATAATATTCTAAGTATCTTTCTGTGGCATTTCATCTCAAAGGTCCATCTTCTTTGCCGCTGTTTTATTTAGGGTCCATTTTTAAAACTGTATGTTGCATCCGGAAAAATTAATAATGATATTAATAATAATAATAATAATAATAATAATCATAATAATAATAATAATAATAATAATAATAATAATAATAATAATAATAATAATAATAATACAAGTTTTAAAAAGTGGATTTATTTTCGAAAATCAGGGTCATGGCTTGAAGCTATCGAGTTACGTACTATTGGTGATACTCTCTGCAGACAGCGTACCGTTTCGTTGAGAGGGGAGGAGTACACATGGGGAAACCCGAGCACAACGAAGTCAATTCTCTATCATTTCAAGGTCGTTGACTTTCTGTGCAAGTCATCAACATTTTTCAATCTTCATATTTGCAAACCTGCAACCTTCGTGAGACCTCCCGGGCGGGTCTGCGACCCTTCCCCAATTATAATAATTTGCCTGCTTTCTCCATCCATGTCTCCGTGCCGCCATCCCCTCCCATCCCCCATTTTTACCTCTCCCCCCCCCCCCCCCCACAAATGGGCCATACGTCCTACGTTGATAACTACTGCTCTAACTGATGAATCTTATTAAAAACCCAGCCTACCCTGTTGGAAAGAAACCACCCCTAATTGTAACATTCCTCGAAACTGCAGGAGAGTCAGGGTTAAGATCGCAAAAATACAACTCCATCCAGTAAATCAGCGAAAAAGACACATAAAGTTAAGATGTTACTATAATACTAACTACTAACTATCAAAATAAACAAAACAATTAGAAAAAACAGATGATTAAGTCAATAAGAAAGCCACAAACACCAAACACAAGATGACGATCACATTATGAACAGATCAGAACAAATTATAATTCCACGCCTCAAAACAGGACACAACCGACTCCGCAGTCACATGTATAAAAAGTTCAAGATTGGCAACACGGCCATGTGGACAGGCAGCACAGAGCGCCAAACATAAACTTCAAGAGTGTTTTGAGCATGAAACGCTGAGGCAGACATATTGGCCAGAGGAAACAACACTGGAATCAATGCTCTGTGGGACACTGTATGAACTACCTTCGTTTTAGACAGTGAGTTTTAGTAACTACCTTCGTTTTAGACAGTGAGTTTTATTCAGGGGACAGAATTACATATATAGACATGCTTCAAGTGAACGGAAGAAGAACAACAACAACAAAACAATTTAATAACTGAATAACATTAAATACAATAACAAGGACTGTTTCCACGTTGCGGTTCAAACGGGACCTTTGTAAATCAGTAAATCAGTTTTCTTCTTCTTCTGCGATCAGTTTCCTATGATCAGACGTCTATACAGGTAGGAAGGGTGACTATGAATTCAGTCTTAAGCTGGAGGTCCTCACTGTTGCCCCACAGCTTCACTTCCATATCTGTCCCTCGGGCCATATTTTAGTCCTCGTGTCGTCGAAGAGCGGGCATATCACCAGAATGTGTTTTTTAATCTGGGGACCATTTTGACATGGACATTGACCAGTTAGGACAGCCTTTACTTTGTGGATGTGTGCTTGTAGTATACAGTGTCCTGCACAGAATCTAAAAATTGTAGTTTGCTGTGATCTCTTGAGCTTTAGAATAATAATAATAGGACCCATAACCGGTCAGGGCAGTAAGGGTGCCACACTGGAGTTATCAGGGGTGCCACACTGGATACATCAGCACAAAATGTCCTCCATTCCAGGATTTTTTTCTGTTCTATTCTTCCCCTTTCACCCTCGACTTTTCCTTACAAAATAATTTTATAGAGAGTCATGTCATGTTACATGTCCAAACCAAACAAGTTTACGCCGTTTCAACATGGCCAAAAGTGGTTCTTGATAACCTGCAAGTTTGTTTATTTGCTCCTCAACAAATGTATTTGTCTTATGTTCTATATAGCTAATTCTTAGTTACTTTCACAAGCCTGAATCCTTCTTTCTGTGTCTGCATTGAGTATACAACTTTCACACCTATATAAAAGAAAAATACTTAGCCCTAACGATCTGAATAGATTTTTCTTTACTCTAATACTGATCTTACTTCTATAAATCATATTCAACCTTGTCATGGCAGCCACACAAGGAACAACTCGCTGGCTGCGAAGCGCCTCGTCGGAGGAAAGACAAACAATGTGTGATCCAAGCAAACTATTAGCTCGTCTCATAAAATATGTCCCCTCTGTAAGCGAAAGCTCCAACAGTAGACATTGCACCACGTTGAAAGCTGGAGTCACCTGATTATGAAAAGCTCTTAGAAAAATCCTTATTGCAGATAGGAAGCAAGATTTAATTGCTCATAATCCTGGGATTCGAAAACAAACAAACACATGCTCACAAACACATGCTCACAAACACATGCATGCATCACACAATAGCATTGGGTCAGAGGTCATAAGCTCATAGACTGCTGGTTCGTGGCTCTCTACAATGCAGGGCTCCGAGTTGAATTAATTTGGACCCCGTTAGCTACGCTTTTGACTGTTTTTGGACTTTTCATTGGTCGCTTTTGCATACTTGAAGTAGCATGCCAAAAATAGCCACGGCCAACCAATAGATATCACGCAAATCGGAGAATATTTCATATTTACGTTTTAGAGAACAGGTTCCTATACCTATGCTGGATCAATATCCAACCAACCAACAAACCTGGTACCAAGGAAAAGGACGCCCAAGACCACGATAGATAAAAGGCATTTCCAAGTTTTCTCTTCTTCTTCTGCTTCTTCTTCTTCCTCTTCAGCGTTTATTCACATACTCCCGCTGGCTCTTGTTATAGGATCATTGATCCTCCTAGATTTTCAGCAGGATGTAGTCCAGAGAATGGGAATGCGTTGGTTTTACTGTTTTATTTACACCACTGTTCCGACACATCCGTATTCAGTGGAATTTAAGTGTTTAAACACTGTAATGTCTATGTCTGCAGCATCCCACCATGCTCAGAATAATTAGTTGCTAAGAACATCCATGAAGAAGTCTACGTTTTGGAAATAATGTCATCTTCTTTTTCTTCTGTGTTCCTTCTGAAACTCCTGAAGACTGGCAGGATGCAGTTTGAAAAACGGAATGTATTGTTTCATGGTTTACAGCTTAGTTGCAATATATGCGGATTTCGGCCTCACACATCCGACTTTAGCATGGCTTATGGTTCACTTTTATTCTCTATTGGATGGGTCAGCAAATTCTAAACTCCACCCAAACCTCCTTAGCCGCCTCTTACAATATAAGTGGTAGGTAACAATCTTGTTCTTCCTTCTTTCTCCTATCTGACCACCCCTGGACATTATTATTCAACTCAACAAATTCTGAATTGGAAAGACTTCAAATCAAACGACATACTAAGAGAGGAGACAAAACAAGAATACTTTAAGAACATCATCAGAAAACGCCGCTGGACATACATCGGCCACATACTTAGAATGAAGGAAGATAGAATTCTACGACAAACCTTCATGTGGACATCAGACGGGTAAATAAAACAGGGAATACCAAAAACAACGCTCATGAGAACAGTTATGAATGAATTAAAATCCACAGGCTTAAATGCACAAAACCTGCAATCCTTGGCAACTAACCGACAGGCATGGAGAACTATGACACCCGCCCTATGGGCCAAACTTGGCAAAAGAGGAACTGACTGACTGACTATCGTTAGAACCCCTTGGTTCATTTTCTTCCTATTTCACAAAGTTCTCTCTATTCTTATCTATATCCACATCTCAAAGGCATCAATTCTGCCTTCTAGGTATTTGTTCTGTTCATCGACCATGTTTCTGGGCCATATATTATTATATAATAGCATATTAATGTAGCATGTAATAAATCTCATTATATTTCAAACTAAAAAAAATATTGTTTAGTTTAATATCCATCCATTTCAGAAACCTCTTCCTGGCGTTGACTCACGTTTATGTTTTTCTTCGTCCAGTCCTTCTTGTCAAATCACGTTCTGCCTTGTACGGCTACAGAAAATACTACCCAATACCGATAGCAGTAACCGAGAGAAGCAGGTTACGTGTATGGCATAGAATGCTAGCATTGTACTAATTAATTGTGGATATTTTCGCATTCGCCTGTCCATCTCTCTAGCCCGATGACTGTTTCCATAGCAACAACAGTGTAAACAAATTGACTAATGAATGCAGAAAGATGGCGTTCTGTTTATCTGCCGTGCTCATGTCCAGGTACAACTTGAGAAAATGTTATGCTTAAAGATAACAGCGATGGGTTTGGTTTATGTTAAACAGTTAACTGACTCAGCGTGAGTATAAACACGGAGGGTTTTGTTCTAGCACGCCGTGAACATTATATTTCTCTATACAGTAAAATCTCATTATAACAGCTTGGTCCTGACTGACAAGATATGTATGTAATAACATAAATAATATGTATACATTGCAAACCATAAAGAATAAATATAATTGGGGATTTTGAAAAGTATTGTTAAATAGAACTACTATTTGCCGACGATCAAAGTCTAATATACAAATTAACTCTATCTTGATGCAGACAAGATTCGTTGGGCAGGTCCATTTGGTGCAAGATTATCGCCTGCCAAAGATACCTCTCTATGGTGAGATGGAGAAAGGTAAACGATCTCAAGGTGGCCAAAAGAAAAGCTACAAGGATTCCTTAAAGACCTCACTGAAAGCGTTTGAAATAGACTAAGACACATGGAAAGAACTTACACAAAATAGATCTACATGGCGCTCTGCAGTAAAAAAAAAAAGCGCATCATCTTGTGAAAAGAGGAGAAATGCTGCAGCCCAACAGCGGAGAGTAGCTAGAAAGTCATGGATAGACCAAAATCCGCCTATAGTGGTCATTCTATGTCCAAACTGTCGAAGAACATTTACAGCTCGAATAGGACTCATTAGCCATCTACGAACTATTATACATGGTCATAACTCTAACTGAATTTTCAAAAATGGATGTAAAAAATGGTCATCATCACTTGTGATGGACGAACACACAAATATATACACATGAAGAAAATTTGTAAAACCAAATCAACACATTGCTAGCTATTAGCAAGCTATTAACAGAACATGAATATTAACGTTAAAAACAGAAATTATGAAAATTTACAAGTCTGCAATATCAATGGATATAAGAATAGATAACACCAAAGTGAAACAAGCTAAAGAATTTTAATATCTATGCAGAATTTGTTCCGACAATGGAAGACTAGACAGAGAAATTAAAATAATGTGTGATTACGCAAACACAGTTGTTCACCAACTTTCACCATTACTTCTTCACACAAAGATCAAGATGGAAACCAAAAGACAGATAAAATCTACAATTTGTATACCAACACTCCGCTACAAATGTCAAACATGGTCTTTAACAGCCTCGCAGCAGAGGAAAATCGTTACCATGTGGAATGAAGAGTATGGGAAAAGTTGCAATGATTACTAAACTTGAAAGAATAAGAACTAAGAAATTATTTTTGAAAAGTTGGTATAATATGAATTATTGAACATATTAAAAGACAGTAAGTAAAATCGTTCGATCACCTTATGAGAATGAACCCAAAACCAAATAGCAATAAGAGCATATAACAAAATAATATCCGGGCGTCAAGCCAAAGGTAGAAAACGCTGGATAGAAAACATCACGATAGACGTGAACAAAAATGGACTTACTGCATCCAAGGCGATACATTTGGCCTTGGGACGACAACTTAAACTCCCACATCTTACGCTTAACGGGAAGTGTTAATACGATCAACCATCGTTTACCTGGGGACAGACAATAGACAACAGTTGCTAAATAGGAAAATGTGTTATAAAGGAATGTGATATAGAAGGATTCAACTGTAGTAGCATTGGTCAACTCTAATTGAGATTGCTTTTTGACCCATTCCCCACTCCCCTGTCAGCAACAGTCACGAATTCTAGAGAACCCCCCCCACCCCACACACATATACACCAATGGTTAACTATTTCCTAATGAACCCCCCCCCCCCAGAACCGCTCCCACCCACCCTAAAAAATATTTTGCAGAAGAAAAACGATAAACACTACACCATTTGTTTCATATTTTTAGGAAAACATTTTCTATTTCAAACAATGTTATTGGTGCAATTAAAAAAAATTAAGATATTGTTGACGTCAATTTTTGTCAACCGTTACCTCGTGTTCCCCGTTGTCAACGACTGTCAATTTTTTTCTACACCTCCACCCCTTCATTGTTGATAGAATGAATGGACCATCCCTAAATTGTTGACAGAATATATGGACCACCACTTCATTGTTGACTAATTCATTATTGACAGAATGTATGAACCACCCCTTAAAGAACGTTTTCAAATGCCCCCCTCTCCCAAGAACCCACATACACCTCGAAATTAAAATAATAACTTTCGGGGATCTCTGTGGCTTAGTAATTAAACCATTCGTCTTATGATCAAATGGTCATGGGGTCAAATCCGACTTGCATCGTCTTGTTTGAAAATTGATTTCTGATATATTGCTAAAAAAACAAAAACAAAAAAAACAAGAACGTGGTTTTCGTGTTATTGTGTTTTTTCTTCGTATTCTTCCGGATCTCATTTATATAGGACAGATGTCTTACAAGATCTCCAGCAGATCCCCAGAAAATAGAATGTGTTATATTGCCGTTTTATTTGCGCCAATGGCCCAACATATCCATTTTCGGTGGATAATGTTATTTACAAACCAGCCCTTTTTCACATTTATAACACTTTTACATTTAGTTTTGTTTTTTTTTGGTTGTTTTTTTTTTTTTCACTGAATACGTGCGCTAAAGTACATAGTCTTAACAAAAACAGATTACAAGATTGGAGGTCCCATGTGCAAGGTGAATTCGCCAAACGAACCTTTGTCAGCTCGAAGGATTTTGATACCATCACTAAATGAAACAGAATTACACACATATAAACATGCACACATATAGAGAAATTCACACATTTACGTTCGCATAAAGAATTATTTACATATATCCACATATGTTGTTATTGTTGTTCGTTCATCACAAATGATCTACGCATGTGGTTGCGTCTGTGGGTCTCACCAATGGTCCACTAGACATACCACGCATGCAACAGAAAACCTTATTGGATGACATGCCGTTATATTGAGGTTATCTTCTTAGAGAAGCTTCATGGCACATCATCTATACAATTATGCTTTTATTTTGTTGTTTAAATGTTTTTCATGGTTACCTGAATATATATGTATGCACCCTCTGTGGTTGGGAGGGAGTCAGAGATGTACTGTGCAGCACTGGGGAGGAGAAAACTGACAGCACTATTTTTTCCTATGGCTGAAACCCATCATAGAGGCCCAGTGACTCAGGACGTGACAATCCTTTTGACTTGAACATTTGGTTGCATGCCTGTAGAAGTTCGGCATAGCCAGTAGTCAATTGGTGGCGGGGAATGAGCACAGTGAACCATATCTTGGCTACAGTGGCTAGGAGCAGTGCATAGGTTGAAACCTACCTTCCTGGAGGTGTGATAGTTATTCTCTGGCTCTGTCCCAAGGTGGGCAGAAAATCCACAGACTTCCCAGCAATATAATGCCATTTAATGGCATTATGTCAAAGGGCATGAGCCCATGGGCCGCTGGATCAGCAACCAACCAACCAACCATAACAAATGATGATGACTTTTTGATACATCGGCTGTTGAAATCCAAGTTATGTTCTTGACTGTGAGTTCACAGAGTAAACCGAATGTGAGTAAACCATGTTCTAGCCGCACATACCCTTGGACAGTTTGGGTATGACATGACCACTGTAGATGTTTTTTGGTCTACCCGTGACTTTCTATCTACTCTCCACTGTTGAGTTGTTGTATGTCTCCTCTTTTTGAAATATTTTTTTACTGTAAAGAGCCATTTATCTCTATTCTGTGCATTTCTTCCCATGTATTTGAGTGTATTTCAAAGGCTTTTACACAGACTCTTTAATGAATCCTTGTAAGGTTTTTTCCTCCTTGAGATTGTGTGCCCTTCTGCAACTGTTCTGCTTCTCAGTCAGTCAGTTCCTCTTTTGTCAAGTTTTGCACATAGGGCGGATGTCATAGTTCTCCATGCCTGTCTGTCAGTTGCTAGGGATTGCAGGTCTTGTGTATTTATGCCTGTTGATTTTAATTTATTCTTAAATGTTCTTCTGAACGTTGTTTTTGGTCTTCCCTGTTTTCTTTACCCGTATGGTGTCGACATGAAGGCTTGTCGTGGAATTCTGTCTTCTTTCATTCTAAGTATGTGGCCGATGTATGTCCAGCGGCGTTTTCTGATGATGTTCTTAAAGTATTCTTGTTTTGTCTCCTCTCTTAGTATGTCGTTTGATTTGAAGTCTTTCCAAGTATTATTTGTGATTTTTCTGAGTTATCTATTCTCGAAGGCAACTAACGTCTTATCCATTATTGCGGTATATTTCCAACTTTCACATCCATATGTCAATGATGGAATCACACTTGCATTGATTAGTCGCAGTTTGATGTGGTTACTTGCGATCTTCGATTCCAGATGTTCGAGAGATTTCTGAGTTGGTATCCCCGTCTGCTGTTATCTTGCTTCCCAAATATACGAAATTTGAAACGTTGTCTATTATATTTTCATCTAGTTTAATTGATTCTGTCAGGCCGGTAAAGTTCATGATTTTCGTTTTATGTCTGTTTATTTGAAGGCTATGTCTTCTGCACACAGTAAAATTGTTACCAGATAAAAAAAAAGGAAAACAAGCACAGCACCACAAGAAGCTATTCACAGAACAACTATCAAAGTACTCATGAATATAGGGCTTAACCACATACAAGAAATACACACAGCAGTGTCACATCGCTCAATTTATACAATGTAATCGACGCTGAAGGAACAGATAGATTAGATAGACAGACAGGCAGACAGAGAATGAGACAGACAGACAGACAGACAGACAGACAGACAGACAGACAGACAGACAGACAGACAGACAGACAGACAGATAGACAGATAGACAGATAGATAGATAGATAGATAGATAGATAGATAGATAGATAGATAGATAGATAGATAGATAGATAGATAGATAGATAGATAGATAGATAGATAGATAGATAGATAGATAGATAGATAGATAGATAGATAGATAGATAGATAGATAGATAGATAGATAGATAGATAGATAGATAGATAGATAGATAGATAGATAGATAGATAGATAGATAGATAGATAGATAGATAGATATACAGACAGGTTGAAAGGCATATTGAGTGTCAGATAGGGACATTGAGAGAGATGGCGAAAATCAAACGGAGAGAGCAATAATGAGAACTACTTTTTATTATTATAATGTTAAACATCAACTTTTTATTATTATAATGTTAAACATCAACTTTTTATTATTATAATGTTAAACATCAACTTTTTATTATTATAATGTTAAACATCAACTTTTTATTATTATAATGTTAAACATCAACTTTTTATTATTATAATGTTAAACATCAACTTTTTATTATTATAACGTTAAACATCAATTATGTACGAGAATAATTCTAATCTATTTCTGATTTCACTGTATACATCTTTTTTACCAATTTACATGGCAGCTCTCCCTTTCTGTTAGAATTAGCGTTATAGAACAGTTATAGGAATCTCCGATTCACAAATTACCTCTGGCATTGGCAAGCAGACCCTGGCAGTGCCGGTTTAGTTTGGCATGGGGACATTATGCCTTAATCAGACGTCAGATATTTCATTTCGTTCAGGAACATAGTTTCCTGATCTAGAATGTTCAAGTTTGTTTCGTTTGTGAAGATGTTGATTCGTCAAGATTACATACACCTCTCAAGCGGAATATTTATGTCTAGAAATTTCAAAAAATGTGATGGCGAATTACGAGTTTGAGAAGCGATTGTGATGAGAGTTTAAATAGAAATCAAAACTGAGAAATAGCACATATCGAAGACAGTTGTGGCAGGCCTACATGAACAGCGGCTTCAATAAAAAATATTTCGCGTTCGCTGTCAGACTTCCACCTGATCTATCTTAAAGTACTACAATGATACTACTAGATTTCCAGCAGGATGTAGTCCAGAGAATGCAAATGCGTTGTGTCGCAACTTTTATATGTGCTATTGGTCGGATATATCCGACTTCGATTTTGGTAAATGATACGTTCAGTGCTTTACCACTTCCCATGGAACTGTGTATGTCTGTAACCATATCGTTAGCATTGCATTATTGTTTTATGGTCACCTCTGATATAACGAAATTGAACTAACGTCCGCGGTAAAATGGATAATTCCTCATCATAAGAGATGATAAATGAACATGATATATAACATAAAAGATGATAAATGAACATGATATATAACATAAAAGATGATAAATTAACACGATATATAACATAAAAGATGATAAATTAACACGATATATAACATAAAAGATGATAAATTAACACGATGTATAACATCAAAGATGATAAATTAACACGATATATAACATAAAAGATGATAAATTAACACGATGTATAACAGACGTTTCTAGAAATTGGAGATTGGTCAAGATGTGACTTTTTGAGAGGTTTATCCAGAGCTTTATTTCACACTCAGAATGGCCACAATTCTTAGAGATGTACAATGCTTTGAGAAGAAACTTTTGTTCAGAGTGGTTACACGCACATGATGATGATGATGATAATGATGATGATGTTCCTCCTTCGCAAGCGAAGATGAGCATGGCATGGAAAACAAAATACATGCGATGGAAAAAAAAAATTAATAATAATAATAAATAGACAATTGTCTAATTTGGTTTGCGTGTTCGTAGATGTCTGTTGAGTCCGATTCGTGCACGGAAAGTTCTATTGCAGTGCATGCAGGAGTGCTGAAGGTTCGGGGTAGGAGAATATTCGGATTTGTCATTCCGCTTCTTGCGCTTATGGATTGCCCGCAGTGTTCTTTCTTTTCAAATTTCATGATGCCAGCAGTGATCTGGATGTGCCAGGCTGAGCGATCAAGTGCCGTAGTCTCCCAGGAGCTAGTATCGATGCTGCAGTGTTTGACAGAGTTTTTTAGGTGATCCTTGACGCGCTTTTTCTGCCCTTCGCTTGAACGTTTACCTTCGCACAGCTCCCTATAGAATAATCTCTTTGGAAGGCGCTTGTCTGGCATACGGATGGTGTGGCCAGTCCAGCGGATTTGGGACCTAGTCAGCAGGGCATGGATGCTTTGCATACGGGACTTCTGAAGAATTTCCGTGTCTGGTACTCGATCCTGCCAACGTAAGACCAGGAGGTTTCGTAGGCACCGAAGGTGAAAAGAGTTAAGCTGTCGAGCGTGTCTCGCATAGACAGTCCAACAAGACACAGCATAAAGCAGTGTTGGTAGAACCACTGCGCTGTACACGTCCAACTTAGTTGTCAGACTAAGACCACGTCTGATCCAGACGTTGGAACGAAGTCTCCCGAATGCTGCACTGGCACGAGCAATACGCAGGACAACATCCTCGTCAATTGTCGCAGTTTGTGAGGGAGTGCTGCGGAGATACACAAACTTATTAGCAGTATTAAGTTTTTGTCCCTTTGCTGTGATCCTTTATTCTGTGTAGGGGACACGTGTCGCTGGTTGATACGTTACTAAAGTCTTCGCGGTGCTGATGGTGAGACCGAACGCATCACAGGCCAAAGAAAAGAGGTCCATGCTGTATTGCATGTCTGGTAGCATTTAATGCACAATCTTCGGTGAACAAGAGGTCGCAAACAATGTCCGTTTAATTTTGGTCTTGGCCTTCAATCTACTAAGATTGCATAGTCCTCCATCAGCTCGATAGTGAATACAAATTCCTGCACTGTTATTCCGGAAGGAATCACTTAACATGGCAGAGAACACCATGCTGAAGAGCGTCGGAGCCAGGACGCAACCCTGTTTGACGCCGTTAGTCACTGGAAAGGGGTTTGAGTGTGCGCTGACATCTTGAACACAGGCTGTCATACTATCATGGAACTGGCGAACCATGTTGATAAATTTTTCGAGACATCAAAATTTGGCCATGAACTTCCATAATCCTTTGCTATTTACAGTGTCGAAGGCCTTAGTTAGGTCGACAAATGTGGTGTAGAGACCAATGTTCTGTTCGCGACACTTTTCCCCTGTAATTGTCTGGCAGTGAATATCTGTGGTTTCACGCACATACTTGCGTAGATACACCCCTGCGTGATGCTCTTTTACAGAAGTGGTTACACACACACCTGCACAGATACAGTCCTGTGGAAAGTTCTATTACACCATTTAAAGTTTCCATGATACAAATATAATTACTGGATATTTCAAGTGTATTAGGTTCACATATGCATAATATATTTTAATTAACAATGGAAAAGTTGTATATTAATGTGTCTATTGGCCTGGTACCCTTTTCTCTATAGTGTTTTTTTCTGGCGGGAAAGAAGTTTATTTTTACAAAAACTGAATACAGAGGAAATAAACTCAAGTGATATTAATACTGAGTATTTCATTTTACAACACTAGCTACAGTCTTCTTCTTCTTCTGCGTCCGTTCTCAATCTCTTCCAGATTACCAGGATGTAGTACAAAGAACTTAATACGTTGCGTTATGGTTTACAGCATTGCTGCGATATCTGCCCTTTTCGGCCTGACACATTCGACTTCAGCATTCCTACTAGCTGACGTTATGCTTTAGAAATGCTAAATAAGAAAAATATACCGTGTAAAAATACACAAACAATTTTTATTTACACAATTGTTTTCGCATAAAATGATTTTACAAATTTAAATACTTGCAGAATATCATACAAATCAAGAACTCATCGTAAAAAAATCTGGTTTACATGGATACACCCGCTAAAAATGTGACCATAAAAATAAGAATGAGTCAAATTGGATTGTTAAAAAAATGCACTTCGTAATATAGGGTTTCTTCTTTTTAAGCTGTCATTCTCACACTCCTGTTGGTTCTCTCCCATAGCAGGACAATGGTCTTACTAGATTTCCAGTAGCATGTATTGCATAGAATGGAAACGCGTTGTGTCGCCGTTTTATTTGCTCCAATACCGATAAGAGCATTTCCGACAAAGCCATCTTCGGCGAATATCTTCTTCAAAAAGAATGAAATATCTTTCTTTATCGGAATTGGTCGTATGGTAAATTACCATCATGAAGTATTCATGAAACAGCTTTACTTTTGGGGATTCTGTGCAATTCACTAAGATGCATTCCCGGCTGGTCAACAGCACCCAAGAGACCTCGATCCTTTACTCTGTGACCGAGTATTTGCTTTGGACTTGTCACGTCCTGCATCCTATGCCATCACGATTCTCCCTAGCATTGAATTTCTAGATCCGTCCAGCATCTTGACCCTGCTTCCAATATTTCAAGATTATGACATGTTTTTACTGTGTGTGCAATGTCAGTTTGTAGGACACTCTCGCTGTAGCTGGGACATTGGACAGGTCCTGGATCTACTCAAAGTAGAAACTCTCCTTAAAATCTTTTGGTTTCTTTTGTGTGGTCCCCGAGATTAGACAAGAAAGTGTGGTAGACAAGAAAAGAGAAAGAAGGAGAGACCTGGTTATACCACCAAGCACTCTGCATGATTTTAGCTGACTTTTCGATCACTTGGTCTTTCGAAATGTAAGATCAAACTCCATCGTTATACCTTCTTGGTAAACTCTGACTTCTTTTATAGAGGATTCTTTGCTACCTTTTTGGATCCATCCAACACAATTGCGTGTCAATGGGCAATTTTATCCGTTTGTGAAATCTATGTTTTTCAATAATTTACATTTCTTCTTTCAGATCTATGTGTATATTAATTAATGCAGAAAAAACCAACAGATACAATGGTTTGGCCATCTGGAAAGAATGCCGTGTGATTCATTAGTTTATAAAGCATTTATGAAGGGAGGAGAAGCAGAAAGAAGAGCCAAGGGTAGAGCTAGAGTACGCTGGATCGACAACATCAAAGAGACATTACACGAACACCAAATAACATTATCTGAAGCTGCCAGAAAAGCGTGAACACGAACATTGTATCTCCCTCGACACACGTAAAGGGTAAAAGAGGAAGGAAAGAAGAAGAAGAGCTATGTGTGTTAATCTCTTGACGTTTATTTTCTTTATTTAGATCTATATTTATTAAATTTGATGGTTTTTTTTTTTTGTTCTAGCTTTGTTACTCATT
Source organism: Meghimatium bilineatum (assembly GCA_034231615.1). NCBI lineage: Eukaryota > Metazoa > Mollusca > Gastropoda > Stylommatophora > Philomycidae > Meghimatium > Meghimatium bilineatum. The sequence goes on from CM067309.1 coordinate 22,567,579, forward strand.
CATGATCACCATGTTCCTTATATACGTCTATATATCTAACACGGTTGATGTCAAATGAGTAAAAACGTAAAATCAAATGATTGGGAAAACACGATTAAAGATAGCGGTTAGGATAACCCACCCCCCCCCCTTCTCCAAGCAATTCCAATGTTGTTTTTTTTTAAAGAAAGAAGAACGTGTTTATTTCCTTCTCAACCTGAAGATTTGACTCGTTGATTTGTGTGTTTTCTCACGCCAATTTTTTAGCTAATTCATCGCGCATTCTGGGATATATTTCTTTTTTCCCCCAGCTCTTAGAGAAAGTTGAAACCAACGATTTGCGCCTTTTCTAATCGCACTTTTCTATGCAATTATCTCTTCACAATCTCTTGTGCATCAATTAAAGGTTTTCTTTATCCCACAAACTGTCCCAATGCATTCATGTTATGTTATTTGTTCGCTGTAAGGCTGTTATTATATTTATTGGAACTGAAATCAAACATAGAGAATTCTTGAGAATTTCACTCTTATTTTTTTTCTTTATCCGTACAAGTATTTTAATTTATGTATGATTTCAGTAGCAGTGGTAGTTGTAGTAGTAGTAGTAGTAGTAGTAGTAGCAGTAGCAGTGATAGTAGTAGTAGTAGTAGTGATAGTAGTAGTAGTAGTAGTAGTAGTAGTAGTAGTAGTAGTAGTAGTAGTTGTTGTAATAGAAGTAGTAGTAGTAGTAGTAGTAGTAGTAGTAGTGATAGTAGTAGTAGTTGTTGTAATAGAAGTAGTAGTAGTAGTAAAAGTAATAGTAGTATTAGAAGAGGTAGTAGTAGCGGTAGTAGTAGTAGCGGTAGTAGTAGTAGTGGTAGTAGTAGTAATGGTAGTAGTAGTTGAAGTAGTAGTAGTGGAAGTAGTAGTAGTAGTAGTAGTAGTGGAAGTAGTAGTAGTAGAAATAGTAGTAGTAGTAGTAGTGGAAGTAGTAGTAGTAGTAGTAGTAGTAGTGGAAGTAGTAGTAGTAGTAGTAGAAGTAGTAGTAGTGGAAGAAGTAGTAGTGGTGGTAGTAGTAGTAGTAGTAGTAGTAGTAGTAGTAGTAGTAGTAGTAGTAGTAGTAGCAGCAGTGACAGATGTAGTACTAATAGAAGTAGCAGTAAACGTAATAGTAGCAGTAATAGTAGTAATAGTAGTAGGCGTATTAGTAGTAGTAGTAGTAGCAATAGTAGTAGTAGTAATAGTAGTAGTAGAAATAGTAGTAGTAGTAGTAGTAGTAATAGTAGTAGTAGAAATAGTAGTAGTAGAAGTAGAAGTAATAACAGTATATCTGGTGATTTCAATAATGATTCTAAGCCATATAAATACGTTTAGTAGTTTTCCATTTCTTTCTGAAATTAGCAGATTTACAATTGTCTGCGGCCGAAAACAAAATATACATTGTAATAAATCAACCCTGAAACTTTAAACTTTTACATAAATTATTTTATTACTCTAATTAAAAATATATTGTTTTCGTCCTTCTGTGATTCTCATTTTGGTTCAGTTAGTTTTATAGAAAATATATAACAAAATGTTCGTCCAAATATAATGATGTTCTTTTTACATGACAGAATGCAAAAAAATGTAATGAAATGCGGTTAATTCTAGAAACAGCCTTCTGGATCTCATTCATGTGGGCTTCGATGACCTAAGACTTGCATTTGTGAGGGAAAAAATGTATTTCTAGGCTTGAACGGAGTTAATTGCACAAAACAAAAAAACAATATTTGTCAGTTTTTGTGAGGTGTTGTTGGTAGGAAGAATGTTGGAAGAAATCGTGACCACATGCAAAATTGATGGAGAAAAACAACAGCGGTCGATCTATCTCGTCCTTCCCTCAACTAAGTAATACGCACGTAGTTCAAGTATATAGATATATCTGTGTGTTGCCGACGCCTGCGTGGGGAGCAAAGAATAGCAACACTGTTTATCTTTCATGCATGTTGTAAGAGGTAAATATGGAGTTTATGAGGTGGAGTTGGCTGTCCCATCCCATACAGGGTCGAAGTGACCCAGAAATCGTACTGAAATTGAAAGTGCCAGGCCGAAGAGCGCAGATATCGCAGTGGAGCTTTAAACTATGTCACACTGTATTCCGTTTCGGGACTACATCCTCCCAATCTGCAGGAGTTTGAGAATGAACGCAGAAGAGTTCATGTCAAAGAATGATGGGTGTTCGTGGCCCGTTTTTTAACGTACTTCATTTCCAGGAGACGTCCAATCTTTCTTTCCAGTCACATCACTGTAGTCTGTCACATCACTGACATGTAGTCTTCTGACACTGACATGTAGTCTTCTGATACTGACATGTAGTCTTCTGACACTGACATGTAGTCTTCTGACACTGTCATGTAGTCTTCTGACACTGTCATGTAGTCTTCTGACACTGACATGTAGTCTTCTGACACTGACATGTAGTCTTCTGACACTGTCATGTAGTCTTCTGACACTGTCATGTAGTCTTCTGACACTGACATGTAGTCTTCTGACACTGACATGTAGTCATCTGACACTGACATGTAGTCTTCTGACACTGACATGTAGTCTTCTGACAACTTTGGGATAACATTATGTGTTTGTTTATCCCTATCTTGACAAAGACATGTTGGTCGAATGGAGAAAGAGAGGAGTGATGACACGAGAGAGTGAAGGGGAGAGACAAGGAGGAAAATTAGGAGGGATATAATGTAAGGGGATGGAGAAGGAAGATAGAGGTTTAGAGAGGGAGATAAAGAAGAGGGAAAAGGATGGAGGGAGAGAATAGGAGGGAAAGAAAGAGAGATGATGGAAGAGAGGGAGGGACAAGAGGGAAGGAAGGGGAAAAGTGAGAAAATTGACCGGAGAGAGTGCGAAAGGGACGGAGAGAAAGAATGTGAGGTAGAGAGGGAGGGGAGGGAGAATGTGAAGAAACAAAGAATGTGGAAGGTAGAGTCAGAGAGTGTATGTGTCCATGTCTGCATTGAGTGATATGATTTGTGTGTGTGTGCGTGTCTGTACTGCCTACATATCGGCACCAAATTGTTTCCAAATATCTTAATCTCCATACACATAAACAATATATTCTTATAATTATATTACATCCAACAATTCCTCCTCAACTCCTTTTCACCCCACCCACCTCCTCACTCACACACACACACACACACAAATACACTCCATTAATCTCTCCAGGGTCAGCTCTCCCAGACACATCATTCGTGATCCTACCACCAAAACTGGTCACGTAACTCACAGATATATTTACTTAGTTCATCACATTTCCTTTCAATAGAGCTACTTTAGATACAGACCTAATTTCCAAGGAATCTAATTTCATCTGGTTGCCGATGGCAACGGTGAAAATGTGTAGTGCAATGAAATAGTGTCTCATATTGCTCGTATGTTGCAGTGTCCAGAATGAAATAGTGTTTCGCCTGTGTATTTCCGTGCATACCGCCTGTGTATTGCTGTGAATATCGCCTGTGTATTGCCGAATTATGTCTATTGCATTATGTTTGGTCATTGTTTGCAGCTTTACTGCGATATCTGCTATTTTAGCACGATACATCCGACTTCAGCATGATTTGTCAAATCTCAAATACGGTAACCAACAACATAAAGATACTTCTTCTTCTTCTGCGTTCGTTCTCAAACTCCTGCAGATTAACAGGATGTAGTCCGGAGAACGGAATGCGTTGTGTCATGGTTTACAGCATTGCTGCGATATCTGCGCCTTTCAGTCTGACACATCCGACTTCAGCATGTTTTAGGGTCACTGACCCTATATGGGATGGGACAGCCAACTACATTCCATAACTTCCTTAGTCGCCTTTTACGACATGCGTGGAAGGTAAACAGTGTTGCTACTCTTTGCTCCCCTTTCGGGCCCCGGCAACACACGGGCGTTATAAAGATACATACTTTGAGAAGGGATAGATTTAAACTGCCCACTCGTCTTTTTTCTTTTTCTGCGTTCGTTCTCAAACTCCTACAGACCATCAGGATGTAGTTCCAAAAACGGAATGTGTTGTGTTATGATTTACAGATTAGCTGTGATATCTGCGCCTTTGGGTCTGACACATCCGACTCTAGTATGGCTTCTATGACACTTATCGTACCTTTGACAGTACTAAAATAGCTCTTAGTAGAAAGTAAACATGTCCTAGAATGCTTTTTTATTATTTCCGTGCGGTTGGTCTGCCTTGATTTTTTTTTTTTTGCCGGGCGACTCTGAGTATATAAATATTTACCAATGAAAATTGCGATAATAATATAAAAACTTCATGAATGAAGGCCTGCTTATGTTCTGTTGAGAGTTCTATTGCTGGAGACTGTCATGCTTTGTCTCTATGGTGTGGGACAGTTAACTCCATCCCAAACCCTCCTTAGTGACCTCTTGCGACATGCTTAGCATATAGCAGTGTCGCTATTATTTTCTCCCTTTTCGGTCAGCAATACACTGGCCGATACTCACTCTATGTAAATGATTTTTTTAAAATATCAATTTAATTCATTTTTTATATATGTCTTCTTCAGGCTTATGTCAACTGTGCAATGGGAATGCACAAAATTGGACCAATCCTGATCTGTTTTGGAACTGTCAGCGCTGTAAGCTCTATTACGATTGGGTGTTTTTCAAAGCATATCAAACGGTTTGCTTTTATAGCTGCAGGGGCAACATTCAATGTGGGCCTGCTGATCGTGCTGTGGTTGTGGAGGCCTTACGAACATGACGTTCCCAACTTCTACGTGGTAGCTTCTTGCCTTGGTCTGTGTGATGCTATTTGGCAAACTCAGACATACAGTGAGTAACGTCGAAACCATTGACTGCCTTTATGTAAACACCTTTATTATAGTGAAGTGTGTGCATTGTCTACCTTTATGCAAACACCTGTATTATAGTGAAGTGTGTGCATTGTCTACCTTTATGCAAACACCTGTATTATAGTGAAGTGTGTGCATTGTCTACCTTTATGCAAACACCTGTATTATAGTGAAGTGTGTGCATTGTCTACCTTTATGCAAACACCTGTATTATAGTGAAGTGTGTGCATTGTCTACCTTTATGCAAACACCTGTATTATAGTGAAGTGTGTGACTTGCAGCAAGCTACATGAGCAGAATGAAATATTTGCAGTTAGTTCAGTGTGTGGGATATATACAGTTAGTTCAGTCCAGTGAAATATATAGTTAGTTTAGTCGAGTGAAATATATAGTTAGTTTAGTCGAGTGAAATATATACAGTTAGTTTAGTCGAGTGAAATATATAGTTAGTTCAGTCGAGTGAAATATATACAGTTAGTTTAGTCGAGTGAAATATATACAGTTAGTTTAGTCGAGTGAAATATATAAAATTAGTTCAGTGGAGTGAAATATATACAGTTAGTTTAGTCGAGTGAAATATATACAGTTAGTTTAGTCGAGTGAAATATATAAAATTAGTTCAGTGGAGTGAAATATATACAGTTAGTACAGTGGAGTAAGTGAAATAGTTTTCGTTAGTTCAATCTAGTAAGTGAAATATATTCAGTTAGTATAGTAAAGTAAGTGAAACACATTCAGTTAGTACAGTGGTGTAAGTGAAATACATTCAATTAGTTCAGTGGAGTAAATGAAAGGTATACAGATAGTTCAGTGAAATAAATGAACGGTATACACATAGTTCAGTGGAGTAAGTGAAATATATTCAATTAGTTCAGTGGATTAAGTGAAATATATTCAGTTAGTTCAGTGGATTAAGTGAAATATATTCAGTTAGTTCAGTGGATTAAGTGAAATATATTCAGCTAGTTCAGTGGAGTAAATGAAAGGTATACAGATAGTTCAGTGAAGTAAATGAGCGGTATACATATAGTTCAGTGGAGAAAAATAAAGGTAGATAGTTCAGTTGAGTAAATGAATGGTATAGAGATAGCTCAGTGGAGTAAATAAAAAGTATACAGATCGTTCAGTGGAGTAAATGAAAGGTATACAAATAGTTTAGTGAAGCAAATGAATGGTACACATATAGCTCAGTGGTGTAAATGAAAAGTATACAGATAGTTCAGTGGAGTAAATGAAAAGTATACAGATAGTTCAGTGGAGTAAATGAAAAGTATACAGATAGTTCAGTGGAGTAAATGAAAAGTATACATAGTTCAGTGGAGTAAATGAAAAGTATACATAGTTCAGTGGAGTAAATGAAAAGTATACAGATAGTTCAGTGGAGTAAATGAAAAGTATACAGATAGTTCAGTGGAGTAAATGAAAAGTAAACAGATAGTTCAGTGGAGTAAATTATATACAGTTATCTCAGCAGTGAACAAACTTGTAATTCTTGTGATGGCGTTTTGATCATGGTGACGATGATGTTGATAATAATGACAGCAATGAGGATGTTGTTGTTCATCGGCATCAAAATGTAAATGACAACAATAATAATGGTGATGGTTATAAATACGATGATAAAAATGATGATAACAACAGTGATAATTATGAAAAAAGACAATGACGATGTGAAAATCTCAGCTGTCTTTAATAAACGTAAACGATAATGTACGTCACATAACTCATTATGTTAATGTTCGTCACATGTTCATAACATAACTCATGATGGTAATATTCGTCACACAACTCATGATGATAATATTCGTCACACAACCCATCATGATAATATTGGTCACATAAATCATTATGCAAATTTTCGTCCCACAACTCATAATGTTAATGTTCGTCACGACACTCAGTATGCTAATATTCGTCACATAATTCATAATATTAATGTTCGTCACATTTGCATGACGCTAGTCTAGTCACTAAGTTCCAGTACTTCGTTAACACTTAACACTTCATTTTTCTCTGACAGCTCTTTTTGGCGTCATCTTCAGTCACAAACAGGAAGCGGCCTTCGCTTCCTACCGGATGTTCCATGCTGGTGGCTGCGCAATGGCTTTCGGTTACAGTTACTTCCTGTGTGTTGAGACCAAAGTTTTTATCCTTGCTGGAAGCCTCGCCTTGTCTTTAGCCATGTACAGCATTATAGAGATGAAAATGCAACTACAGAGTCAGCATATTGGAGATATTGTTGCTTTGTGAGATATTTTGTGTATGTTTTGTGCGATAGGTCTGGTAAATATTGGTGAAAATTGAGACACTGTTGATTTGTGAGACATTATCATTTGGAGTAGATCCTTGGCTCGTGAACTGAATTGTTGCTGCTTTCACAGAGATGACTGCAGAATTACACTTCAGAATGTGATAATCAAACCCCCATACACATATGCCCGGGACGACCATAAGGGCCCCCTCTATCACGCTGCTACTACGGCTTTTGGTGGAGCGATGGATCGGGCAGACATTTTGAATGCCCTACGTGAAAACGCACGAACAAATGACTGTATAAGTGACGATGACTCTTGTTCCATGATTAGAATAAAGGAACTTGGTTTGAAATGTGGTGTCGCTAGAAAGGAGAGTTTTCGTGGGCGAAAAAGAATGATGGTCAATCAACAACGTACTGGGACTGTCAGTCAACGTGTAATGGCGGATACACTCAAGGAAAGATCTGAGCACCTATAGACTTGTCCGGAGTGCAATGACGATGATCCAACGACTAACTAACTAACGAGTGTTGTTTAACATCTATACAGCAACGGTATCCATTGCTGATTTTTTTGCGATAAATATTGATTTGTGAGACAAATATTGTTGATTTATGGAGTAGATATTGTTGATTTGTGAGATATAGATGACATGAGAGATATTGTTGATTTGTGGGATATAAATGATATGTGAGACATTGTTGATTTGTGAGATATAAATGATATGTGAGACATTACTGATTTGTGGGATATAAATGATATGTGAGACATTACTGATTTGTGGGGCATAGTTGATGTTGAAGACATTGTTGATTTATGGGATAAACATCGTTGAATTGTGAAATACGGGTTTACATCATTGACTTGTGGGATTTGTTTGTTTTATTTGCCACGATTCCCAGGAAATCAGAACAAATTGCTCTTTCTTCATATGTTGTGCAGTGGTGGACTTTCTCCAGAGTAATTTGTTCTTAGTTCATATGGTGTGAAGTGGAGTAGTTTCTCCAGAGCAATTTGTTTTTACTTCATATGTTGTGCAGTGGAGTAGTTTCTCCAGAGCAATTTGTTTTTACTTCATATGGTGTGCAGTGGAGTAGTTTCTCCAGAGCAATTTGTTCTTACTTCATATGGTGTGCAGTGGAGTAGTTTCTCCAGAGCAATTTGTTCTTATTTCATATGTTGTGCAGTGGAGTAGTTTCTCCGGAGCAATTTGTTCTTACTTCATATGTTGTGCAGTGGAGTAGTTTCTCCAGAGCAATTTGCTCTTGCTTCATATGTTGTGCAGTGGAGTAGTTTCTCCAGAGCAATTTGTTTTTACTTCATATGTTGTGCAGTGGAGTAGTTTCTCCAGAGCAATTTCTTTTTACTTCATATGTTGTGCAGTGGAGTGGTTTCTCCAGAGCGTGTTTTTATGCCGATCAGACTTCAACTCTTGGCATTGTGTGTGCAATGCCTTGAGAAGAAGCCTCATTCTCATAGGAGATCTATGTCACGAAACGATTTCTGTATTTTTCTTGATGCCCACTATTAGTCTATCTTCAGACAAAGTAGTTCACTACCAGCGAACTATTTCTTCTCAAAGAACGCGACGTCATTGAGCACTTTTAGTCTATCTTTGGAGGAAGTGATTCACTACTACGTCACAGAAATGGTTGGTTATTACCAAAAATATCTGGAATCTCCCGTACAATATTAATACAACCTTCTCCAGAATAGCCCTGAGTGCTGATCTCATACAGCTTGATTCATCTTAACTGATCATTGGTCACTTTGCGTTTACTTTATGCCACCAGCCTATGAAACGCACGGGGAAAGTCGGATACGTGGCTCTGTGAGATCAGTAAGCAAGGCTATCCTGTCACAGTTTTTCGTATAGGCCTTACATGAGGCGCATAAATGTTGCAGTTATGTTCGTGAAAAATGGTTCAAGGACGGGACATTATGAAAACAATTCTTGACAACCGCCCCTTACTTTGAGGCAGAAGTTAATCCTTATTAATATGTATAGAATATATATATGGGTCCGTGGATATAAATAAAATAAGTTAATATTTAATAGTAAAGAACATAATAGGGGCAGGGAATAGAGAGAGAGGAAAGAGAGAAATAGAAGAAAATAGAGATAAGATTGTGCACAAGTAAAGTTAGATACGATATAGTCAGCAAAAGAAGTAAAGATGGAGATATCTGATTGAGCAGAAGTAAAGATGGAGAGATAAGATCAATGAAAAGAAGTAAAGATTGAGAGATCGGACTGCACAGAAGTAAAGATAGAAAGATAATATTTAGCAGATGTAAAGATGGAGACATCATATTGGGAAAAAAATAAAGTTAGAAAGATAAGATTGCACTGAAAAAGCAAAGGTGGAAAGATACTATCGATCAGAAGAAATAACGATGGATAAAAAGGGTATATCATAAGTAGAGATGGAGAGATTAGATTAATCAGAAGAGGTAAAGATGAAGAGATAATATTGAGAAGAATCTTAAGATAGAGAGATAAGATTGAGCAGAATTGTATATGAAGAGATATGATTAAGCATAAGTAAAGATGGAGAGATAAGATTGAGAAGAAGTAAAGATGGAGAGATAAGATTGAGAAGAAGTAAAGATGGAGAGATAATATTGAGCAGAAATAAGGATGGAGAGATCAGATTGAGCAGAAAAGAAGTATGAAAAATAAGATTAGGCAGAAGAAGTAAATATTGAGATAAGATTGAACAGTAGTAAAGAAGGAGATATGTTGTTGTTGTTTGTTTGTTTGAGAACCACGGGAATTTTGAGCAGTTAGCTCTCACTTTCTATGTGGAGCGGAGTAGTTTTTCTGAACTTTTTTTTCATACCCAGGAGACTTCAGCTTTCAGTTTAGTGCAATGCCTATTGAAGGAGCCTTCTACTCAGAGGTGGTGTATAATTATATAGATAAGATGCTACAAAGCTTCCATAAGAGAGTGTCAATATAACGGTATATCATCCACTAAGGTTTTCTGTTGTATTGGTGGTTTGTCTAGTGAGCCATTGGTGAGAGCCACAGAGGTAACCGCATACGTAAAGATGGGGAAATAAGATTGGGCAGAAAAAGGAAAGATGGAAAGATAAGATTGATCAGAAGAAGAAAAGAGGGAAAGAAGGGGTACATTCAGGTTAGGCCATATAGAGATAATTATCCCTACAGGGATAATTACATCAGTAATATACTATTGTTGTTGTTGTTTTTCTTAGATGAACGACTCTATAATACTCGAGGTTCCCATATGTACTCAGTCCCTCTATACAAATGAACAAATTTCGCGCGGATAGTATCATTAACGCACGTAACGTTGTAGATAGAGCGATGATCTAATGAACTGTCCATAAATTATGTATACAATTGGGAGGAGGAATATGAAAAAGTTTTACTTCTGTTCACAGGGGAGAGAGGGTTAACAAAAGTTGCCGTCAACAAAACTGTTTTTAATACTCCAATTAAATTGTTACTATTTGAAACGAATTTCGAGAAAATTGGAGGGAAAAACATGTAGTTTTTTCGCAGATTTTTTTTTTATGTTATTGGGGGGGGGGGGTACTTAATTAAGGAAATAGGGTTCCTGAATTCTTGACAGGTAGTTGACATTGGTAGAAGGGGGTAAAATAAAGTGACAAAAAATGTGGACGTAATTTATGACAGTCCCTATAGAACTACAGTACATCATTTTCTGCATGAAGTACGACAGCAGAAGGACAGAAAGACACTGAATTTTTGCGATAGAGAGATAGTCAAGAAAAGGCATACGATAGTTAGTCAAGAAAAGTCATACGATAGATTGTCAAGAAAAGGCATACGATAGATTGTCAAGAAAAGGCATACGATAGTTAGTCAAGAAAAGTCATACGATAGATTGTCAAGAAAAGGCATACGATAGAGTCAAGAAAAAGTATAAGATAGAGAGAGAGTCAAGAAAAGGTATACGATAGTCAAGAAAAAGTATAAGATAGAGTCAAGAAAAGGTATGCGATAGATTGTCAAGAAAAGGCATACGATAGTCAAGAAAAAAGTATAAGATAGAGAGAGTCAAGAAAAGGTATACGACAGTCAAGAAAAAGTATAAGATAGAGAGAGTCAAGAAAAGGTATACGATAGAGAGAGAGATAGTCAAGAAAAGGTATACGATAGAGAGTCAAGAAAAGGTATACGATAGAGAGTCAAGAAAAGGTATACGATAGAGAGAGAGTCAAGAAAAGGTATACGATAGAGAGATAGTCAAGGAAAGGCATGCGATAGAGAGAGAGTCGAGAACAGGCAACCGATAGATAGTCGAGAAAAAGCATACGATAAAGAGATTATTTGATCTATAAGAATGTAATCTTCTAAAAAGAACGTTTCATGAAAGCTTTTTAAACCATCATTAAAAAATCTGTTCTGAGAAACGGAACCACTGCGCTTAGTACAAGATTATAACCTCCAGGGAAGCCATTATAATTAAGATATTTTTGGATTCCTGCCCTGCTTTTTAAACGGTAACAATAGATTGTTGTTGTTTTAATTTGTTGTTTGTATTACTATTGTTGTTTTTTTTTTGGTTGTTGTTGTTTTATTGTATTTTTTTTTATTTGTGTTGTTTTTATTGTTGTTGTTTTTACTGTTGTTGTTGTTGTATTTTTATTGTTGTTTTCGCTGCTATCCTTCTTGTTGTTGTTTCTATCGTTGCTGTTTTTTCTGATTGTTATTTTGTATTGTTAGTATTGTTATTTTGTTTTATTATTGTTGTTTTATTGTAATTTTTATTGTTTTAGTGTTATTGCTGTTTCTATTGTTGTCTTTATTGATATTGCTGTTTTTTATTATTATTATTGTTTATTGCTATTGGTTTTTGTGGGTTTTTTATTGGTTTTCTTTTTGTTTCATTGTTATTTTATTGATCTTGTCTATATAATTGTTTTACTGTTGTTTTTTATTTATGTTATTTTTTAATTATTTTTTTGTGTTCAATCCCCAAGAATTACCAGCGATTAGTTGTTTTACTAGTTGTATTTCATACCCAGAAGATTCCATCTCTCAACGGTGCAAATAATGTAACATAGATATAAACGTATTCAATAGTACTGCATATCGAAAGTATTTTTAAAAACAAACAAGGTAAAGAAGTTTTACAATAGCAGACAAGATCAACTTTATTAGGAGCAGATTACATTACAAATACGCTGAAGACGGATGTGTCGGGCCATTGGCGTAAATAAAACGGCGACTCGGCGCATTTCCATTCTCCGGACTACATACTGCTGGAAATCTAATAGGATCATTGTCCTGCTACAAGAAAGATCCCGCGAAAGTTTGAGAATGAACGCTGAAGAAGAAGAAGAAGAAGATTACAAATATGTAAAGAAAAACAATTTGAATAGTGGAGAAAACGACACTTAGAAATTACTGGAAACGTTATCTAATTATAACAACATTGACCATCTTCGTTGTCTGCGATAAATCACTATGCATCCAGTACGTTATTGGTCATCTATAAAGCGATGTGTTTTAGATCCTTGATACTACACAACAATTGATGACACGTCTATATTACTACTACATTATAATTGATGATACGTCTTTGTCGCCACTACACAACAATTTGTGACACGTCTATACTGCTACTACACAATTGATGACACGTCTATATTACTACTACACAATAATTGATGATACGTCTTTGTCGCCACTACACAACAATTTGTGACACGTCTATACTGCTACTACACAACAATTGATGACACGTCTATATTACTACTACATTATAATTGATGATACGTCTTTGTCGCCACTACACAACAATTTGTGACACGTCTATACTGCTACTACACAATTGATGACACGTCTATATTACTACTACACAATAATTGATGATACGTCTTTGTCGCCACTACACAACAATTTGTGACACGTCTATACTGCTACTACACAACAATTTGTGACACGTCTATACTGCTACTACACAACTTCTGCGATCAATCACTATCACCAGTGCAAAATTGGTCATGTATAGATTGATTATTTTTAGTTCGCTGTGGGTTCCCCGTAATTTGATTGACAGAGATGCTTCTATGAACCACTACCTCTCTGTGGACAGTTAAGCTGGGATAGTCATGTTATGTATGTTCTTGTGTCTTTTTGTGTCTGTGTTATTACTCAACGGATGTGTGAGATCAGCACGCAGGGATATTCTAGAAACATACTTGGCATTTCATCAAGTAACAAATCCTGAACAGGATATAGCAGTCTTCACAGTCTTTCGAAACTTCTGTCTATCTTGAGACAGCCTTCCTGCTTACGTTACTTTCAAGTTTAGGTTTTATTTGATGTCTTGCGTCCATTTTCTTCTTGGTCTGCCTCTTGTTCGTCTCCCTGGCATCATCCTTCCATTATGGTCTTCTCTAGACCGTCATGGCGTTTGCTATGGCAAAAATATTTTAGTTTCCTGGAAAGAACCTTGGTGTTTAGCCAGTTTTCTTTTAGTCAGGATGGCTACATTGGTGATCTGTTTGATCCATGGTATTCTGAGGACTTTTCTGTAACAATTTGTTTCAAATACTGTTATTTTATTTTGCACTATGTTAGTGATAAACTTGGCATTTACTGTACGGTAAATCACAGCAATGTTTGTTGATAACCGACTGTTTGAATGACGTTTAACATGCCCTTTTTATCTATATCTTGACACGTCTGGCAAAAATTATACACGCTTTTTTTTTCTTCTTTTAGGTTTGTTCTCGAACTCCTGTAGATTAGCAGAATGTAGTCTGGAGAACGAAATTCGTTGTGTTATGGTTCACATCATTGCTGTGATATCTGCGCCTTTCGGCCGGACACTTCCGACTTCGGCATAGATTTGGGTCACTTTGACCCTATATGGGATGGGACGACCAACTCCACCCCATAACGTCCTTAGTCACCTTTTACGACGTGTATGGAAGGTAAACAGTGTTGCTATTCTTTGCACCCCTCTCGTGCCTCGGAAACATACAGACGACCTCGTTTTAAAAGGTCCTACTCTATACTCATAAACTTGTGAGATTGACAGGTAAGCATCACTATAACAGAATGTCATTCGCCAATGACTTTCTAATGGTTCCACCCTTTCACAGCTGAAAAAAAACTGCTGATACCAGAACTCTACTCCTGGTTGGTACATGGCAACATGCGATGATAATTAATGATGAAAAATCCCTTTATCTGTGAGGAGGTGGATTGTGACAGCGCATAGCCTTTCTGTCAAAAGCACAGGTTCTTCTCAGTTGTGACGCCACGCGTACTCTTATTATGTATTAAAGGCATGGATGTGTAATGGATGTGTGTGCTATGGGTGTGTAAGGGATGTGTGTGTTATGGGTGTGTAAGGGATGTGTGTGTTATTGGTGTGTAACGGATATGTGTGTGTTATGGGTGTGTAACGGATATATGTGTGTTATGGATGCATGTGTAGTCCCCGAAGGGAGGCATTTCAGTGCACAAGTGTCCCAGAATTACCACATCCTGCCAGAAGTATAACACTCACTTCTCAGCCAATTATCTCATTATTCTTCTGTCAGATTTCTTTACCCATCAGTAATGAAGACACATCTAACATTCCCCGTCACCAAGGAGTTGCCACATCCGCAGTGATGGCACATCAAGTATTCCCCGTCACCTAGGAGTCTGCCACATCCGCAGTGATGGCACATCAAGTATTCCCCGTCACGAAGGAGTCTGCCACATCCGCAGTGATGGCACCTCAAGTATTCCCCCTCACCAAGGAGTCTGCCACATCCGCAGTGATGGCACATCAAGTATTCCCCGTCACCTAGGAGTCTGCCACATCCGCAGTGATGGCACATCAAGTATTCCCCGTCACCAAGTAGTCTGCCACATCCGCAGTGATGGCACATCAAGTATTCTCCGTCACTTATGAGTCTGCCACATCCGCAGTGATGGCACATCAAGTATTCCCCGTCACCAAGGAGTCTGCCACATCCGCAGTGATGGCACATCAAGTATTCCCCGTCACCTAGGAGTCTGCCACATCCGCAGTGATGGCACATCAAGTATTCCCCGTCACCAAGGAGTCTGCCACATCCGCAGTGATGGCACATCTAGTATTCCCCGTCACCAAGGAGTCTGCCACATCCGCAGTGATGGCACATCAAGTATTCTCCGTCACTTATGAGTCTGCCACATCCGCAGTGATGGCACATCAAGTATTCCCCGTCACCTAGGAGTCTGCCACATCCGCAGTGATGGCACATCAAGTATTCCCCGTCACCTAGGAGTCTGCCACATCCGCAGTGATGGCACATCAAGTATTCCCCGTCACCTAGGAGTCTGCCACAAAATGTCAAAGGCGCAATGTCTGCTGGCTGGCATCTCTTCATCATCCATGTGGATTATTTGATATTTTCTTCACAAACGACAGGTTGTTAGTCTATCCCCCAACTTTCCTTAGTCGCCTCCTACGACATACCTGGAAAGAATACAGTAGCATTATTCTTTGCATCCAGAACTAGAAGTTCAGATCCCAGTTGCATCATGGATGACATCAACAGGTCATCTCTAAACTGAAATTTTGACGTCAAGCTGTTTATCCGCACCAAGATGGTACTTTCAGGAAACATCTGACATCTGTAACAACCATATTGAACGGTTACACGACAGTGCCATACTTAATATAATTTATATCACTCTTGTAAGGCTATCATTTGAAGCACCCTAGTAGAAAGGTGTACACAATTTTGAAAGGTATAATAAATGTTGAATGATAATAATATATATTTAAAAATATAACAAAATGTTGAAAGGTATAGCAAAATGCTGAAAGGTATATTGAATGTTCAAAAGTGTATAAAATGTTGAAAGGTATAATAAATGTTGAAATATATAACAAATGTTGAAAAGTAAAATAAATATTCAAAAGTATCATCATTAAGTGCCGTTTTCGAAACGAAGGTTGGCTGCAATGGACAACCAACATCCCCTGAATCTAGTCTTGGTGGTCCACTCTGCTGGACTGTAATTTGCCCGTCTCGTGATATTTCCTTCCCACTTGTATCTATGCCTACCTCTTGCTAGCCTTCCCTCGACCTAACCCAAAAAAATGTCATGTGAAAAGAATATAAAGTGTTGAACTGTATATAAAATCTTGAAAGGTATAAATAATATTCAGTATTATAATAATCATAAAAAGATTCATAACCCGTTAGGTACGTAGGGGTGCCACACTGGAAAAAATAAGCACAAAAAAAGCTCTCCAAACTTCTCTATCCTCGGCCATTCTGAAGAGTGTATAAAAATCACGCCCATGCCATTCCTTCATGTTATTAATCCAGGATGTTTTCTGTCCCCCCTCTTGTCCTTCTATCCTTGACTGTTCCATGCCATTCCTTCGTGTTATTTATCCAGGATGTTTTCTGTCCCCCCTCTTGTCCTTCTATCCTTGACTGTTCCATGCCATTCCTTCGTGTTATTTATCCAGGATGTTTTCTCGCCCCCTCTTGTCCTTCCATCCTTGACTGTTCCATGCAAAATAGTTTTAGAAAGCGAGTCGTGTCTTGTTACATTTCCAAACCAAACAAGCCTGCAGAGAGAGGCTAAACGTCTCCAGCGTTTGTTTTCAGAAGACTGAATCCTTCTTTCCGTGTCTGCATTGAGTGTCCAGCTTTCACATCTGTATAAAAGTATACTTAACACTAGCGATCTCAATAGATGGATCTTTACTGTAATACGTATCTTACATTTGCCAATCATATCCAACCTTGACATGGTAGTCCTCGCCATCTCGAGTCTTAGCTTAATCTCATTTCCCGAGTTGCGATCATCACAAATTTGAAACCCGGGATATTTGAAGGTGGTAACTTCTTCAAATGTGTGACTCTGTAACCCGATATTCGTGTGATCTTGCTTGGTTTCACTAGTCACCAATATCTTGCTTTTATCACTGATAATTCCTATGCATATTTCTGACTAATGTCTTCCAACTGTGAAGTAAGTTCCTGAAGTTCAGATTCGGAACCAGCAAAGATATTGATATCATCGGCATAACACGTTACAAAGTGGTCTACCTTCAATAGTTATTGATGTATGAAGATCTTATAATACCTTCTGCCTTTATGTTCAAGATATATGTTAAAACGTGCTGTGGAAAGTATGCAACCTTGACGCACTCCTATATTCGTCCTGGAAGATTCACAATGTCATTATATATAAACATCACTGCTTGTAATTTCTACAGCGCTTCATTGACTTCCATGATGTTTGTATTTAAGTTATGTTGTCTCAGTATCTGTCATAGACATTGGTGCCACAGACGATTAAATGCCTTTGTGAAATCAATGAAATTATGATACAAAAGACGTTGATGTTTTACGTGCTTTTCTAGCAGAATTGTTGAGGTTCAAAATGTGTGTTAAAAAATGTTGAAAGATATAATAAATGTTGAATGATATAATACATGTTGAATGGTATAATAAATGTTGAATGGTATACACAATGTTGAGTGGTATAATAAATGTTGAATGGTATACAGAATGTTGAAAGATATAATACGTGTTGAATGGTATGCACAATGTTGAAAGATATCAATCAATCAATCGATAAACCCATAACCCTTCAGGGTCGTAGGGGTACCACATTGGATGCTTCAGCACACAGAGTCCTCCAGCGAATTCTATCCTCAGCGATGCGGATGAGTGTGTAAATATCTTGCCCTGTCCATTCCTTGATATTGTCTGTCCATGTCCTTATTTGTCCTCTGCTTCTTCCACCCTCGACAGTTCCCTGCAGTATTGTTTTTGACAAGGAATCGTGCCTGCATACATGTCCGAACCATGCTAGTTTTCGTCGTTTCACTATTGAAAGCAATGGCTCCTGGACACCTGCAATGTTGAAAGATATAATACGTGTTGAATAGTATAAACAATGTTGAAAGATACAATAAATGTTGAATGTTATAATAAATGTTGAAAGATATAATAAATGTTGAATGTTATAATAAATGTTGAAAGATATAATAAATGTTGAATGTTATAATAAATGTTGAATGATATAATAAATGTTGAAAGATATAATACGTGTTGAATGGTATACACAATGTTGAAAGGAATACCCGCCGAAGATGGATGTGTCGGGCCATTGGCGCAAATAAAACGGCGACACAACGCATTTCCATTCTCTGGACTACATCCTTCTGGAAATCTAATAGGACCATGGTCCTGATACAAGAGATATCCAGTGCGAGTTTGAGAATGAACGCTGAAGAAGAAGAAGAACGGAATACAAAATGTTGAAAGGTATAGATAATGTTGAAAGGTATTAAAATATTCAAAAGTATTTAAAATGTTTAAAAGTAAATAAAATCTTGAAAGGTATACAAAATGTTGAAAGTATAATAAATGTTGAAAAAAGTATACAAAATATTTTAATGGCATTCAAAAAATTTTTAATGTATACAAAATGTCACAAATAAAATAGTTGTTTTAAGTGAAGAGATATTTTGTGTTAAATGTACAAATTTAGCAAGAAAGAAAAGGGCTGAAAGAACAACAAGACTTGAAGATTTATAAGAATAAAATGGCTGGGAGAGAAATAGAAAGCTGTAAACCTGCAGACAGAGCTTTGTATAAACTGAAAGTCGCAAGCATGCAGAGAGGGTCTCAATAAAAACAAAAGAGACGAACAAAAAAAGAGCTGTCAAGCAGGGGCATAGCATCTTGGATTAAATAAAAAGGGGAGGAGATAAGATCAGGCAAAAGAAGGCTAAGAGTAAGATCCAAAGAGACAGTATCAGGAAAATGGAAGACTAAGATAAAGCTGCAAACAAAGATAAAAAAAATCAGGCAAAATGAAGGCTAAGAGGACACCTGAGACAAAAATTTAAAAAATGTTAGTGGCGCTGCTGCCGGACAAAATAAGCATAAAGAGTATCCTGAATAAAATATTGTCTCTGCGTGTTTCTGCCCCACTGTTCTCATCTCGGACTTTTTGGACAGTGTCTTTCAACCAATAGTGGAACAACTCCCTACATTTCTTAAAGACACTAACCATGCACTGTGTATTGTTGCCTCTATTTCATTGTCCCCTGCTCAAACGTATCGTCTCTTTCTACTAGATGTCTGTTCCCTTTACACCTCCATACCTCACTCCGATGGCCTCAAGGCCTAGAAGTTCTTCCTCGACAAGCATCATCATCCCTCTATGTCTACCTCTATTCTCATCCGTCTTTCTGAGCTTGTGCCCACGATCAACTAATTTAAGCTTGATGGGCCCTTTTTCGACCAAATCAACGGGATCGCCATGTGCACTAAGATATGACGATTGGGTCCTTCAGTCTGCCCTGTCTCGAGTGCGCAGACTCTCCCACCAGGATACCCTCTCGAACACTCGGAGGTCTTCTTCCTCTAACAGGGTCAAGCTTGTTCTCACTTTCCACCCGCATAGCGATGCTGTTCATCATATCCTACTCCGACATCTTCCTCTTCTACAGTCGGATCCTGAGACGCGTGAAGTGTTCTGCGACCCCCCTCCCGTTGCATACAGGCATAACAACAATATAACAAGAACCTTAGGGATTTACTGGTCCGGAATCATCTTATGTCTGACGCCCCAAATCATTCTGGCACCATCAACTGCAAACGCCCTAGATGCTATACCTGTTCGTATGTAACACAGACTAGGTCAGTCACATTCCCCTAGGCTACCTTCACCATTTAGGAGAGTTGTGATCTAAACTGAAAATCGAGATAGATTGAGCTAAACTGAAAATCGAGATAGATTGAGCTAAACTGAAAATCGAGATGCTGAGATAGATTGAATTCAACTGAAAACCAAGATGTTAAGATTCATTCATTCATTAAGTAACATATTCATTCCAGAACGTTGTCTTTGCAATTGATATGTCCTGAATCCGGCTCTATCCTGTGATAATCTGCCTGCCTCCTCCAATCTTCATTCAATCTTTGATGTCATCTGTTGCAGGAATACCTCTTCTTCTACTTCCCGGAATTATGTCTTCTAATATGCGTCTTTTCATGTCATTGTGTCTTTTTATATGTCCGAAACATTTCAGTTTCTATGTAAAAGTGTATTCAGCAGCAATCTTTCTTCTATATTCTGCACACTCAAAACTTCACTGTTCCTTATCTTTTTTGTCCAGTAATACCCATACGACCTGGAACCCCTGTTCTAAGACAGGGACTGAGAGAGGGGGCTGAGTCAGGGAGTAAGAGGGAGCTAAGACAGGGAGGTACTATCAAGGAGGGAGATATTAAGACAGAGAGTAAGAGGGAACTAAGACAGGGAGTGAGAGAGGGATTGAGGCAGGGAGTGAGGGAGGAACTAATAGTGATGGAGGACTAAGACAGGAAATGACGGAGGAACTGCGTCTGCTAAGAAGGGAGTCAGGGAGTGAGAGGGAACTCAGGCGGGAAGTGAAGGGGAACTAAGACAGGGATTGAGGGTGGTCTAAGACAGGGAGTGAGGCAAGGACTGAGGCAGGGAGTTAGGGAGAGATTAAGATAAGGAGTGATGGAGGGACTGAGACAGTGTGTGAGGAAGTGAGGGGACTAGGACGAGGGAACTGAGACAAGGAGGGACTAGGACAGGGAGTGAGATGGGACTAGAACAAGGAGTGAGGCATGACTAACACTGGGAGTGAGGGGTGACTAAGACTTGGAGTGAGGGGGAACTAAGACTGGGAGTGAGGGGGGACTAAGACTGGATTGAGGAAAGACGAAGACAGATTGGTTGGTTGGTTGGTTGGTTGGTTGATTGGTTGGCTGGTTGCTGATCCAGCGGTCCATGGGCTCATGGCCTTTGACCCAATGCCATTAAAATGGCATTATATTGCTGGGAAGTCTGTGGATTTTCGGCCACCCTGGACCAGAGCCAGAAAATAACTATCACACCACCAAGAAGGTAGGTTTCAACCGATGCACTGCTCCGAGCCACTGCAGCCAAGATAGGGTTCACGGTGCCCATTCCCCGCCACCAATTTACTACTGGATATGCCGAACTTCTCTATTACTCCAGGCATGCAACCAAATGTTCAAGTCAAAAGGATTGTCTCTATGATGGGCCTCAGCCATAGGAAATACAGTGCTGTCAATTTCCTCCTTCCCAATGATGTGCAGTACATCTCTGGCTCTCTACCAACCACAGAGGGTGCATACATATATAAAAACACATTGCAATAGCAAAATAAAAGCATGAGAAGCATAATTGTATAGATGACGTGTCATGAAGCTTCTATAAGAAGATAACCTCAATATAACGGCATGTCATCTAATAAGGTTTTCTGTTGCATGAGTGGTGGTAGCCAGGAATTGAGGCATTGAGTTAAATATAGGGTTACCATAATTGTCAGATGAAAAAAGAGGACAGCAAAATTTTCATCAAATATGGCCAATATTAAGTGTTGTAAGTATACAATATGCTGTGCGTAATTCTTTCATGTTTCTGAGACCAGGGCCGTATTTAGACTTGATAAGGCCCTAAGCTTTCCGGACGTGCGGCATTGGGACAAATAATGCTGCAATATATTTAAGTATATATGACAATTTCTCAGGAAAGTGGGGGCCCTAAGCTATAGCTATAAGCCTGTTTGTACCTATCTCAATACCTTTCTGTTACAGCCTATTTAGATATTCTTCCAATCGTCTGGCCTAATCCCTGTCTACTATCTGTCGCTCGTTCCCTACCTGTCTCGTACCATTACCCATGTCTTCCTTAGACCCCCATCTCCATACAGCTTATGTAGCTTATACGTAAATCTTGCACCGGTTGAGACCCATAGTATGACCCTCTTTGATGGTTGATGGTTCTACGAAGAGTCTATTTTGGTCTTCTTCTTTTTATTTTCCTATGTTGTACCAATTTTAGTGTAGTGGCAGTCTATTTTCATTCAAAGTACATCTATCTACCTATCTATTCGCTGAAACCCTTTGTTGCCTTTCGGCGTCAGAGGTAGAAGAGGTTTCTGGAGACGGCCCTCTTATAAGCTGAGTATATTGTCGAATTTGTCGCCCCTTTTATTTCAGTGGTCCATCGTTTTTGTGGTCGGTCTCTAGGTCTGCCTTTGTTGTATCTGTGTAGCATAGTTTGCTGTGGTATGCTGTCCGGTTTTTTATACAAGTACATAACTTTCTTATTATTATTGTAGAAGCATATTATTGTAGAAACATTACTTTTTGTTGTCTTCTCTTACTTGCTTGTTTGATTTGAACTTTTCCGACCAATATTTATGAGTTTTCTAAGACATTTATTTTCACATAAATAAATAAATAATGTCTTTGACCGTGTTTGGCATGATCGTCTGTGGCACATACTGAAACAATTTAATTTCGAAGAAAATGAAATAGGAATGATAAAACTATTTCAATGAAATATACAAAAAAGCTACTAATGTTCAAACAAATTATAAATATAGGCCTAATAAAGATGTGAATTATCCCGTGTACATTATATCTTTGCATCTCCTCCTTCTGTGATCAATTATTATCATCAATGCGTATGTGACTGTCAATGTACGGGGTTCATATCCCGCCGCAGACAGTTGTGCACCCACACAGTTCAGAAAGCAATAGCAAACTACTGAACGTAATTATATGGCCTTGAAAATTACTACAGCCAAAAAAAATGACCATTTTTTACACTAAAAATCGATTGCATGCTATTAGAGACTCGGGTGCGTTTCTTGGAGATACAGATAGTAACGCGTTAAAGCTACAATAAACCACGCCATCTCCTGTAAACAGTATTATTATAGAGACTCTGGTGAGTTTCAGGGAGATACAGATTAGTAACGCTGCAATAAACATGGACGTCGTAAGAAAAGACTAAATAGTGGTTGGAAGCTTCAAGTTTCGTAAAAACAATATTGGACCTAGTGACAAAACAATTTAACCATCTTCTAAATAATGTTAAGTGTTGCAATCCGTGGTATGTTTGATTGGAAGTGAATGGCTACTACTAAATAACAATGTATTTTTGAACTTGCTAAAGTGTTTGCTGATCGTGCGACAACTATGGGTTGTACTGATTTCCAGGGGAGAAAACATGCAGTGGACTGCATTCACATTCTAAGACGGTGGACAGAAATAGCGAAAACATGTGCTCACTTTTTGTGGTAACATATCCTATTCAGGACGCAGCCATCAACCCATCATTTTTGGACTCTGTTGATTTTCTAGGAAATATAAATATGTTCAGTAGTTTACCACTGTCTTCTGAACTGTTCTGATGCATATGGCATATTGTCTGCGATGGGATTTAAAACTGGTACTTTCTCTCTCGCTCTATACATCACCGCTACAAAGCCAGGCCTGCCAGTGCAGACTTTACTTCATTAGGATGTGAACATTTAACGCGTTTTCAGTCAGATGGTAATTGCAAAATAAATATTTTGGAATAGCCTAAGCTTTTCATCACGAGTTTGAATTATATTTTGATTAATAAATATTGAATTTATTGGTTGCTTATTCGGCGAACAATTGGCTCGTGTTTTTTTACTGATTTAAATATAAAATTAGAATGCTGAATTTATTATGCGTGTGATCTATTTGTCCTTAGATCACAGAACGCATATGAACAATTGTTTGTATAATTATCACCACTGTCTTGTCTTGTCTGCGCCACTTGTGTCGTGAAGCGTCGTGTGGAACCGAAATCTATGTTCTATTGCCAAATGTGTAGCTGTTGTTGTTGTAATCTCATGGAGTTGTAAAAGTCTCCGATATTGTCGATCCATTTACGTCTATGTCTTCCTCCCCCTCGTCCGGGTATTCTACTGTTATACGTTTTAGGCGGGAGACAACCAGGATCCATTGTCATTACATGTCCAAACCATTTGATTTGTTGTCACTTGCTGTAGTAATTGAATGGTGTAGTGCCTACAATTTCTCTGATGTCATTTCACATTATATCCACTCTTTTGGCGCCGACATCATCTCACATGCCACAACCTTACTCTGCTGTAATCTTCACCACTGTACCATTAATATGTGTCTCTATGTTTCCTTTATTTTAAAATAAGCCACAGCCTGCGAGAAGGAATCCTTGTACCGCCTGTATCTCGGAGATCAAGTACACACTGGAGTTCTCGAAACGAGAGATTAGATACTTCAAATCTAACTATGATCGGAGAATTGAGAATGAATAAGGAAGGCATTTTGGCGAAGGCTTGTCGAATGTAGACACTACTATAAAGATGCACCTTGGATACGAATGTTGAATGTAAACACTACTATAAATGATGCACCTTGGATACGAATGTTGACACTACTATAAATGATGCACCTTGGATACGAATGTTGAATGTAGACACTACTATAAATTATGCACCTTGGATACGAATGTTGAATGTAGACACTACTATAAATGATGCACCTTGGATACGAATGTTGACACTACTATAAATGATGCACCTTGGATACGAATGTTGAATGTAGACACTACTATAAATTATGCACCTTGGATACGAATGTTGAATGTAAACACTACTATAAATGATGCACCTTGGATACGAATGTTGACACTACTATAAATGATGCACCTTGGATACGAATGTTGAATGTAAACATTACTATAAATGATGCACCTTGGATACGAATGTTGAATGTAGACACTACTATAAATGATGCACCTTGGATATGAATGTTGACACTACTATAAATGATGCACCTTGGATACGAATGTTGAATGTAGACAATACTATAAATTATATAGATTCATCTATGATGCGATTGTGAGAATTTTATATTCAATGCGGTACTAGTAGGGCTGGACATCTAAGGGTGATAATAAGCAGTGTATGCAACAAGCAAACCACTTGAGCCATCAGTATACACTTACTAGTTGTTTGGAAATA
Organism: Meghimatium bilineatum; assembly: GCA_034231615.1. Lineage (NCBI taxonomy): Eukaryota > Metazoa > Mollusca > Gastropoda > Stylommatophora > Philomycidae > Meghimatium > Meghimatium bilineatum. The sequence goes on from CM067309.1 coordinate 22,592,492, forward strand.
CTGATCACTTCAGAACACATATGGTTTTGTCCGGGACGCTGTGTTCAATCAATCAATCACCATTGTAAAGTAAGAATACATAGAGTAAGACATGATGTTCCTCCTTCACAAGCGAAGATGAGCACGGCATGGAAAATAACACATAAAAATGTGGAGAACATGCAGAAAAAAAATATGGTTGTTTAATTCGGTTTAATTTGACATAATTACAAAATATTCTTCTTCTGCGTTCAACATCTGCGGTGGTGTTATATTGTCATGCTTTTCGTCAGGGCGAAGTTCGCTGTCTTCTCCAGATCAGAACGGCTGCCCTATAGATTTTGACTCAAGTCTGTATCCTTTCGAGGCAAGGGGCCTAGCTCCGCTCCTTCCAGGTTTTAGCTGATAAGAGTGACGCCATGATGATTGTTGATTGTCGCATGACCAAATTTCTATAATAGCGTGTGTACCATAATTTATCCAAGTATGCGCCATCGCATGTTAACACACTCCGTCTTCGGCATGCTGGATTGTTTTTCTGTCTGGAATGTCTCCCATAGCCTTTCCATCTCCTGATGGCACCTACAAGGCAGTAGTTATTTGTATTTAGAGTGTTCTCTCTTAGGAAAGCTGTATTACCGAACTTATGAGCCTTTCCTGTAGAAGTGTTTCCCCCTAACCCTACTCTACCCCTGCCATAAACCCAAACTGCCCCCCCCCCAATTGACGCGTTCCTGGAGTGGTGTCAGTGACCCCACTCCAGCAGCCTGAACTTAGGCCCTATAGAGACTCATATTCCCTTGTTGCTGCCAGTCACTGGACACATGGTATTCCAGTGGGCATATCAGCGCCGCCTGATATCTCGCCTTGTCCTTGTAGTCAGCAACACCGGTTTGTTCAGCGGCTATTTGTTTGCTCAGAGACTTATTCGCAGCTAGTCTCTATAGAGGCTTTTACACTATCCGCCACCTATGGACGCTCCTGGTAGGGGTCGGTAGCCTCCCCCCCCCGGTCACATAATATAAAGTAAGAGCAAGTTTTCTAACTGAGATTCCGCAATTCTTGAATCTCAGTTACAGTTATAAGTTAATTATAATTTTAGCTGATAGTAATGGATTTAATACGTTATCATCTAACATTTTCATGAAAACGGTAGATCCTTTTCTTTAGTTTTCCCGAATATTTTAGTTTGCATTTCTGAGCAAATTAATTGGCAACACTGTCCGCCAGGAGCAAATGAATGTCAACATGGCGACGCTCACAATATTATGTGCTCGTTCTAACTGTAAGTAAGAACTGTACGCTTATATGTATGTTTTTTCACTTACCAGTGGCCTCTTGCAACATAACATTCAAATGTTCTTTTTCAAATGTTTCAGAGAACCATAGCAGTAATTATTTTTTTTAAATGATCGAAAAGTACGTTTGAGTTAGGCCAGGCCTTACTCACTACTCTTTACTTTTGACTAGTCAAGTTACTTACTTTTAGGTACTTACTGGGACAAAATTTTCAAAATAGTGCTACATAATTACAAATAATATAGTTAGATAGTCCTTAAAAATTGCAATTCAACGATACCTCAACCAAGTCTGTACGTCAACCCTGAAAAAAATTATGAAATTTTTTTTGAATTAATTTGACATCAAAATAGGATATAAAAATAAAACCTGTGATCACAAAATCAAAATGTAGCCCATCTGATAATTTCTAAATTATTTTTGTTATTTTCAATAACACAATACACAAACTATACATTTTTGTGTTCGTGAAGACAAGATGCTTATGTTGATCACATTTCTGGAATGTTCAGATACTAGATGGACACAGAACTAATTGATATTCAATAAAATAGCTGCTAATTTTCATTATTATAATGAAAATAAATTATATATCTATTAAATATAATAAAATACCACAGAAACTATATATTTTTGTATTCGCAATGACATACTGCATCTGTTGATCACATTGCTGTGATTCTCAGATGCATGTACAACTAATTAATATTCAAAATGTTGGCTTGTTTGCATAATTTTAACAAATGTTGATGTTTTAAAAACATAATTGCTGTTTTCAGCCATGTCCAGCTCTATTAAAAGTTACATATATAAAAAGAAAAATGGCTAAAGAACTTAATAAATCTAGTTTCAAACATGAAAAACGATGAACTCACTAAAATATAAACCTTGACACAAGAAATTTATAGCTTATGCAAAATTTTTCAAACACACTATTCCCAGATGTCCAAGTCCCTACTTGCTTGACATTTTGACAAGTAGGCAGGCCCTATCATTATTAACTTATCATTAGCAATATACAATATAGTATAGTAGTAGGCATATGGCATATTATAGTAATAGAGACAGACTGAGCATAGACTATAGTATAGGCCTGGTGTCTTCTATTCTCTGCGTTCATTCACCATACCGTTTGGCCGACGTTTCTCTCAGAATGACTTTATGATTTATGATGAGAGAAATATCAAATGAGAAATACCTTACTGCCACTCTGTAAACCTCTCGGTTCTGTATCACTCTGTAATGCCTCTGAACATGACACTAGAAGAGGCTTACAGAGTGGCAGTGAGGACAACATGTTATGTAAAGGATACGTCACATACATGATGATGATGATGATTTATACCAAATCAATATCTTTACTATGCTACATTTTATGTTATCTTATGTTATGTTCCTCCAGGGCCATAGGCGGCGCATAGGGCAGAAACCATAGCTTTCCATTTCTGTCTTTGTGTTGCCAGGTGTTTCAATTGTTGCGTGTTGTTTAGGTTCATTGACATGCCTTCTCTATTAATGGTTCTTCGTAGAGTTTCTCTAGGTCTCCCTCTTCTTCTTACTCCTGGTGGCACCCAATATAGTGACTGCTGGAGAATTCTTAGGCTGTTCATTCTGAGAACATGGCAGATGTAAGTCCAACGCCTTTGTCTAATGAAGGAAGATATATAGGTTTGTTTGCTTTCCTCTCTTATAGTAGTGTTAGATTTAAAGGTTGTTAGATTTAAGTATTATTCCATCATTCACATTTTATGGATGATGAAATAATACTTATTACCTTTGAGTAGGTAGCCGTAACTCTTGACAGTGTATGACAAAAACACATTTTTCTCCGTTATGTAACAGAGACTATACCCAGTCTCTTATAAGGCTGTCTCGAAGGTTAATCAGAAGGCTAATAAATACGATGTCAATCCTAGATTAATTAGAAGACAACAGATTAAGTAATTTTCGCATGCTTCCAAACTACCATGATAGTGCCCCTCAAAAAGCATACGGTGGATGCAATGCCTGGGGTTGACCATGTAAAATGTGGATTACAGAAATAAAAGAGTAAACGACATGAAGCACACAAAAAGGCAATCTTTAAAGAATTATTCTACCCCGAATGTTGCAAGGCATAAAGATGTATAAAGTGAAAAGAAAAAAGAATTAAACAAATACTTGTCAAGCCAAAACATTCATTACTGCCATTCTTTTATCTACGCTTTAACACTATTTTTTTCAGTGCAAGGCTTCCTTAAGCGTGGATTCACTCCCATTTTCTGTTTAAGCCAACAAAGAACACACTACAGTGAGTACTGTCATGGATGTTTATCAATTGCCAAAAATATCATTTTGTATTTCAGCCCAAAATAACCTGTAAATTCTGTATTTTCACACCAAATTCTGTAAACAGATTATTTTACCACTGTGTCATAAACAAGTGACTGCTGTTATCATGTTTTAACATTAAAGTGTAATAATAATGTAACACTGACAACAAACATGTTTCAACACTCTGTGCTCTTCATGAGTCCTCATGATCAGAGGACACTGAGATAAATTAGCATGGGTCAATATCGAGAATGCGCAAATTGGGAATGAGGATATGTGCGGCCGATAGACAACACCTAACAAAGAGTTAAAAAAGAGCAGTGAACCAACATAAGACTGGAACCATCAGCTGTTATACCCTGAGAGATTTACTGAATCGGAGATGAGCACCTATGGACATATCCAGTGTACAAAGATGATAATCAACATGCCTAACCTAACACCTTTGCCCAGCATTGAACTTATGTTTTGATGCCCTGGACAAGATCTAACTCCAGCAATCTCTCACTCCTTATATAAACTAATTTCAGTTGCGGTACCCATGGGGTTGCTTTTGGCACTCCCAGCCTAATTACCATTCTGGTCATTGCTGACTTTACCCTAGGAATAATAGCTTCACAATGACCAAAATTATGTACTCTTCTGTAGAATTGCAAAAATTGCACTAATTTTAATTTTAAGCGTAAATATATAAGCAGATCATGTATTCTTCTGTGTTCATTCTCAAACTCCTGCAAATTAGCAGGATGTAGTCCAGAAAACAGAATGTGTTGTGTCATGGTTTACAGTTAGGCTGTGATATCTTTGCCTTTTGATCTGATTTCAGCGTGGCTTCTGGATCACTTTTACCCTCTACTTGATTGGGCAGCATTCAACCTCCCCCCGCCTCCCACTCCCTAAAACCTTAGTCGCCTCTTATGACAGGTAACAGTGTCACTATTCTTTTCTCCTCTTTCTGGTTGGTGCAGCACACTGATGGACTACACAATCATGTTCATACAATTCTCAGAAATCTTCTGATTAGAAAATTGCCTGTGAACCCAATGAAATTCTTTTTTAATGATTACAGTGGGAGTATTCACTGAACACCCATTGCTCCATTGAGATCAAGAGCAGGATAACACAAGCCAAATCAACAATTCAAAAAATTAGAAACATTCTATGCATTGAATGCATATGTTAATTTATCTGAGTGCTAGGATGTTATAATCGAATCCATTTATCTTTATTGATGGTAAACAAAAAAGATCAAAGTGTGCAGGAGCTAAGATGTAATTGTTGAGAACAATTATGAAAATTCCACGTACAGCAAAGAAAACGAATGTAGAATTCCTCGGATAGTAAAAAAGACAAATTATAGTAAAAATTATAGACTTTCAAGATTTTTAGGGCACATGATGAGAAGAGAAAAAAATGAACATTTAGTCATCACCGGAAAGATCAAGGAGAAAAGAGACAGATAAAGACACAGAGAGAAGCTGTTGGGTTGGTTGTCACTTTGACACAAGTGAATGTCACAAGTGAATTTAGTAACAACACAAGAGACAGAGTTTTGTGGAGAAACATCGTTGTCTACAAAATCGGCATGGCACGGAATTGATTGATTGATGTAATGAAATCTTATTATATTCTGTACAAAATGCACACAAAAAATCGTTATAAGTTGTTAGGTATGGACTGTTCAGACTTCATTGATCCGGAAAGCAATTTTAATTTGTGACTTTGACTTGTGAATCCTACTTTGTCCTCATACCTGTTTTTACATTTACATTAACTACCTGTGCTTAACATGTAGCTTATATTTGTTGTACTCTACTTTAATTCCATCTATTTCTCCTATGGTAACATAGATGCCTACTTACTTTCTTTTAATGTTGTTTTTGTCTATTCTAATTCCAGCTTGTGTATTAATCCTGAAAGTCCTTGTGGTCGAAACATTGAATTTGTGTAGTCATCCTATTTATAAAACTGATATTTAATAAATTTTGTTTATTTTACAAATTTTCATTTACCACAGTAGACAATTTTTCTTTCATTTTTTACGTGGGTATGGAAAGCTGTGATCAAATCTTGTCTCATACATCTCTTGTTCCCTTTATACTGTTTCATATATATATATGTAGGCCTATTTCTTGCTTTCCTGGCAGAGGGGCTAGTAGGTTGTTTGAATTATCACAACTCTCTAACTTTGTCATAATTTGAGAATGGCATAAGAAATGTCTTTTTATGTAATTATAAAAATGTTACTGAAATGTTATAATCTATCGTTATATTGTCGTTTCTCTGTTTGTGATGTTGGGGCTTCGCATGATTGAATGACGATTGGTTTTCAGGCAGTGGCACGTTTGGTTCGCTTGATGTGCACTAAGATTGTGACATCTCAGGCTGTTGGTAGCTTCTTCAATTTACCATCTTCTTGGTCTTCCTCTGCCTCTTACTGTTTTCATTTTCATGTTGTATACTCTTGCTGCTGGCCAATATGGGTTCATTCTCATTGACAGAATCATTTCAGTTTCTGTTTTTCAATATATTTGACCACGTTGTTCCTACAGTTCTTGTAATCTCTTCATTCCTCACATGATCTCTTCTTGTAATCTATTCATTCCTCATTTGATCTCTTCTTGTAATCTCTTCATTCCTCACTTGATCTCTTCTTTTTCTATTTCCTGCTTTAAATGATTACGTGGTGCCTAACAATTCAAAAGAATAATAATAATAAAAACCTATAACCCGTCGGAATCGTATGAAGGGTCACATTGAGATATTTAGTGCAGAAATATCTCCACCCATTTCTATCCTCTACCATCCTGATGAGTTTGGAAACTTCACACTTTGTCCAGTCATTCAGCCATTTGTCCTTCTTGCCACCTTGTCTTCTTCCACATAACTTGAAGAACATATTTATAATCAAAGAATATCTCATCACTTTCCCATATCACCGAAGTTTCATGATTGTTAACAATAGTTCTTGTTCACCTGCTTAACACATTAACTTTATCATGCACAAACATATTGGTCTAATATTTGCCGCCGAAGATGGATGTGTCTGGCCATTGGCGCAAATAAAACAGCAACACAACGCATTTTCATTCTCTGGACTACATCCTGCTGGAAATCTAGTAGGACAATGGTTCTGCTACAAGGGAGATTCAGCGGAAGTTTGAGAATAAAGGCTGAAGAAGGTCTAATGTTCTCTGTAACAGATACCCAACACACATCTATAGCATTTGTTTTAAAATGCTCAAAATGACAGTTCAGTGAGATTGTTTTTAATGTGGTGGTGTCCAACTCCTCTTCAAAACTCTCACAATGAGATGGATACAGAAAAACACAGCTGTTATCACACCATTTTACCAGAAGTAAAGTTTACAAGAAATTCAAGAATAGTTAACAAGCAATGTCCTTAACAAGACATGCATCAATTCATTAATTATATTATTGTTATATATATTTATACTGTAGCCTAGTGGATAGTGAGCTTGCTTGCTATCATCTGGTTACAGCGTGCCAGGTTCGAAACCACGTCCGGACATTAAAAAAAATCAGGGTTGTGATTTCTCACTTGACACGACCACTCCTCCAGTCGACTCAGCTGTAAATGAGTACATGACGCATGAGTTAGGGAAGGTAAAAAACAGCAAGGAAGGGAACTGGCCACCCCACCTAATAGTTGCTGCGGCTTAGTACATGAAGAGTTATCTTCATCCCCGACGCAGGTTCCATGGGACCTACCTTTATACTAATAACTGAAACATGTCCTGTATAGGACATTCTATCTCTATTTTAGGACATTCTATCTCTATCTATTGTCATTCCCAATTGTGTTGTTGAGCAGCATGGTAGGTCGCATTGTCCATGGTTAGCTCATGTCTCTTTAAGGTTAAACAAAAGAGCTCAAGATAAGCTGGAGACAACTGAGATGTAGTTTTTGAGAAGAATTATGAAAATTCCATGGACAGCCAAGAAAACTAATGTAGAAGTCGTCCTCATAGATGCTGGAGTAAACATACAAATTATAGCAAAAATTAGAAGTGGACAATCAAGATTTTTATGACTTGATGAAAAAAGCAAAACATTAACATTTAGTAAGGTAAAGGTATATCCCATGGCAGCAAACTGCCATCATGGATGAAGATAACTCTTCATGTACTAAGCTGCAGCAACTATTAGGTGGGATGGCCAGTTCCCTTCCTTGCTGTCTTTGCCTCCCTTAACTCATGCGCCAGGTACTCATTTACAGCTGAGTCGACTGGAGAATTGGTTATGTCAAGCGAGAAATCACAACCCTAATTTTTTTTGTCCGGACGTGGTTTCGAAACTGCCACTTTGTAACCCGGTGCCAGTGATAGCAAGCAAGCTCACTACCAACTAGACTACAGCGCTCATCAATATTTAGTAACCACCGGAAAGATCAAGGGGGAAAAAGACAGAACACACCTGTTATTCTTTACCAAAATGTTAACTCTTAGTTCGGACACACACAAGGCATTGGAGTTATTGTAGTCCAAAGTGGCGTTATAGACCTGACATATTTATTACCCAGCGGTGAATTTAATATCCCTCGTTGAGGCTTGGAATTCGTAACAAACGTAGTCTGTGTCATCGGTAATTTATCAATCGCGGTTGGAAAATATTTAGTCCAAAATCAACTATTTCCCGTCGATGAAAAATAACTTATATATCTGTAGATAGATCTATTGTTATATTTTCTGATATGACAAGAATTGTAAAAGAGCCATATCTAGATCGTGAAGGAATATGAATTCTTTGTGTACCATTCACGTAACGAACATCGTCTGTGTCATCGGTAATTTATCAATCGCAGTTGGAAAATATTCAGTCCAAAATAAACTATTTCCTCACAATGAAAAATAACTTGTAATATATGTGTAGATAGATCTATTGTTATATGTTCTGTATGACAAAAATTGTAAAAGAGCCATATAATATTGTGTAAGAATATGAATTCTTTGTGTACCATTCACATAACGAACATCGTCTGTGTCATCGGTAATTTATTAATCGCGGTTGGAAACTTATCACCAATTAACACATATATAGTCGTTAGAATAAGTTCACTGCATGCATGCTACATAGAACAGTAATTTGTTTACTATCTAATATGTATATGTTATATGTTTCTGTTGTGAAAATGTTGCAGAGAGGGTATTTGAGATGTCTAGCTTTGAAGTTTCTGGGTTGTGTCCCCTGATTGCAATAGAAAGGTCTCTCTTCTCTCCCTTGACTGCTCTAATTGCAATTGAAATGACAGTGGGCGTGCTAGTAACCACGCCTAGTACTAATTTATTGAGTTATTCTCCAAAAACTAAAAGTTCATCCAGTCTCAGGTGTGAGAAATTTCTGGATGTGTTGTCACTGTTGCACAAAAAGATGCCACCAACTGAACTTAACAACATAGGAGTCAGAGAGTTGTGGAGAAACATAAGTGTTTATGCCACTCGACGTGGCACTTTTTTGATTGATTGATTGTCCCCACCCATCTTGTTCTTGGTTTTCCTCCAAACCTTCTGCTGTTGTATGCTTGAAGGGTGGTTGCATTGGTTCCATTCTTATGACATGGCCAAACCAGCTGTTTTGCTGTCTCTCTGATGTAGTCTTGACTTGAGGTGGTCTTATTTCTTTCCTGATATCTTCCTTCCTCGTCGGTCTCTTCTGGTGACATCTATAACTTTGTTCAAACATCTCATTTTACACACTGATTATTTCGCTAGTGCCTTTGTCGTGGGTCATGTTTGGCATTGGTAACATAGAGTTGGTATCAAGTATAGGACATTGCTATTCAAATATTGTTGAATATTTAGGCATCGCTAACACATTCTAACTGTACAATGTGGATTATCAGCTTCTGAAATATGATCCTGTTCAACCGAGGTGTGTTTATGAGACTAACCAACGAGCCAACATCATTGTATATATTAGGGGTGCTTGTTACAGTATTTATCCCTGCAGTGTTGTTATACCGTTTTGGTAGGCCACTTGCCAACTTTGTTGTATATATTAGAAGTGCTTGTTCCTGCTATATTTTAGGCCTTTTTTTTGTGTGTTTTTTTTTCAGAACAAGTTGGTCAAGAAAAGGACAAGATGGAATGGAATCCAATCATGGATAGATCTATGGATCATTTATTTTTTAATGAAATGATTAAAGGTAACACTATTAGCATCTTTATTATACTTTTTTTTAAATCTCTTCATAGAATATAGGAGTTTAAATAATTTTTTAAATCCCAGAAAGGGGAATTTGTATTTTGTACTCCATGTAGATGTATTGGTAACTCATTTGGATGTTGTACGTTTTGAGAGCTTTTAGTACACTGCTCAACTCATTATGTCATTGGATTCAGTATTAGTTGAAAGGGATGTAAAGAGTAGCACCACTTTAGCCTGTCATGCATACAGTCAGAGGCAACTAAAACAGTTTGGGAAAGCGTTTTGCTGGTCTATCCCATAGGTCAGATTGACTGAAAGGTTATGCTGAAGTCGCATGTGTCGGACCAAAAGAGATAGATACTGCGGTCAACCTGTAAATTATTAACAATGCAGGTAGAGAAAGTTCTATACACCCAAAAACCCATGAGGATGATCGTTGATGCCTTTCTAAAAGTCAAGCATATATCTTCAGCAGACTTTACCACAGCCAATGTAATATTGATTCTTGCTGCTTTTGTTATGCATATCTGTTCTAGGCAGCACTGAAGAGATGAAACAACAGTTAATCATCTTCAATGATGCCCAATGAAGAGATGGAGCAATAGGCAAGCCCATTTACCAGAGCACTATGAAGAGATTAAGCACCAATTAAGCCTGTTCTGCAGAGCGCTATGAAGAGATGAAGCACATATCAAGCCTGTTAATGGGGCACTATGAATAAAAGAAGCACCAGTTAAGCATGTTCTACAGAGCGCTATGAGAGATGAAAAACAAATCTAGCATGTTCTACAGAGCGCTATGAAAGGATGAAACACAAATCAAACCTGTTCTACGGAGCACTATGAACAGATGAAGCACCAATCAAGCCTGTTCTACGAAAGTAAAACTAGGAACTTGGTAACGAAGTTTTGCTAATCACTGGAAACACACATAGTAACAGACAACAAAGTGACATTTCAACTAAAAAAGCCTTTATCAAGACGATGAGTGAGAGCAACACAGTTGATGTTCTCATTACCGAGTTACACATTTAACTTTGCCATATGAATGTCCGCTGTGTTGTTCTTACTCATTGTTTTTTGTTGCGTATGTAACCTTGATAAAGGCCTTTTGTTTGAAATGTCGATTTGTGTGTGTAATATGTTTATTTCCAGTGATTGACACAACTTCATTATCCTGTTCCTAGCTTTACCTGTTGGATTTCAGTTTTCTGCAGTGAGACTGTTCTACAAAGCACTGAAGAAATGAAGCACTAAATCAAGCCTGTTCTATGGAGCACTATTAAGAGATGAAACAATATTATAATCATGGTGTTCTCTACTCCTCACACAAATATCCCTGTATCTCAAATGTTTTGAGATATTTGAATGGCTCCAGATATACTGTAGAAGTTCACTGTGTTGTTTTCAATATGTGTTTGGGATTGTAAAGGTAAAATGAGCTATGAACCAACATCATAGCACATGGTTTCCACATGGTTGCTCAGCTGTCTTGTCAGTGGTTGGCCTGTCTAGCAGCGCTTACCACACTCCACACTTGCTCAGTAATGTTGACGCCATTCCATGACCTCCCCAGAGCATGAGCCATGGTACTCTGCTTCCAGGAGGCTGGAAGCCACTGTTGTCATTTTTATTTCATACCATGAATAATGAGGATTCAAATCCTGGATTTGCTGGTCAGCATGCAAATGACTTAATATTGCGCCACAGTGAGTCCATATAGTATAGTCGTGCCATGAGTGTTTTCAAAATATGTCAATTTCAGGTATTGGAATTGGTTTGGGAATGATACTAAAGGAACCAGCCACGATCAATTACCCTTTTGAAAAGGGGCCTCTCAGTCCTCGGTTTCGTGGTGAGCATGCTCTGCGCCGCTATCCATCAGGAGAAGAAAGATGTATTGCCTGCAAACTTTGTGAGGCTATATGCCCAGCACAGGTATATTTTTGATTCAAATCTTAGTTTAATATTTGTAATTAATCGTTAAACATTTTTAGGGATAGAATTTGTGTTATGGTCTTCGATGTCTCTAACATATAACCAATGTCTGTGTAGCAACCCTGACCTGGACACTAGTTCAGGGTGCAAAGAATAGGACCACTGTCTTCATTCCAGGCATGTCGTAGGAGGTGAGTGGGGTCTGAACTTGCCACTGGCTAATAAAGCTTCTTTCTCATTACATTGCCGAACCATTTCAGTCTCTGTGTTTCCATAAATTTGACCACAGATGTTGTTCTAACAGTTCTTGTAATCTCTTCACTCCTCACATGATCTCTTCTTGTTATGTTTGCTGCTTTTCTTAGATATCTCATTTCACACGTAGCTTTCTCTCTTGTTCTTTTGTTAGTATCCATGTCTGACATTGATAACACAATGTTGGTATGAAGATTGAATTTATGATTTGCCTTATGGTTTCCATCGGGATAGATTTGTTGCAAAATGGTGTACGTTCATAATTTATTTAGTTGCTTTTTGAATTCTTGTCTCAATCTCTCCATCCATTCTTCCATCGTCTGTAAGTTTTTATCAGGGCTCATTATTATTCGTCTCATTTGATGTCATCCAAATAGTTACTTCTGTAGTCCCAGATGGGAACATGGTCCACATTGAGATTCCCTTCCCTAGACCACTGTTGTTTTACCAGAATTTGAAAGGTGAGCAAAAAAAAAAGGAATGCTGTGAACTGCCATACATGTCAGAAGAGACAACTAATGAAGATATGGTGTGAGGTTGGATACCTCATCGTGTTGTAGGTTATTCAGAAAAGTCATGTTAAAGTTGGATGTGTTCGCTAAAAGCAAATATATCGCGGGCAAGAAGTAAACCATGACAATGCATTCTGTTCTCCGGATTAAATTCTGCTAGGCAGCAGGGGGTTAGAGATCAAATGAAAAATAAGAAGAAATAGCTAGAGAACTGTTCAAGAAATAATATAAGTAGCATAGAAAAGAAATGAGATATCCAGCATTGAAAAGAAATTGAGATATGCAGCATTGAAAAGAAATTGAGATATCCAGCATTGAAAAGAAATGAAAAAACTGTTAAAAGAAATGAGATTTCACATTGGTGTTCCAAGCATTTATTGTTTGTCAGCAGGTCTTCAGTTCATCCATGGAATACCTCATATTCAGAAACAGCTGCATCTCAGTTTGAGTAAAATAAAGTAAAGTAACCCATAGCATTTATAAATGCCGTAGGGGTGTGAGATGTTAACGATCTCACCTTTTTCTTCTTTCCTCTTTTACCCGTTACGGGTGTCGAGGGAGATACAATGTTCCTGTTCTCGCTTTTCTGGCAGCTTCAGATAATGTTATTTGGTGTTTGTGTAATGTCTCTTTGATGTTGTCGATCCAGCGTACTCTAGGTCTACCCCTGACTCTTCTTTCTGCTTCTCCTCTCTTCACATATGCTTTATAAACTAATGAATCACACTGCATTCTTTCCAGATGACCAAACCATTGTATCTGTTGGTTTTGTATGTATTGTAGAATTGATATGACACCCACTCTTTCTCTTATGACACCGTTTCTAATTCTGTGTCTTATGGTCACTCCTGTGGCTTTTCTCAGACATCTCTTCTTCTGCATTCATTCTCAAACTCCTGCAGATTAGCGGTATGTAGTCCAGAGGACGGAATGCATTGTCATGGTTTACAACTGCGATATTTGCACTTTTCGGCCTGCCACATCCAAGTTCAGTATAGCTTCTGGATTACTTTGACCTTATATGGGATGAGACAGCCAACTCCGCCCTCAAAATCTCCTCAGTCACCTTTTACAACATGCATGGAAGGTAACACTGTCATTGTAACACATAAGTGAAGATAAACTTTACTGCAGTGCTCCCCCAGTTCCATATGACTGCATTCTGTTGTGTATTTTCTCACAATGTTATCAGTTAACAAGATGTAGTCTGGAGAAGAAAGAATATCGTGCATCATATATACTTTCTATGACATTTTGGATATCTGGTTTCCTTCTGTGTTCAATTCCTACTCATTCAGAATCACTAATGTGGATCACTAGCTGTTCTCATGGTCTTTCATGAGACTTTCAGACCACCATTACACTTGATAGATCACCATTACACTTGATAGACCACCATTACACTTGATAGATCACCATTACACTTGATAGACCACCATTACACTTGATAGACCACCATTACACTTGATAGACCACCATTACACTTGATAGACCACCATTACCCCTGATAGATCACATTACACTTGATAGATAATGCAAGGAGCATAATCCTGTGAGTGGGAACACTGATATCAAGGCACTCATCTGTGAACATGTTGATGATAGATGTACCTGACAATGACAAAGAAGACAGACTAGCAAAGAAAGGAGCAATATAAGAACAGCCATCCATACACACTGTTAAAATGATGTTGAAATCTGCGAGCAAATAAACTTGTCCGATTAGATGGGTCATGGGAAACACTGTGAGAGAAATCTACAAATATATGAACATCTCAAATGCATTAAACTCTTTGACAGGAAAGACCAGGGTCCCATCTTTCAACTTCGCACGCATACGGAGCTTAATAATCACCTGAACAGAATACAACCACAACATGCTCCATGTTGCCAGCTGTGCCCTCATCCTTACAAAATTGCAGATGACTCCTTTTTTAATGTCCAGCACTGTGGACGATATTAGAAAGATGTTACCCCACTGCTCAGCATTTCAGCTCCACTCCTCAGCATTTCAACCCCTCTGTTCAGCATCTCAACCCAACTAGTAACTAAATACTGTTATTTCCTAACTGACGCACATGCATATATCTAAAAATGTATTGTCACTTTACCAGGCCATTACAATTGAAGCTGAACCGCGAGCAGATGGTAGTCGCAGAACAACACGTTACGATATTGATATGACAAAGTGCATCTACTGTGGATTCTGTCAGGAAGCATGTCCTGTTGATGCTATTGTGGAGGTAAATGTTAACTTTCTCGTAATGTTGTAATTAATTATTTATAGGTAAAAAAGGGTCATGGTAAGCTGCATTATGAACTGGGATCATAGCCTGCAATTACCTATAACAACTCAGCTGGCTAACCAAAACCTACCTGACCAGTATCACCTACCTCACTTGCTCAGTAGTGAAGGCACCATTCCTCGACATTCCCAGAGCATGAACCCAGGTACTCTATTTCCTGGTGGTTGGGTGAACCATGGGAGTAATTTTTATTTCAAACCATGAACAACAAGTGAACTTTTAAAGCCCAGGTCTGCTGAATGGAAAGCAAGCGACTAACATTACCATGACTCCAGCATTACTTTTTTCTATTCTTTAAAGGGAAATTTATGAATACAGACATGCCAAAAATGAATGTGCTGGGCCAGAACATGCAAAAATAACACAGCTCAATGTGAAACCAGCAGCACAATGTATCGCACACTCTGCGGCGGAAATCATACAAACTTGTGTGTTGGTTATCTGAGAGCAAATGCAGAAGATGGGTACAGATCCAAGAGAAGCTTCATGTTTTTCTGGTCATGGATCAGACATCATACAGACCTTTTCTTCCTGTGGAACACCTCAAATTGGTCTGGATAATACAGCAAGCATTGACATCATCACTCTGATGAAGACCCATGCCTGGAATTCTGGGAAGGAATTAACCCTTTGTCTGCAGCATGACTTAAGTTTCAATAACGTTTATCCTCACCACAGGCAATTGTGCATCCGGACCGTTCAGAAAGCAATGGCAACCTACTGAATGTATTTATATTGCCTAGAAAATCACCACCGCCAACAAATGCTGGGTTGATAGCTACGTCCTGGATAGGATATGCTACCAATTTAGTTGTTTGTTTTTATTACAACAAACTTATTCAACTTATGTCTTTGTTTTTCTTTTTATGTGTTCACAATTATAACAGCTGTTTCCCTGTAAGATTGTTTTTTTAATGGATCTTTGAAACTTTCAAGTACATAACTTGTATGTTATTCTGCATGTATTTAAATTTGTAAAAACAAATTGTATACATTAAAATTGTTTGTGCATTTTTATAAGTTATGTTTTTCTTAATTAGGTTCACTTTAGTTAGTTTTCTAAAATGAAGTAATTCAATATTGATACCACTTTAGTTTACTTTTGCTTTCAGTTTTTAGCCAACTAAACTTCCTCCCCTCCAAAAGTCACAATATAGAGAAATGGGTACCACACCCATAGAAACATTAATATACGTTTCCTAATTAATTTTTTTAATACATATTATGAGAATGAACATATATGACATAACATACCTGAACCTAATGCACTTGAAATATATGACATATTATGACATATACCTAAACCTAATGCGCTTGAAATATTCCGTAAACTAGTTTTTTTTGTTTCATGGGAAAACTTTAAATGATGTAATAAGAGGGTAATAGATGATACTCTGGTAATCTTTTACTCTGAGAGTATAAGATTGCCCCCCCTCCCAGTTCATAGAATGACAAATGTTGCTGCGGTTCTAGTCCTTTTATTTTATACTGACTGTTGGTGGTCAGTTTTACCGCAGCCACAACATATAAATATTTCCGCTGTTCTAGTCTATTTATTGTTATTTATCACAGGGACCAAACTTTGAGTACTCAACAGAAACCAGGGAGGAGCTTCTGTATAACAAGGAAAAGCTTCTTAGTAATGGAGACAAATGGGAGTATGAGATCGCAGCAAATCTGCAAGCTGATTATTTGTATAGATAAAATAGATATTGTTTTATGTGTGTGTGTGTTTACAATTGTAGAATGTATATCGGTCGCAATTGTTCCTATTTTTGTCAACAATAAACAAAGTGACGTGACATCAGCCTGTCAAGATAGTGGATGTGTTTTTCATTCATGATGTCCCATCCAACTTGAATTTCGTGCCTAAGTTTTTGGTTACAGTTTGTTTTTAATGTGGGCAAAACAAACTAAACAATATCAAAGGCTGGACTGCTCAAGATCTATCCACACTCATCTTCATTACAGAAGATAGAAATTGCTGGATGACCCTGTGTGTTAAGTTATTCTTCTTCTGCATTCATTCTCAAACTCCTACTGGATCTGTCTTGTAACAGGACAATGGTCCTACTAAATTTTCAGCAGTATGTAGTCCAGAGAACATAAATGTGTTGTCGCCATTTTTATTTTCATCAATGGTCCAACACATCCGTCTTTTGCAGTTTTAAGTTATTCAATGTAGGTACCTCTATGACCATAATGGTTTATGGATGGATGGATATACCAATTTGGGGGGGGGGGACAATGCAAGAGGGATTGTATTGTGACACTGGAAAGATTGGTTAACAGAGACTGCTTCACTGAACTTAAACTGGCCTATAGGTGCACATACCTTCATCAATCTTGCAGGTTATACACATTTTCACTACTCTTATTGACTGTTTTTTATTCCTACGTACATTTGTGAAACTCATACTGGCTAGCCGGATATGGATAGAATATAGTTAGTTATTTTTTTCTTCTTTTTCAGCGTTCATTCTCAAACTCCCGCTGGTTCTCTCTTGTAGCAGGACCATGGTCCTATTAGATTTCCAGCAGGATGTAGTCCAGAGAATGGAAATGTGTTGTGCCGCCGTTTTATTTACGCTAATGGCCCGACACATCCGTCTTCTGTTGGATTTTTTTCTTCTGTGTTTGTTCTCAACATCTTGCAGATTAGCAGGATGTAGTCCAGAGAACGGAATGTGTTGTGCCATGGTGTACAGTGATATCTGTGCCTGGCACATTCGACTTCAGCATGGCATCTGGCTCACTTTGACCTTCTATGGGATAGGATAGCGATCTCCATCTCAAAAACATCCTTCGTCACCCCTACGTTATTCATGGCAGATAACAGTTGTGTTATTCTTTGCTCCCCTTTCTGGCCCGAAAACAAGTGATGTTTTATTTGAACAGTTTTGAAAACTCACCTGTTCTGGAGATATCTGTTGCGATATTCCCAAAGAAATAAAGACATCTAATTTACCAGATACTTTGATTATTTTGTTTTCTTTCATTGCTCAGATCTAACCTGGCTACTTGTAATAAATCAGATAATGTTTTCTTCTTACTAATAAATGTTGATTATTGCTATCTAACTAAAGCTTCTGATTTAAAAAAAAATTTATTTGTGATATTATAGCCTTTATATTTCACTTCCTAGTAGTATGATCGTTCGTTTTTCCATCTCTTCTATTAGATCTACAGCTTTATTCTTTAATCCGCAAATCATAATTGATCCAAATTTGATTAATTTACGTTTAGACGTCCAATACCAGTATTGGAACACATCAAAAGACAACAGATCAAGTGGTTGTCACATGCTTCCAGACTACCAACAGATAGCATGTCACAAATTATCATGACACATAGATATAACTGTTATAAAGTTAGAGGCAGACCATATAAAAGATGGATCACAGAAATCAAAGAAGCCATAGGAACAAGCTTACAAACAGCACACAAGAAGGCCATCTCCTAAAAACTCTTCCGCCCCTGACGCTTCAAGGCAAACAAGGGCCACAGCGTATAGATAGATATATAGATAGATATTTCACTTCTTGTCACTAGCTAAAGAAAGTATTTTGGACATATTAAAAGACATGACACTTTGTCGAAGACCTTAATTGAGTGTAGAGGGGATATGAGAAAAATGTTGGCATGGATATAAGTGGGAAACAAACATCACGAGATGGACATGTTACAGTCTAGTAGAGTGAGCCTCCAAAGCAAGATACATGGGATGTTGGAGGTCTGTTTCAGCCAACCTTGATGATGATGTTACTAGTCATGTTTGATTGGATCTAGTTCTTGCACAAGAATGTGGAAGTGCACGAACATTATCAATAATGATGATCCCCGGTTGTTTTGTTTTGTGATGGTGTTGTAGGTTGTTTTGTGATGGTGTTGTAGGTTGTTTTGTGATGGTGTTGTAGGTTGTTTTGTGATGGTGTTGTAGGTTGTTTTGTGATGGTGTTGTAGGTTGTTTTGTGATGGTGTTGTAGGTTGTTTTGTGATGGTGTTGTAAGTTGTTTTGTGATGGTGTTGTAGGTTGTTTTGTGATGGTGTTGTAGGTTGTTTTGTGATGGTGTTGTAGGTTGTTTTGTGATGGTGTTGTAGGTTGTTTTGTGATGGTGTTGTAGGTTGTTTTGTGATGGTGTTGTAGGTTGTTTTGTGATGGTGTTGTAGGTTGTTTTGTGATGGTGTTGTATTTGTATGAACATTTTAGTAGATCTTTTATATATTTTGTGGGGCTGTAGCTTCTTAGTTGAATCTTTTTTTAATTTCTTCTGCCACAATTTCTTGTAACTTACACATGGATTTTGGTGTCTTCTTATGTGTGTTATCAAACTCTTGCAGATTCATAGGATGTAGTCTAGAGAACTGAATATGTCTTGTCATTGCTTACAGATCAACTGATATCTGTGTCTTTCTGCCTGATATGTCCAACTTCAATATGGAATAGCATCACTTTAACCCTATTATGACAGGGTCCGCAAGTTTCTGAGGAAATACACATGCAGAAATACACATTTGTTCATCCACTGGATGAAAAAAGCTAATCTGAAAGTGAATTAGATGTGTTATAAATTGGTAGCATATCCTATCCAGGATGTAGCTATCAACCCAGCATTTGTTGGCTGTGGTGATTTTCTAGGCAATATAAATACGTTCAGTAGGTTGCCATTACTTTCTGAACGATCCGGATGCACAATTGCCTGTGGTGAGGATCGAACTCTGTACCTTTGCCGTCACAGACGCGCTCTGTACCACTTCGCCACAGATGTGTTATATTTATATGACATATACCGTAATATTCATCTCAGAAATAGCAGGAACATTAGGAATATGCATTGGGTTATGGGAAGACTGGTAATAAAAAGTGTCAACCTTAATCCAAGAAAACAGGTCGACCGGTTTCCAAAACCGTATTAATTTTACAAAATATACATTGCAATTTTTTTTTCATTTATGGACATTGACAAACGTAACTTTATATTGAGGAGCAAACAAATTGATATACTGTAAAAAATCGTGTATAAACCCATCCAATTGTAGGCCGAGAATCTGATTATACCTTCGCGAAAGTCGAAGATCCGACTATAGACAGACATCCCCAACTTAATAATGCCAGCAATAATGAACTTCATCATCATTAATTTGGTTAAATTCATTATGGTTTTGTTTTCTTAACTGTTTTTGTTGTCTTGATAAAGGTCCCAATTGGACTGACACGTTGACAATTGTATTTGTTCTTTGTTTTATTGTTATTTTCTATATTTTATTATTTTATATTGACAGTGTTCCTATTAACCTATTTACCTTATTTGCATTTACCTCGAGTTATGGAGAAGCATGATTGCTTATGCCCTTCGTCATGACACTTGTTGATTGATTCTGTTGAGTATCCAAGATTAACTTTCAATAATACTAGTAGTTTGAAATCGTGGCATAGTGAATATTCAATAGGGGAAATGATACATGACACTTCCTCATTGAATATTGTTGATCAATGATCACATAGCCCTAGCTACGCATAGAACAAGTTCATAAACCAGCAGCCACGGCTCATGATGATGATAATAAGGTGCCATCTTCGTAAATGTTTCATTGTCAATTATTTGAGTGAATGCCCGTTCTTGTATACTTTCTTTTCGTGCAGCGTCAGGGGTAGAAGGGTTCACTGGGGATGGCTTTTTGTGTGCTTTCACACAATGTTTGTTTTCGTTGACTCTTATATTTCTGTAATCCATCGTTGTCAAGGTCTGCCCCTGGCTTTGTATCCATAGTGCTTGTATAAAAAAAAAATTGGTAGCATATCCTTTACATGACTTAGCTATCAACCCAGCATTTGTTGGCTGTGGTGATTTTCTAGGCAATATAAATACGTTCAGTAGTGCCAGTGCATGTATAGTAATGCTTTTTGGGGGGCACTGTCTGATGGTAGCCTGGTAGTCCCCATGCTGGACTAAAGATGCAACATGGTTACTCAAAAAGCAAGCGATCATGGATTGGCAACTCGAGAGAAAACAGGTACCGTTAAATTCTGAATATAAACCCATCCGATTGTAGGCCGATAACCTAACTATCCCTTCCCAAAAGTGGAGAAAGTCGAAAGTCCGACTATAGACCGACATCCCCAACTTAACAAAGCCGGCAATAATGAACTTCATCATCATAAGAAAGAACCAACATGCTAAATGGAAATTAACACAAACTTTTGCAACTCTAAGAAAATAGCATTCCTTTCATTTGCTTCACTCATGTAACTTGAATGAATCAAGGAATGAAACCCTGGTGGCTACTGTATTCCGGAACAATATATCTGAAAATAATGAATACCCTGTAGGCTGACTTCCCTATCCATGACTATAGACAGTTTATGAGGTGGCAAGACTTTGGGGAACAAAGATTTTCCTGAATGAATTGTCTGTGTTGGGTGTCTGGGCCTTATGACGGGAACAGCGCTAGTGAATAGTAATTACTATGTAACTATTATGTCACCAGCTGGCTTCTGACAGTGACATTTAAGTGGGAAACGTTTAAGTGGGAAAGGATGAAAGGCAAGACAGCAAGATCACGTTTGTTTTTATAAGATACAGAAGAGTTTGAACTTTGTAACTGGTTATGTTTACAGTGTGGGGAGAATACGGTAATAAAATAAACATAACAGAGGATTGTGAAATTGATCTCATCTTCCACTAAATGTACAGTGGTTGGGGGAGGGAATCAATTACGGCGCAATTTTACTACAAAATGCCTATGATGTGTTGTGATTTGGAACTGCGGCCTCAGTGGGCTGGACTAATTAACAGAATATACGGCTGACTTAGCTAGCCAAGAATACTGCACAAGTAGTTTAGCTTCCAGTTCATACATTTTTATTGTCATTGTGATTTTATTCCTGTAAGTGTAAGCGGGAAACGGGAAAGATGAATGGCCAGACAAAAACATGCCAGATCACGTTTGTTTTTAAAAGATACAGAAGAGTTTGAACTTTGTCTGACCTGTATGTTTACCTTATACGGTAATCTAAACTGAGGCACAGCTCAGACAGTTTCACTATTGATTTCTCTCCCATTCTCCTCCCTCCAACACTGCCTAAGCGGCAAAGTTTTGGATGTCAAAAATGTGTTTGTGCAAGACCGTAGTATGTAGAGTAAGACCTCTGCACAGAATTAATTAGGACATCATTCTATGTTTCTGATTATTGTCTTGGTCAATATTTATATTCTTGGAGTCCCATGTTCAAAATTGGCAAGACCGACCAGCGACATTGCACGGAAATACTCAAAATCTGCCTTTGAGGTGTTGTTTTAAATTTTCTGTACACAGGTATTATAGCCTAGTAGACGGTCAGTAACTGTTGTAACATTTGCTTTACCGCAACAAGAAAGTGTGTGACAGTGTTTAGATTACTGGTAGTTAGTGTTTCCCTACACAAACAAGACTAGGCCTAAGCTACCAATCAGCTTAGGCTATGGTATTTCATTTGTTTTTTCCACAGACCATTACCGTATTTTGGTCAATAAATAACATCAGATACTGGTATACTTTTCTGACCAATTTCGATGATCAATTGAAACCTTTATGATATAAATATATGTACTATAAACGGTAAATAAAACCGGCAATACCCATTGCTAAAAATAGCGTTTCCGGGAAATTATTCTTAAAAAATGGCGGCGTCTCTGAAATAACGATATAGACCTAGTAAGTGAGTTTTTATCAAGAAATATCGGAGATTTTGAAGGAAATATTGTATGATATATAGAAATTAATGTAATTAGAGGCCTAGCATTATGGTAAGTACGCTCTAGATTGCTGGTGAGCCCTAGTAATTTTATCCTGGCTTAATATATCGGGACATGTGACTGTAATTTTTTTTAAAGTGTTTTTCTCCATTTTTATTGTGATTTGGACGTAATTTTTTTTTAATTTGATCTTACTCTCGAAAATAAGCCTAGGAGTATGAAGCCATCTCTGTTTATTGTCCAAAAATTCTGGGGTTATACACGGAATTTAACGGTACACATCGCACTCAGTGATATACTGGAGGAACAGAGTGCAATGAAGAAAACAATTGAAGCTGTTAAACAAGTTGCCGAAGAAGCAAAGAAAATGTGTTGGAAAAAATTTACTGATGAGGTCACGGCGGGCAAAGCATTACGCAAGTTCTGGAAACTACTAGCTATTTTCTGGAAGCTATATAGGTCAATGAAGCGGAAAACAGAAACAAAACCCAAGCACAGGCGTGAGGGACGACTCAGGACAGACACTGACATCAGATGAGATGAAAGGCAGAGCCTTCTTTGTTAAATATCTTCAACAAACTAATAAGGGTGATTTAGATCAACGCAAATATGTGCTGTCACGGGTATCAGGAACAAAGAAGACCAGCTTGCAGAAGTGCTACAAGCTAATAATAATACATCTGATGACGATCCAGTCCCGGATGGAATCAGATACAGCTTACCCATGGACATTGGGGAGAATATGCTAGTTATGATGACAGAAGATTATAATGCGAGTCTGAAAACAGGAGCAGTATCAGATGAGTGGCTACATAGCTATCTTATACCCGTGCCAAAACCAGGCAAAGATTCTACGGACATAAAAGGTTATCACATCATCACACTGCAGAATGTGTACGGTAAAATTCTTGAAAGAATTAGTCGCTAGACGTATAAACGGGGAACTAGATATCAAAGGCGTTCTTCCTAATAACCTAGGTGCATACAGACCCAGAAGAGACACAGTCACAAATGCGGCAGTTCTTGTATATGAAGTTTATGAAGGTTTTTAGAATAAAGAAGAATCTGTAGTTGCAGCGATAGACCTGGAAGTTGTGTACAATAGGGTTTGTTACACTCATCTTGTCGACATGCTAAAGGAACGCGAATGTGCTAATATGCAGAAAAAAATTGCTCTAGGGTGCGGACCCTGGACGTCTGAGATCAGAACAATAGCACGTGGTCTGTCACAAGGATCTCCAGTGCTGTCTAATGTGTATACGTTGAGAATCGTTCATTTGAAATCCTCAAACAATTGTAGAGTTCTAACATACACTGATGATATCCTACTATACAACATGGGCAGGAATAGAAGAAATATCGCTGACAGTGTAAATAGTGGACTAGATCAATTGTCGATATGGTGCAGAACATACAAAATAGAAAGCTGTGATAATTTCCTCGAAAGCAAAGGTCGTCTGGTACTCCTTGAATAATAATAATCTGGTTAGGGACACACTGCCAGCCGTCAGTTGCATGACTCGTTCGTTGAAATATAACAGGACCTTAAATATCTTAGGATAATCTTTGATAGAAGTCTCTCATTCAACAAACATTTCACAAATATAATTCAGAAGGCTAAAAGAGGGATCAGTGTTATCAATGTTATGGCGACCTTCGACATGCAGTAATGGGTACTTTTTCTGCTTCTACAAGTGATTGTGCTATCTGTCATAAATTATGGCATCGGCCTACCAACACTGTCACAGACACAAGTCGATATATTGGAAAAAGTTAAAAATGAGAGCGGTACTGGGGTGTACTAGAGATACACCCATCTCTGCAATGAGATTTCTGCTTGCTCTCCCCAGTATTAAAGTGCGACATCAGGTAGCACAAGTTATGTCGTACCTTAAAGTGACAGAATACAACCACCACCCATTACACCATCGTATAGAAGAGTCAAAGGGAAAACAAATCAAGCGTGGCAGATCATGGATGGCAGAGGCTGAAGACACACTACGAAGAGTATGCGAATTTGAAGAAATAGGAAAGGGCAGTGAATGGATGGAGGTAGACACTGAGAAAAAATCATGACTAAAGTAATAATACAACTAGATAAATCGTGTCGAAAATGAGCGGGTATCCGGGCACAGGTTACAGTGCATGAACTCGCCAGCTATACTCGAAACCACAAGACAGTTATTTACACAGATGACTCCGTTAACAGAAACACAAATAAAAGCGGTTGGGGTTTTGTTCCCGACAGAAACGACGTGAAGTTGGTTGAGAAATCTTCAGCATATTCTACTGTCACATCGAGCATGAGGATGGAGATAGAGGGAGTTACAGCAGCACTTAATTGGCTGATAACTGATACATAAAACATACTCGGTAATTCTCACAGACTCAAAGTATGCTGCGCAAGATAGAAAAGTAGTATATGCTGAGAAAAGAATGGTGGGACTTATTGAACAACTCAATTGTCCAGAGCACTACATAGATACCCGCCTTGATCATGCTGGAATCAGAGGAAACTAGAGAGCCGACTTATTGGCAGGCAATGCAGTGATATACGGCACATTGATGAGAAGAGATAAAGCAGACTTGATCAAGGCAGTAATAGATTCATTTCAAGATGATGATGATGTCAATGAGTCTGAGAGCGTACACGTTAGAATCTTAGAAATAGGAGTATCTAGAGGTGAGGGAAGGACAAGTAAATCTTTTGGAAGGCCCCGAAGATCATGAATCAACACCAGACCGGGACTCTGAGTCTAAATACACTGAGATGACTGCTGGAACGGAGAGTAGAGCACGTATTGGAATGTCTCACTGCTGTGATGCTAGATTTTAATCAAGAATCTCCGCCGAAGACGGATGTGCCGGGCCATTGGCGCAAATAAAACGGCGGCACAACGCATTTCCATTCTCTGGACTACATCCTGCTAGAAATCTAGTAGGACAATGGTCTTGCTACAAGGGAGATCCAGCAGAAGTTTGAGAATGAACGATGAAGAAGAAGAAGAATCAAGAATCAACTCTGGAAGCATGTGAAAACCACTTAATCTGTTGTTCAACAGTTAAATCCAGGAATAGAGTTAATTAAGTTTTACTAATCACTAAAGCCACACATAATAACACACACAAATCGACGTTTCGCCCAAAAGGCCTTTATCAAGACACAAATTAAAACAAAAGAAAACGGACTGTAAGGATATGGACGTTCACGTTGGCATAGACTATGTAATGTAGATTGACCGGAAGAGGTGAAACGACCGGTCAATCTACATTACACATGCCAATGTGAGCGTCCCTATCCTTACTGTCCGTTTTCTGTTGTATGTTTTAATTTTCGTCTTGATAAAGGCCTTGTAGTTGAAACTTCTATTAGCAAAACTTTATTACCCTATTCCTGGATTTACCTGTTGCATTTCAATGTTGCGCAGTAAGTACATATTATTAATCTGTCGCTTTAGTGGCGTAGCGAGTAGGGGCGGAGGTGCGAACCGCGCGGGCTTCATCGGGAGGGCGGCAAATTTATTTTCGTCCAGTCTTTCACAATCACTGACATATTTTTTTATGTCACAAGGGCGGAAAATTATGATTCCGCCCCAGGCCCCATTGACCCACGCTACGCCACTGTGTACAAGTCTCTGCATTTCTGCGAACCAGTCGATTTTAGTTCTTGATTAGAAATTGGCTTCACAGCAGGCGGAACATTTAGAGTCCCGGTCAGATGTTGATTGTGTGATCTTCGTGACTTTCCAAAAAATTTACTTTTTCTTCCCTCACCTCTGGACAGCGGCGTGCATATGGTTATTGCAGCCCGGTGCGTTGAATATTTTGACCCGCCCCAGCCCCCCTCCACCCACCTGCCTGAAATTGATTAAAAAAAATTCCGAGTAAAATTTTACAAGTTTATTAATATTATCGATTGTATCCACATTTAACAAAGATAGAAGTAAATTTTAAAATGTAAATTTAAAATTACAAATTCACTTTAAGAGCTTTTTGACTAGCGAAGTTATTCATGACTGTGTCGAAGCTCACATCATTGACCAGCTAATATTCGATTGATATAATTGCGAGGTTGTTTAATCTCAAGTTGCTCATAGTTGACTTGCGATAGTTTTTGATTAATTTGAGTTTGGAGAAACTTCTTTCAAGTGTAGCTATACTAACTCCTAGAGTTAGGAACATACACAGTAAAAGACAATGTTGGGTACTGAATGGGAAAGCTGATGTTTCTGAATGAAGACAAGTAATTCCATAGGCACTTGGTCCTTTAAGTTCAAGACCGAAGATACTGCGACAAAATTCATTGTCACTTTCTCTCGAGTAAAAATTCATCCTTGTCGATGTCATCATAAAGGAGCGTTGTGAAGATCAATGTCGACTCGATTGTCCAACAGTTGATTTGGAGAAAGAAAGCCAAACTTGTCAGCAACTTCATGCATTTGTGCAATTCTTGTTGAACTCTCCTGATTCACTCTGTCCATGGAAGCGCATATTTCCAACCAAAGTTCATTTCTGTAACTCAACCCGGCATCGGCGAGCTTCTTCTCCAAGCATCTTCTTTTTACGACGTATTCGCAGCTGTGGCTTCGTAGGGATTCCAAGTTCAGAACACACCGACTGCGCATAGCTCAAACTCACATCGGTTACTCTTTACCTCGAAGTTGTGAGGAATTCACTCAAAGCCTTCATTTTTGCTGCACAATCCTAAACGCTCAATCTCTTCGGTTACCATCTCTTCTTCTGCATATATGCCTGCGTGTCATTTATTTCCATTAAAACTGGAGCCAAGAACAGAACCCTAGATACATCAAGAACGTGAATGACTGCATCGCCACCAGCAAGATTTCAGCCGCGGACTCGTTTCCGAATTTTCGGTTCTCTCAATTAAAATTTCAAGTGTTTCCAGAATCTTCAGATATCGGCTTTTAACCATTTTGACCACTTTGCCTCTCGGCTCCAGCGTGTTTCGGCTAATCGTTTGAGACTCATTCCAGTAGTTTCCATCAACACTTCACAACGGTGAGTGGAATTGGAGAAGAATATCACAGAGTTTATTTCTTCTCGTGCCGCATGGATTCTAGCTAGGTTTAAACTATGGTTAGAACAGGCACTATACTGGGCTTTTGGATTTATATCGCAAATCCGTTTCTGAACTCCCGAATGTTCCCCTTTCATCACAACAGTGCTAACGTACCCTTGACTTCAGCAGTCCATGATGTCGAGGTCGTCCGCCTCTAACTTCTTCAAAATCAATCTTGCAATCCCGGCGAAATTTTTTTTCTGTGTCAATAAAGTCGATAAAACAATCTTCAATAGACACACGATGGCCAAATGTGCTTAACAAGAAAAAAATATTTTTTTAACGGTGCGGGGGCATCAACTTTGGCACGGCGAAGACACCCCCCCCCCCTGGAACCACCATAAACAACAAGTATCGGTACACTATGAGATAACTGAATAATCTTCAAACGAAAACAATAGTATGCAACATGATTGAAGATATGTACCACATAGAAACATGGAGATGCTGAAGTTTACATGTGTGTCTTCGTCCATCATAAGTGATGATGACCATTTTTGCATCCACTTTTGAAAATTCAATTAGAATTATGGCCATGCATAATAGTTCGTAGATGGATAATGAGCCCTATTCGAGTTATAAATGTTCTTAGACAGTTCGGACATGGAATGACGACTGTAGGTGGATGTTGGTCTATCCGTGACTTTCTAGCTACTCTCCGCTGTTGGTCTGCAGCATTTCTCCTCTTTTCACAAGATGATGAGCTCTTTTTTGACTGTAGACATGAAGTTTACATAAAATATCAGCAAAAGAATAAACATTGCTGCAGAAATAACTAGATAGAAAACAAGCCAATGTCAACGGGTGGTATTTCTTTCTTGTGCAATATCTGTTTTACAAGCCCTTTACAACAATAAACTGCCATACCAGAAGAAAGTCATACGTGAAGTGAGCATCCAAAGAAGGGTAGTACTAAAGTGGATACCATCCCACTGAGGCATACCAGGGCGTGAAGAGACAGATAGGATATGCTTGTAAATTACGGAGAAACACAGTAACAAAAATACCAAGAAATCACTAACAAAGAAAAGGAGACCCTCATCAAAGCTTTCAAAAAAGTCGATCAAAAACAACTATCAATATCTTGACAGAGCTGAGCAGGTTATTATCTTCCGCTTCACAACTGGGCATAACATACAAAACAGTCACTTAAATAGACTAAGACTGACTCCATCACCTCTGCGTCCATATGGGCAGACACATATATGTTTCGCTGATTGTCAGACCTAGTGGAAAACAAACCCAGCAGTGGCAACGCTGCTCACCCCAGTACCTGCGACCTGTGATTATTTAAATTTTTTTTTTTTTAAAAAAAGGTAAAATTAGTGTTAAATGACGGCAGAAGTGAAAAGAAGAAAAAAAACTAGAGCAAAGAATAATAACAAAACACTACCGCATACCATGCATGTTGTAAGAAGCGATTAAAGAGACTGGGTGTGGAGTTTATAAGCGAATTCCATGATCTTCGATTGCCCCCTAAAGACATACAGGAGGCGTGCGATATGTCTTTGCCTTGACCACGAAGGAATAGAAGAACAAAATTGAAATTTATTACAACGATTATTTCTCCTCAACTTAACGATCACTAGAATTTATGCCATCTCTGCAAAACATTTAAAAGACTTTCAGAATAAAATAACCTATTTTTCAAACTAAACCAGTTATCACAAGCCAGTCCCCATCGAGGCCAACTCCTTGACGTGGAGATAGGGCGTAGTCCAGCCAACAGTGAATGCAGAAGAAGAAGTAACGGCTCATGTCTGGAACATGTGCCTACCAATGTTTACAGCGCTCATAGTTTTTAAAGAATTGTCTGGTCATAATTTTTTAATAGTTTGTGACATTGCAGAATGCAATTGTTTAGTAGTTTGAAGCCAGGGAAATAATTAACGAAAATAGGAAGAACACAGTTTTTTAAACACAGTAGGAGGGGTAGGGATAGGAATTAGAATTAGTTGTAGGTAAAGGTAGGCCTCATTGCAGCCACCTGATGTCATGGATGAATATAACTTCATGCACTAAGCCACAGCAGCTATTAGTTAGGGTGGCCAGTTCCCTTTCTTACTGTCTTTACCTCCCCCAACTCATGCGTCAGGTACCCTATTACAGCTGAGTCGACAGGAGGAGTAGTCGTGTCCAGCAAGAAATCGACACAGGAATTTTTGTTTGTCCGGACAAGGTTTCGAACCTGGTATGCTGTAATCCAGTGATAGCAAGGAAGCTTACTATTATCTAGGCTACTTTGCTCCTCAGAATTAGTTTTAACACTGCGCCTAACACCTCTCCCCTCCAAACTCTAGCATTATCCCTTCTCATTAAATCATGGCATAATTTCACTAACATTAGCCATTTTTGTTATTTGTGGCGACACGCTCTGCAAGTGATGTAAAATTATTGACTACATGAAAACTGTACACCATAACAAACTTTCAATGAACCTGTACATAATTTCTGAGTTCGTTCTATTTTCTGCTTATAGACAAACTATTACATAGGCACGCGTTCCAGACAAGGACAGGCGTGACATTGTTCTATTGATCTGCTGATGCCCAAAAGGGGATCAAAGTATAGCAACCTTGTGACCTGCTATGCATGTTGTAAGAGACAGCTAAGGAGCTTTAGGGGTGTACTTTTCTATCCTATCACATGGGTCAAAGTTACCATAAAGCCATGTCAAAGAATGAGTCTAGAGAACTGAGTTCATTATGTGTGGTTTACAGCTTATCTGCGATATCTCGTCTTTCTGCGACACATTCCAACTTCAGAATGACTTCTGGGTTACTTTAGTTTTCTATAGGATGGGTCAAGCCAACCCCAAATTTCCTTATTTATCTTTAACAACATACATGACAGGTTATAGTTTTGCTATTTTGCGCAACACTTTAAGATCCCGTCAACATACTGGGGGCGACTAAATCTTCATATCCATGACAAGGGGCTGGCTGTGATGTGTACTGACCCAAATAAAACATTAATTAAAGTCTATATTATTAATTTGAAGATTTGTCACAACTTTCTAATTTTCAGGGGGATCTCCCTAGTGTAATGGGGTTAAGCTGTTTACCTTGAGTTGAAGAGGTCATGAGTTCGAATTTGACTCAGTCATTTTGTGTATAAAGTGGATTTTTTCAGAGATCCCTGTGGGTTATCACTTGAAGCTATGGAGTTACGTGCTATGAGTGGTACTCTTGGCATGCCACTTTGTTGAGAGTGATGAGTATATATGGGAAACCGAGTACAGTGAAGTCAATCCTCTACAAATTTTGAACCCTTTTTTAACTTTTCTAATTTTCAGATGATGAGAGATAAAAAAAAAGACAGAAAGACTTTTTAGTATTACAACCATCTAAAAAGAAATACATTTTCTATTTGTATGGGTACACAGATTTCTAGTTAAGATGTTGAGAAGAATATCCTATGTAATATGTCACTTTCATTAGAAGCGCTGAAAAGAGTTGTATGGCTAGGCCTATATCAATCAATAAATAAACCGTAACCCTTCACGGTCGTAGGGGTGCCACATTGGTTGCTTCAGCACACAGAGTCCTCCAGCGAATTATATCCTCAGCGATGCGGATGAGTGTGGAAATATATTGTCCTGTCCATTCCTTGATGTTGTCTGTCCATGCCTTTATTTATCCTCCTCTGTTTCTTCCCCCTTCGACAGTTCCCTGTAGTATTGTTTTTGACAAGGAATCGTGTCTGCATACATGTCCGAACCATGCTAGTTTTCGTCGTTTCACTATTGAAAGCAATGGTTCATGAACTCCTGCACACATCTCTACTTTATTTCTTACGTACACGTTGGTCTTTTTTTTTGATGATGGTATTTTTTAAATTATTTTTTTGTTGCATTTTTCAAAACTAGCAATCAGTAATACAAAAGTAACTTTGCAATCTATATTTCTATACACTAAAATGAAATTCCGGTGTCTTTGTTAGAAAGCATAACTAATAGGCCTATATTGACATATTTACATATTAAATATTGACTTTGTGGACGTCTGTTGCTAAGTCGATAGAGATATCGACAAGGCACAAGGACAAACAGTAAGGACCTCGGTTAGTTTTCAAATAGGTGACTAGTTTTAAAGTGCAAGCAGCAATTGCGATGTACGTCTGGCCTACTAGTGATATGGATATATACGTCATTCATTCAGTATATGGTAAGTCTATTTCCTTTCTGTATACAAATAAAATAGTTAGGTAGATAGATATATTTACTATCACTTTACATATATTATGCAGTAGCCAACTGTCATCAAAAATTTTGGCGTCTGCTCTCGGAAATTCCTCAATGGGTTTCACCATAGTGATTTAAGGCGAGAATCATACACACAAAAATTGTTGAAAGTAATGAATGCATCTGTTGACTTTTGAACTAACACGAACTGCTCCACTTCCATTAAAAAAACATCAACTTCTTGGTGGCTTGTGCGTGGAAAGTTATAATCTACTTGGTGCATGTGCGTGGAAAGTTATAATCTACTTGGTGGCTTGTGCGTGGAAAGTTATAATCTACTTGGTGGCTTGTGCGTGGAAAGTTATAATCTACTTGGTGGCTTATGCGTGGAAAGTTATAATCTACTTGGTGGGTGTGCGTGGTAAAATTATAATGTACTTGGTGCATGTGCGTAGAAAATTTATAATCTACTTGGTGGCTTGTGCGTGGAAAGTTATAATCTACTTGGTGGGTGTGCGTGGTAAAATTATAATGTACTTGGTGCATGTGCGTAGAAAAGTTATAATCTACTTGGTGCATGTGCGTGGAACAGTTATAATCTACTTGGTGGCTTGTGCGTGGAAAAGTTATAATCTACTTGGTGCATGTGCGTGGAAAAGTTATAATCTACTTGGTGCATGTGCGTAGAAAAGTTATAATCTACTTGGTGGCTTGTGCGTGGAAAGGTTATAATCTTCTTGGTGCATGTGCATGGAAAAGTTATAATCTACTTGGTGCATGTGCGTGGAAAAGTTATAATCTACTTGGTTCGTGTGCGTGGGGAAATTATAATCTACTTTGTGGGTGTTCGTGGAAAAGTTATAATCTACTTGCTGCGTATGCATGGAAAAGTTATAATCTACTTGGTGCATATGCGTGGAAAAGTTATAATCTACTTGGTGCATGTGCGTGGAAAAGTTATAATCTACTTGGTGCATGTGCGTGGAAAAGTTATAATCTACTTAGTGCATGTGCGTGGAAAAGTTATAATCTTCTTGGTGGCTTGTGCGTGGAAAAGTTATAATCTACTTGGTGCATGTGCGTGGAAAAGTTATAATCTACTTAGTGCATGTGCGTGGAAAAGTTATAATCTTCTTGGTGGCTTGTGCGTGGAAAAGTTATAATCTACTTGGTGCATGTGCGTGGAAAAGTTATAATCTACTTGGTGCATGTGCATGGAAAAGTTATAATCTACTTAGTCATATGCGTGGAAAAGTAATAATCTACTTGGTGCATGTGCGTGGAAAAGTTATAATCTACTTGGTGGCGTGTGCGTGGGGAAATTGTAATCTACTTTGTGGGTGTTCGCGGAAAAGTTATTATCTACTTGGTGCGTATGCATGGAAAAGTACTTGGTGGGTGTGCGTGGAAACATTATGTTCAATATTTTGATGAAATGTGATTAACTGAAGGCTTATTTTGCAACTATTG
The DNA here is from genome assembly GCA_034231615.1 of Meghimatium bilineatum. Lineage (NCBI taxonomy): Eukaryota > Metazoa > Mollusca > Gastropoda > Stylommatophora > Philomycidae > Meghimatium > Meghimatium bilineatum. The sequence continues at coordinate 22,625,730 of CM067309.1, forward strand.
ACTATGTCATATTCACTTTTTATTCAAAATTTAAAGATAGACTAATGAAAGAAATGTTGGCAGAAATGTTGGGACCACAGTAATTACTTGTATTGTGTATTTGTGACACAGTAATTACTTGTATTGTGTATTTGCGACACCGATATTGCAGGAATTTGAAAGACTTAACCGTCTTTTTTTAAACCAAGGTTGACACTCATGAACTATGCCATTATTTATTTTTACACTATTAAAGTATTTACAGCAGGCCGTATTATGTCAAGAAGCAGAAAAAAATATTCTTGAAGTTGATTTTGGGATAAAATTCTTAACAGAATATAATAATTTCCTACAGAATAACAACATTGCGGCGACTCATAATCATATAGCAACATTGCGGCGACTCATAATCATATAGCAACATTGCGGCGACTCATAATCATATAGCAACATTGCGGCGACTCATAATCATATAGCAACATTGTGGCGACTCATAATCATATAGCAACATTGCGGCGACTCACAATCATATAGCAACATTGCGGCGACTCATAATCATATAGCAACATTGCGGCGACTCATAATCATATAGCAACATTGTGGCGACTCATAATCATATAGCAACATTGCGGCGACTCACAATCATATAGCAACATTGCGGCGACTCATAATCATATAGCAACATTGCGGCGACTCATAATCATATAGCAACATTGCGGCGACTCATAATCATATAGCAACATTGCGGCGACTCATAATCATATAGCAACATTGCGGCGACTCATAATCATATAGCAACATTGCGGTGACTCATAATCATATAGCAACTATCCTAGAAAGATTATATGTTATTGCTAGAAGAAACCCTTAGTCAAATCACATGTAGATTTCCCTTTGTGAAAGATATCTTTCAAAATTTATCAACGTTTCGTTGCACAGTAATTTTCAATCAGTTTTCTGGAAGCTCATTTTCCGATCTTCCATTTATCCATCTTGTTGAAAACAACATTACTGCAATTGAATAACAATATATAAGGAAGATATATAAATATATAATGAAGACAACAGATTAAGTGGTTTTTACATGCTTCCAGACTACCATCAGACAGTGCCCCTCAAAAAAGCATTACTATACAGACACGATGGATACAAAGCCAAGGGCAGACCTTGCAAACGATGGATTACAGAAATAAAATAATGAACTAAAATAAATACATATGAAACACACAAAAAAAGCTATCTCCAGAGAACTCTTCTATCCCTGCTGCTGCAATGCATAAAGGGGTATCAAGAAGGGGGAAAAGAAGAAAGAAAGAAAGAACAATATAGAAAATTGGTATTTAGGCCTATAGATTGGAAAGAAGCTCAATTTAAGAAAGATGGTATCCCTACAGATAGTCAACAGGTTTTTATTGGCATACTTCAGCATCCTGTATTTAAGGAACTCGCAACTTTTGCTCTTGCCTAATTACCCCCAGTTGGTAATGCTAGAGTTGAGAGAACTTTCTCCTTGGTGATCTCAGTGAAGACATAGGCATGGAAAAAGATTCAACTGAATTTATTTTTGATGTGATTGCAAGGATGCATCAGAAGATGCGTATTTCCAGTGGCAATATGCTGTTGTGATGCATGTATATTAAATAAAACAATAGCAAAGAGAATCGCTGCTTTCGAAATGAGATGTTGCAAAAGAATTGTACGTATACCATGGACAGCTAAAAAGACAAATCAAGAAGTGCAATGATCAATAAACGCCGAAGAGTGCTGGCTCCTTAGCAACATCCTAACAAGAAAGCTGTGGGGTTTTTTAATGTTGTTGTTGTGTTTTGTCATAAAGGGACATAACAGCATGGAAAGATTAATAGCTGAAGGCAAAGTTATGGTAATAGGGGAAGAGAGCGCCCAAGACCGCGATGGTGTAGTCATATATCAGATTTCTTAAATATGTCTCTATCTGCGGCAGGTCAACTCGCCCAGAATCGCGGAGTGTTCAGAGAATATATAAGGAAGACCACGTTCTGGAAAAAATATGTCACATGATGATGATGATGATGATGATGACCAGATGCCTTGTTCACGCTGGGGCAAATGAATTAGAGAGCAATATAATACAACAACGAACTAATCGCAATATTTAGAGACCAGGAGAAAGCGTTTGATAGTCAACAGAGACGTACTATGGGAAACTCTAGTATTGTATTGTATCAAAGGACAATTGTTAGAAAGTATAAGAGCTTTACATAAAAAAATGCCAATGTGTGGTAAGAGCATTAGATGATAATAAAAACACATTTGAGACAAAAACGGGAGTGCGTCAGGGTCGCGTCCTTACACCCTGCTTTTGAAAATATACAGAGATAGAATAATAAAAGAGGTAAAAAGTGCAGAGGGCAATATCACCGACTCAGAACAAGATAACTCAGAGCAACTAAACAATGAAATAAATGAACTGCTTTTCGCAGACGATCAGAGCCTCATATACGAAACGAAGAACAACTACGAAATCATGTTTACTCATTATCTGCAACATGTAGAAAATACAACATGAAGATCAATACACAAAAGAAGGAAACTATGAAAATATGCAGAGCACCTAGCCCACAAAACATACAGATAGACAACATCATCAGGTGCCATGCCGGCTGGCTTAGGCGGTCATGGCTCTCCACAGTTCTCTCTCCACAGTATTATGTATCAAGGTCGTTATTATTTCCTTGCCGTGCCAGGCTGTCAAACTGTCTAATATTTTCTCATGTTGTCGCCCTCTGTCTCTATTGCCTTCAATTTTGCCTGTTGTGACTATGTTCTCCTGCCTGTCTCATGAAGTGGCCAGAAAAAAAAAGAAGATTGCCTTTTTTTATTAAGATTGCCTATATTGTTGATTAAGGTCAGTTTTGCAGTTGATTCTTTCAATACCTCTACATTAGTTTTTCTGGCAGTCCATGGTATTCTCAGCATTCTTCTGATAGACAACATAGGAGTAAAATAAGTATCGGAGTTCAAATATCTCGGTAGCATTTTCATAGAAAATGGAAGCCTCGATAGAGAAATAGAGATGAGATGTCAAAAAGCAAATGCAGTAACATACCAACTATCACCACTTCTTCTTCACCCCAAGATCGAGATGGAAGTTAAGAGATAAATGATCTACAGTATATTCCTACCAACACTGTGTTACCAGTGCCAAACCTGGTCTCTCTCATCTTCACATTACAGAAAAATAGTGACACGTGAGATGAAATGCCTGAGGAAGGCTGCAGGAGTAACCAGGCTTGATAGATTATGAAATGAAGACATCGGGGAAATAATAGGTATAACATCTTGCACAGAATACATGGAGATGCAGCAGATTAAGTGGTTTGGCCACATTATGAGAATACATCACGACAATTTGCCCGTAAAGGCATATAACCAAATGAGATCAGGGTACAAAGCTAGAGGAAGACTACGAAAAAGATGGATAGACAACGTCGGGGACATCCTGAACAAACACGGTCATAGCACAACCGAGGCGACACATCTGGCCTTGGAACACAAACTCGAGCTCCAATCACCCATATGCTTAACGGCAATAAACCACCTGGCGAAAGACAATAGACAATGATGATTGTAAGGATAAGGACAGAACTATTAATTTCAAATAAATGTTGAATGCACTCAAATTACAAATAAATGTTGTGATGCATGGAAATTAAATAAAACAATAGCAAAGAGAATCAAAGACAAATCAATAAGTGTTAAGATCAATAAACGTCGAAAAATGTTGGCTCCTTAACAACATCATAACAAGAAAGCTTAACAAGAAAAGCAAGAGAAAAAAGGCCTTACAAGAAAAACATTCTAATATTTCAGCTTTTTGTAATTTTAGCTGTCCATAATATACGAACAATTCTTTTGTATGATCTCATTTCGAAAGCAGTGATTCTCTTTGCTTTTGTTTTATTTAATGTCCATGCATCACAACATTTATTTGTAGTTTGATGTATTTGAATGTTGACTTCCATCCAACGGCAAAAATACTCACGGTTTATGCTGAAGGTCAAGTGAGGAGGGCAGTAGTGAGATGGATGTAGAATTTTTGATCTGATGTAAATTTGTTTGTTTGTTTTGTTTGCTATCCCCAGGAATTGTGAGCAGCTTGTTCTTACTTCCTAAGTGCGGTAGGGTAGTTTATTTGAGCTTTCTTTCATACACAGAAGACTTCAGCTTTTGACTTTGTGTAATGCCTAATGAAGAAGACTTCTACTAGGAGGGGGTGATTGTTAGCCATAAATCATTTACTAGGTCTTATCGAGCTCCTGCTGGTGTGTAGAATATTGAGAACAGAATGCATTGTGTCATGGTTTATGGTTTGGCTGTGCCTTTCATATTAAAAGATCTGACATCCCCATGCTTTTGGGTCACTTGAGATGGCACAGCCAACTCGATTCACCAAAACTCCCTTAGTCTCCTCTTACAACATGCATTGCAGATCAGTGTTGCTCTTATATGCTCCCGTTTTAATCCTAAGTAACAAAACTAGTGTAAATTAGTTTGTCCTTTTTCTGATGAGATTTGGCCTTTTTGGCTTATTTCTGGTTCGATTTCGCTTTTTTCGAAAATAAATCTGGCAACTATAGCGATTGTTGATAAATGGCTTCTACAAAAATAGTGTTTGTAACCTCAATCAATATAAGGTAGTATACTGCAGTGAAACGTAACAATAATAGTGCATACGTAGAACACGTTTTTGAAAGTCTCACTTGAACACAATAGACGGACTAAGACTAAGGGGTTATGAGGTGTAAACAAAAAAAACATACAAATTACAATACACAAGACATTTTTTTCATTTTGAAAATGATTTTCTTCAACGTTTCGAATCATTAGGTCTTTCTTTCTCAAGAATATATACAATAAACAGTCAAAAACAGATTGACCTTGAACTTTGCATTGTTTACATAATAGTGTACCTCTGTGGTGGTATCATTGCCGTTACTGCTTTCATTGTTTTTCACTGTGTAATATAATTATAGGCCTATCCCTCTTGAGAAAAACCTACTAAGGAACAGTTCTAAACGTTGAAAATGTCATGTGTATTGTAATTTGTATGTTTTCTTGTTTACTACACTTTAAAAAACCCATTATTACTATGTATTAGTCTTAGGGATAGTCCATTGTGTTCAAGTGAAACTTTCAAAAACCTGCGTTCTATGTAAGTAGTAAAGAACTATTTGAATTTATAGATAACCTATAATTATGATGCAGAAATCCAGGTAATTAGTGTGGCAGCTAAAAAACTGCTGAACTCCAACTCTGACCTACAGCCTGTGGTATTCCTGACAGATGCAAGGTCATGAACTAACAGACTTGAAAAAACTACTTAGTGAATTGTCTTACCAGTATAGGGTAACCATGCAGTGGATCCCTCTCACTGTGGAATACCAGGAAATGAAAAAAAGCAGACCAACTGGCTAAGGAAGGTGCTGCCGAAGATCAACCAGATATACCAATCACCTACCATCAGAAAAAAATATATGATCAAGTCAATAACAAAGCCACAAACACCAACACAAGATGACTATCATATTATGAACAGATCAGAACAAGTTATAATTCTCCATCTCAGAACAGGACACAACCGACTCCGCAGTCACATGTATACAAAGTTCAAGATTGGCAACACTGCCGTGTGTACAGGCAGCACAGAGTGCCAAACATATACTTCAAGAGTGTTGTGAGCATGAAACGCTGAGGCAGACATATTGGCCAGAGGAGACAACACTGGCTCTATGGGAATCAAAGCTCTATGGGACACTGTATGAACTACAAAAGACAGTGAGTTTTATTCAGGAGACAGAATTACAGATATAGACATGTTTCAAGTGAACGAAAGCAGAAGAAGAAGTAGATAACCTCACATTCTCTCCCAGTATTATGTATATTTTATATTATTGTTATAATTATCAATTTTTAAAGCTCTGTGCTAAATGTATTGGTAAAAGTAAAGATTAGCTCTTCACTGTGCTATAAATAGCACACTGTTTACATTTTTAAGTAGCTGATATCATAGATTTTCCTGGAACATCAATTATCCGTAGGGTTGAAAAACTGTAACAATGTGAATAAAACAAAACACTCACCTTATTCAGCATTCTCTGCCGGATACAGTTTTTAAATTCCAGAAATGAACATAAATATTCCCGCTATTCTATATACTAATAATTTACCCTAATTCTAAATACTAAACACTTATTCTAATCTGTAACCCTAAACGATAATTCTAATGCAATTGTATTCAATTAATAATATATCATTCGACCTCACATGTTTTCTTCTCCTTATATGAATTTATAACGAAAGTAAGGTCACATCTAATAACACGCGACATGTCTGTTCTTTCCATCAGCTAATGTATACTACTGCGCATGTCCCATATATCTTCCCGCTATTGTATATAATAATAATTTACCATAATTCTAAATACTAGAAACTGATTCTAATCTTTAACCCCTAAACACTAATTCTAATGCAATCGTTTTCAATAAATATTACTTAATTTTAAATACTACTTAGTCCTATATTCCAAACTCAATCATACAACAATAGCGCTCTGCATGGCAATCACAATACAAAGGTTAGGAAATACCTCGAAACTAGAGCAAAGGTCACAGTGAAGAACTATACTTTACTTGCACCATAATATTTAAAAGAAAAGTTAAGCTTCATCATTGGACGCAAACTAAACTTAAGTAATGAAAGACTAATACTCTGTCTCTTCTTTGGCCTTTTTAAGTTTAGGGCAAGCTATAAAGTTGTGTAATACCTATATTATTATTTGTAATACTAATAATATTGTGCCTATAGATTAATATTGATTCTTTCAGGAACCATGTGTTAGATCTTCAGGTGAAAGAAAGTCTTCATCCAGTATTGTAAGGTCAAATATTTCGGTCGAATAACTTTTCAATTGCGCTACACCATTAAAAATACTATAGTTAGATAGACCGTGAAAATTTTAATTCAAGGATACCTCAACCAAGTCTCAACAACAATCATGGAAAAAGTTATGAATTTTTTGGGAATTAATTTGGCATCAAAATGAGAAAATTTCAGCTAATTATTTTCAAAATGGCGGCTAATTTACATAATGAAAACAGAGTGTTTTAAAAATTAACTGATGTTTTCTGCAAAGTCTTGCACTCTTAAAAGTTATATATATATATAAAGAAAAATAGTTACAGAACTTAATAAATCTAGTTGCAAACAATGACATCTCTAAATGTAAACCCTGGTCAGAAGAAATTTATAGCCTAAGGAAAATTGTTGGTTCTTTCCTAGTACGTGGGTGCAGGATGTCACACTTTTCAATATACTGATTCGTGTTTTAAATAATTTATTCCGGTTTCAAGTTTTTAACGCACCAGTTGCAACAACCTGTTGCCAACCACAACAATAGGCCTAAGCCACGAAATTATTGTTGGCAAAAATTTACAGCAAAAATTAAACATGATAAAACTGGTTAAGTTACCTGTAGTAAAATGTAAATATTAGGCCTATGTCGCGAGTGCAACACAACATTAGGCCTATGTCGCGAGTGCAACACAACATTAGGCCTATGTCGCGAGTGCAACACAACATTAGGCCTATGCCGCATGTGCAGCAAAACATTAGGCCAATGTGAATGAATGTCAGGAATGCTGCAAAATGTAAACATTACCAAACTGTTTCCGTTACCTGAAGTACTCATTTTGCGAACTGGTTTTGTTTCTAATGACTGATTGATGCACCGACTATTTTAATATGCTTCTGAAATACATCGTCGAAGTGCTGCATTTTGGTGGTATATGCAGCGTATTGTAGTAAAGAACCACATGAAGTAAATTAGATTAGTTTGTTAATTTCACATTTCGTCGCTTGATATTCAGTAATACTGTGTCCTGTGAGAGTATTAACCATGATACTGTGCCGTCATAGGCCCCTAATATCTAGAGCAGATTTCCGCGAACATTCAAATCACCTATTGGTTTGCTGAACCCATCGTAGTTTTACCATTGAATGAACATTTAAAATAACAATAACATTGATTGCTAGAAATGTATAGTTTATGGTATCAGAAACTTACAACTAATTTTGTCACAGCACGTTGCAGCAGCAAAACACAGCAATCTACATAAGTGCATAGTTGCCGGAGAAAAGCAACAATGGTTACTAAATTTGATAAAATAAGAAATGAAGAAATTTGGTATATCATGTATTGAGCATAGCGAAAGACAGCAAGTAAAATGTTTCTGTCAAATTCTACCCCTTCCCACCTAACTCGTATTCATTTACTCCCATTCCACAGCCAGTAGTCATAATCATTGTCTGCTACAACTGTTTTCTGGTACCAGTTCTCTCCCCTTACCTAGACATATTTCGCTACACATTTCGTAAAAGTTGGGTTAAATTCATAAAATTACTAGCACCCGCGTACTAGGAAAGAACCAAATTTTCCAATGATTTTCTTTGATTTCTGTGATCCATCTTTTACATGGTCTGCCTCTGGCTTTATAGTCATTATGTCTATGTGTCATGGCCATCTGTGGCATGCTGTCTGTCGGTAGTCTGGAAACGGGTTTGTTTGTTTTGCGTTTGCTCCATTGTAATCAGCATGGATATTCATGTGATTTCCGCCGGGAGCATAGACCCTTTGTAGACCCAGCACATCCAATTTCGGCATACCTTGACATTTCGGGTGGGCTACCCTATCCTGTGATAGCCTTCCTATCTGTCACCAGACGGCGAATATGTACTGACACTACACCGAGACGGTTTGTCCTTCACATCTATCTTGCACGAGATGGTCCGCTGCCTGTAACTTGTCTCATGTAATTGGACACACTGTGCCCGTGCCCATCGGGTACTGAACCTTTTCTCATCCTTGAGCCTGGTTCCGGTTTAGGAGGAATGCAATTTAAGAGTTGGGCTCCGACTTGTTCCCCTCTTAGCCAAAGTGTTGTTCACAAACGTCATGAACCACTTGTCCAAGTATATACACATATTTAGGAGCGTCATGGACTAGTATTTTGTTCTAGAGCTAAACAGTGCTTGTCACCTCGGATGGCTGTGCTGTGCCCATCAGGTACTGAACCCTTTCTTTCCGCGAGTATGATTCCAGTATAGGAAAAATATTTTCAAGAAGGCGGACGTGTGTTTCTGTTCTTTATTCCTTTGGATACGTTAATGGGCGATCTAACAAATCGTCATTGTAAAACTCCCAGTGTTTCTGTAATGGATGTTATAGTTCTAAGACTCTAACAAACTCTCAAACATCTGGAGATCAAAGATCTCAAGTAAACACATCAAACTGCGACTTTTCAATACAAGTGTGGTTCCATCTTTGACATATGGATGTGAAAGTTGGAAATCTTCCGCAATAATGGATAAGAAGTCAGTTGCCTTCGAGAATAGATGCCTCAGATAAATCACAAATAATAATTGGAAAGACTTCAAATCAAACAACATGCTAAGAGAGGAGACAAAACAAGAATACGTGACGAACATCATCAGAAAACGCCGCTGGACATACATCAGCCACATACTTAGAATGAAGGAAGATAGAATTCCATGACAAACCTTCATGTGGACACCAGACAGGAAAAGAAAACAGGGAAGACCAAAAACAACGCTCAGAAGAACATTTATGAATGAACTAAAATCAACAGGCATAAATGCACTAGACCTGCAATCCTTGGCAACTGATCGACAGGCATGGAGAACTATGACATCCACACTATGTGCCAAACTTGGCAAAAGAGGAATGACTGACTGATAGGAAAAACTCGACAGTAGAGTTGGGCCCCGCCGCTGAATGTGTCGGGCCATTGGCGCAAATAAAACAGCACATTTCCATTCTCTGGACTACATCCTGCTGGAAATCTAGAATGCATCATGATCCTGCTTCAAGAGAGATCCAGTAGAAGTTTGAGAATGAACGCTGAAGAAGAAGAGCTGAACCCAGGCTGGAATCACTAGTAACTAGAAACTTGTCTCAAGCAAACAATACTTTAGTTCCTATTTCCTTGAAAGGATTTCCGTTCTCTTTGAACATGCCGCTGCCCTCTACCGCTGTGCTTCCCTCTCAGTGTACTCATTGTGTTATTATTCTTATGGTGACTGACTCACCCATTCTTTATATTTCTAATAACATCTACCCCCTTGGTAACATCTGCATTGGCTGCCCCACCAATGCTTCTTCCGAACTGACTAGCTTCATTGTGTGTCGTGATGGTAGCACAGTGATGGGATAATAATAGTCTTGTATAATACAACTTTAGTGTCTATGTTTACATTTTTGTTCTTAAAATACATGTCATCCGTTTTGTTGCATCTATTTTGTTGTATTTCATTACTGTTTTTCCATTCAAGTGATATAATGCTTCCTAAGTAATTGAATGCCTTTACCTGTTCAAGGTGTTGATTATCGATGGAGATAGAGTGATATTTCTTTCTTTCTTTGCTATGACCTTATTTTTGTCTTTTCAGTATTAATCTTCATTATGAATTTTTGATATATGTGGAGTCTGTTCATATGTTCTTGAAATTGTTCTTCTAATGTTGCTATTAGTACTTGGTTGCCTGCAAAGAGTAGTTTGTTCAGCCTACCTTGGATTTTACGTAAGTACTATAACATCTAGTTAATAACACCAAAGTTTTGGAGTAATAATTTCTTCTTTATCAATGTTTAGTGTCATATAGTTAGTTAGTTAGTTAGTTAGTCGTCGGATCATCATCACTGCAAACTGGACACATCCATAGTTGCTCCGATCTCTCCTTGAGTGTATCCGCCATCACACTTCTGCTGACAGTACCGGTCCTATGCTGGTTGACCATCATTCTTCTGCGCCCTCCAAAATGTTCACCTCTAGCAACACCGCATCTCAATCCCTGATCTTTAATCCTAGCCATTGAAAAGGAATCATCATCCACATTCTCTTAATGTATATTAATATATCGTCATATATCTCTTAAGGAGTATACCACATATATACCACATATATCTCTTAAGGAGTTCAAAACGTCAGCGCGATCCATTGCCCCATCGCCCTTTGCCACAATCGCACACGATGCCAGTTGATCCGCTCTTTCATTGCCTCGAACGCCCACATGTCCCGGCACGAAAATAAATGTAACCGCCTTCAAGCTCGCATTTCTCAAGGCCTCAATCCACTGTTCGCGAACGAGACCCACTTGTACCTTCTTAATCATACTCATAGAGTCACTCAAGATGCAGACCTGCGTTACTTTCTGTGTGCGTAGCCACTCAAATCCCTTGGTCACCGCCATAGTCTCCATGGTCATACTACTCGTAGTGACCGCAAAGGCACCACTTTCCTCCTTGATCGTTTTACCTGCACACTGAGCTGTAAAGGCCCAAGCACTGCGAACATGCCTAATTACAGATCCATCAGTGTATATAATCACATCCCCCTCTTTGGTATTCTCACTGATTAAAGCCTGCACTTCTTTCTCCACAGCTGTGGGACACCATTCTCTGCATTCCCTGCTAAGTGATATTACTACTCTCAAACAAGTTTCGAAATCTGTGGGTAGACCTATCCATTCCGAACCAACTGCCACATCCTGTAATCGGCACACGCTTTGTATTACATCTTCAGCACGTCCCATCCACGACCTTCCTCTCTTGAGTCTGCTGCCTTTAACTTTCTGTATTTCGGAATGCAACGGGTGTTCCTTATCTGCATGTATTTGAAGGTACGCCCGTGCACGGCAATACTGTAATCTATGCTCAGCTGTTGGGCAGTCAAGTAGGTATCGCATAGCTCTTGTCGATGTGTCTCTTGTGCATCCCAGAATGATATGCATTGCTGCATTCTGGACTCTATCCAGTCTTTCGATCTGAGTTTGGCTAAGAGTCAGAATTGCCAGTGCATATTCCACCACAGCCACTACCAAACCCTGGTACAAAAGAAATAACAATCTTTGCTCACATTGCGCAGCAGCCATAACCTTCATTGCTGCTAAGCCTTTGCCTGCCCTTATGATAATATGGTCAACATGTTCCCTGAAACTCAGGCTTCTGTCAAAAAACACACCCAGATATCTCATTGTGCTAGTTCTTTCTAAACTTTTCCCGGACAACGAAACTTGTGGCATGGGTGTCTTTACCATGTGATTGTTCAAGGAAAACCACGTCACGAATGCCTTAGACGGATTAACCACTGCTCCCGTATCTTGACACCAATTTGTCAGTCTGTCCAGCTCCTTCTGTAGCTCCACGACGCACTCTTCTCGATTTCTGCCCTGTCTATACACCAGGATATCATCGGCATATGACATCGTTCTGCCAACACCTGTGATTTGATTGCCAGCGATATGTACTGTGTATACATTGAAAAGTACAGGAGATAGAGGCGATCCCTGTGGCAGGCCAGGGCTAATAACCGTTGGTGTAGATATCCAGTTACCACACTTAAGAACTACAACCATGTGCATCAGGGCGGCGCCAACCCAACGCACGACAAACGGATTAACTGCAAGATTTAACAGCTGGTGCATCAAGATATCCAAGGACACCCTATTGTACGCATCCTCAAGGTCTATTGCGACCGCACATGTCTCCATGCGCGAATCGAACCCCTCAAAAACATCCTGCGCAAATATGGCTGCATTTTGCCATGTCTTCTTTCCTGGACGATATCCTCCTAACAATGTTGGTAAACACTTATTTCTTTCAAGATAACACGATACCTTCCGGGCCACAATTTTTTCCAAAAGCTTGCCAATCGTATTCTGCATAGTTATTATTCTGTAGCCATGTATCCTGGTGTGGTCCTTCCCAGGTTTGTGTAGTGGAACTAAATAGCTGTGCAACCAGTCTTCTTTCACTGTGCCCTTTAGAAGGCTATTATTGAACATGTCCGCCAACTCTCCAAACTCCTCATCCGTTCTTTGACTAATGTCATCGTATCTAATGCCATCTGGCCCTGGTGCTGTATTTTTTGTACTTTTCAGTGCCTTCCTGATTTCTTCAACTGTGATTAGCATATGGTTTTCCATGCTCAAGTTCTTACACGTGTCTGTGAGCGTTTTCCTGATTTCTTGATATGCCTCCACATTTCTCTGACCAATTTGTGCGGTGTAGTGTGCCAGCAATGCCGCACCTTTTGTCTCGTCCGTCTTCTGCTAGACGGTATCGTCGCTCTGGAAATCGGCAATAGTCACGCGTCTTGTGAGACCATTCATGGATTTGTGTAACCGCCAGAACAATTTTAGTGACTTTTCGCGTGTTATCTCTTTGCAAAATTCGTCCCATTTTGACGCCTTTGCTGACTTTGCAATATCTTTGAATGTTTGGACTAATATCTTTCTTCCGTTTCCATTGTGCGACCTCCATGGGCTGAGCCGCAACACGTTTCCGTGCCCTTTGCCATAGTGATACTGCTTTCCGTTTCTCGCTCCATGCCCTTTGAACCTCTTCGTTCCACCAGGAGGGCCTATCCCACACCAGATTTCCCACTACTTGAGCCTTACGTTTGTCTTGTCGAATTCTGCTCACAACATCCACTCCTCTTCGATCATATTTAAAGGATCTTACCTTTGGCCTTATCTGCTTACTTTTGTCATTTTTTAAGAGAACAACACATGGGAGGTGGTCACTGCCATGATGCCCCAGCACGTCCCATTTGCAGATAGCCACAGCAGCTGATGACACCAATGCCAGGTCGATAGCGCTATCATCATCACCATCCCTGCTTGCCATCCTTGTTATACGGCCATCGTTAAGGCACACCAGGTCCGTATCTGTCAGGGCCTCCTCAAGTTCTCTATAGTGTCATATTTTACAATTTAGCTGGGATAGCTTTGTGATTTTTTAGTTTCTGAGTTTACTGGCTTGCACATATACATTAGTAATTTAAAATCAGCGTGGTAGGCCAGTAAAAATGGTTTGCCACGACAGATTGGACCCATGGATCATATTTTGCCAACCTGTGGTCTAGTCTAGACTCACGTATGTCATGTCAGGGATGTTTGTTTGTATGAGAACCCCGGGAATTGAGAGCGATTAGCTTTTACTTCCTATGTACAATGGGGGGGGTGGTTTTTCTAAGATTTCTTTCATACTCAGGCTTCAGCGTTTGGCTTAGAGCTATGCCTATTGAAGGAGCCTTCTACTCAGAGGGGGTCTATGTCAGGAATGAAATTTTAAACATAACCGGTAACTAGCATTCTGTGTAACAACATCACTGACCAGCGATGAATGTTTCTGTGGAATGTGGATGTCAGTAATACTATATTTTATACTAATATTTTATTTAATATTTTGCAGACTATAATTCTAATGAGGCTCTACACAGAAACTATATAATATTGAAAGTTTTTTAAGAACTGAGAAGTTTCTTCCACTGGCACATATTGCCTGCTCCGAAACACAAAATATGCTTCATTGTTGTAAAATAAAACCGGGCCTAAGATCAACAGGTCTGCAAAACGTTTTAATTAATTTAACTACACTGTATACTAAACAATTCTTGCCATGTGGACTTGATGCATTTTCATACTCTATTGACTGTAAATATGTTCCAGTTAGTGAAAAATTGAGTATACCTGATCTGCAGAAACTCCAGAATTTCATAAACATACATCGTAAGTTATTTGTATTAACTGGTGCAGGTATTTCTACGGAAAGTGGTATACCTGATTATAGATCAGAGGGGGTGGGGCTGTATGCGACCAGCACTAATCGACCTGTTAATTATTCAGAATTTCTTAAAAGTGCATCATTGAGGCAGCGTTACTGGGCCAGGAATTTTATCGGTTGGCCTCAGTTCTCGTCAACTCAACCCAATAGATCACATTATATTCTCAGTGATTGGGAGAGACAAGGTAGAGTTCATTGGTTGGTTACACAAAATGTGGATGCATTGCATTATAAAGCTGGATCGCAGAATGTTACAGAACTACACGGAAGCGCCCACCGTGTTCACTGTTTATCGTGCTCCTTTCAATTGACGAGACATGAAATGCAAGACATGATCCACGACCTTAATCCAGGATGGTTCGTAGAAGCTGTTAGCATTGGACCGGATGGGGATGTGGATATCAAATCTGACCTCATAAAAGACTTCAAGGTAATTCTGTTGTTGTCTGTGATGTTTTTCGTGGTCAGAACATCTGTGATGTGTTTGATGATGGTAAGGACATGTGTGATGTATTTCATGATGGTCAGGAAATGTGTGATGTGTTTTGTGATGGTCAGGACATTATTGTGATGTGTTTTGTGATGGTCAGGACATTTGTGATGTGTTTCATGATGGTCAGTACAGACAGTGACCCTGATTTTGCTGTACCTACTTGTGGAGTAGTAGACTTTAATGGCTTCTTCTGTGTCTGGTCTCAGATTAACTCCTGCAGATTAACAAAAAAATACATGGAAATACATGGGTGATTTGTATATATCCAGCAGAGGGGACAAGTGCAGAAAAATCCCAATCTGTCCAGTCCTTGATGTTTGTCCATAATATTCTTTGTCCTCTTTTGCTTCTTCCAACTTCGACCCTTCCCCATAGTATAATTTTTTACATGGAATCATGTTGGCATACATGTCCAAACCATGCAAGTTTTTGTCGTTTCGCTATTGAAATTAGTGATTGTTGTGAACCTGTATGCATCTCTATTTTATTTCTTATGCACACTTTTGTCTTATTCTCTGTAATTAAGAAGCACATACCGGTAATATCTCTAACATTTGTATTCGAAAGCCTGTAACTGCCTCCCCATGTCTGCAGTGAGTGTCCAACTCTCACAATCATACAACGCAATAGAAAGCGCTAGTGAGTTAGAAAGTGTGATTTTTACTCTAGCACTAGTTCCTTTTCCAAATTAAGTTTATCCTTGGCATAAAAGTTAAATCCATCTCCAGCCTTATCTTTAATTCAATTTTTGCATTTTCCATCGCTGCATATGCTAAATCTGAGATATTTTTAATTATTCACTTCCTCATCTTTATACCCATTCATCATGATGTTGGTCTGTACCTTTATGTCTCTTGTTAACCAAGATCTTGCTCTTTTCTGTGTTTGTTTCCATTCCATACTTGCTGGTCACTTTTACCAACTTTGATGTTAACTCTTATAGTTGTTGTTCTGACCCAGCTATAAGATCAATATTTCAGCGAAGCACAGGTTTCAAATTTGGTAACCTCCAATTGATATTTTTTTTAAATGGTAGCGTATCCTATTCAGGACGTAGCCATCAACCCAGTATTTTTTGGCTGTAATGATTTTCTAGGCAATATAAATACATTCAGTAGTTTGTGCTTGCTTTTCTGAACTGTCCAGATGCACAGTTGCCTGTGGCAAGGATCGAACTCGGTACTAGGCCACCATAGCCTCACTCTGTACCACTCCGCCACAGAGCCGGACATCGATATAGACATGCTGAAATCTTGACAGTTATAAATAACATATTATGGACAGGATGTAGCAGTAATCACAAACTTTTGAAATTCCTGCCAAATGTTGAACTAATCTTCCTGTTTTTGTGTCATGTTGGTCTTTGATGTCTTGCGAAATATATATATATATATATACACACAGACACATAATCTGTGGTATATGAAATATTCGAGTGCTAGGATGTTATATTGAGCCAATCCTTCTTTATGGAAGCGAAGCATGGAGGACAGTAAATAAATTTGCCCAAGATAAGCTGGAGGCAACTGAGATGAGGTTTTGAAGAAGAATGATGAAAATTCTGTGGACAGCCAAGAAAGCTAATGTAAGGAGTTCTCAGAGATGCTGGAGTAAAACAACAAACTATAGCGAAAATTAGAAACAAAACAATCCAGACTTTTAGGGCATGTGATGAGAAAGGTAAAGCTTAAATATTTAGTAACCACTGGAAAATCAAGGGGAGAAGAGACAGAGGAAGACAAAAAGAGAAATTTTTGGATGGGTTGTGACAATCCATTTGTGCCACAAAAAGAAGTCACCAACTGAACTTATTAACAACACAAGACCAGAGAGTTGTGGAGAAGCGTGATCACCTTCGTCACTCTGCATGGCACTTGATTGATTGATATAAAATATAATAATACAGTGGAATCCTGTATAACATCTTGGTCCAGACTGACAAAATATGTAATAACAGAAATTTGCTATATACAATTTAGACTATAAAGAATAAATATAATTGGGGATTTGGAAAAGTAGGTCTATTATATAGGACAATGTGTTATAGGACAATGTGTTATAAAAGGATGCGCTATATAGGGATTCCAATGTATATTTTTTTAAATGATGATGTTCTTCCTTCGCAAGCGAAGATGAGCATGGCATAAAAAATAATAAAAAATGTGGTGAACAAGTAGAAAAAAAACACATTTGTGATTGTCTAATTTGGTTTGGGTTTGTGAGTTCGTAGATACCTGATGAGTATAAAAATGTTAATAAGCCGCACATTGAGGCTAAATGATCATGTTTCATGCATATTTACAAGGTTCCAAAATGTCCATCTTGTCAAGGTGATCTGAAGCCAGAGATCACATTCTTCGGTGACAATGTGCCGAAGCAAACAGTTCACTCTGTCCTTGAACAGATGTTCCAGTCTGATGCTGTTCTGGTTGTTGGATCTTCTCTCGAGGTAAACACTTTCTGAAACTGGTCACATAATAATTTCTCACTCCAATAGAAAGTATGACTTAGTTAAGAGATTTAGAATACCTACTGCAGAAGACGGATGTGTCGAGCCATGGTGCACAGAAAACTTCAACACAGCACATTTTTTTCTCTCCAGTAACATACTGCAGGAAATCTAGTAGGACCATTGTCCTGCTACAAGAGAGATCCAGCAGGAGTTTGAGAATGAATGATGAAGTGGTAGAATACCTAGTATACACTTTTGGCATTATTCTCTCACCTGTACTGTATTTAGTTGTATCCTTCTCTCACCTTTACTGTATTTAGTTGTATCCTCTCACCTGTACTGTATTTAGTTGTATCCTTCTCTCACCTGTACTGTATTTAGTTGTATCCTTCTCTCACCTGTACTGTATTTAGTTGTATCCTTCTCTCACCTGTACTGTATTTAGTTGTATCCTTCTCTCACCTGTACTGTATTTAGTTGTGTCCTTCTCTCACCTGTACTGTATTTAGTTGTGACATCCTTCTCTCACCTGTACTGTATTTAGTTGTGGCATCCTTCTCTCACCTGTACTGTATTTAGTTGTGGCATCCTTCTATTACCTGTACTATATTTAGTTGTATCCTTCTCTCACCTGTACTGTATTTAGTTGCGGTGTCCTCTCACTGTACCATGTTTTGTTGTTGTTTCCTCCTCTTACTGTACCGTATTTACCTGTGACATCATTCTCTCACCTGTACTGTATTTAGTTGTGGAATCCTTCTCTTGTCTGACTCCGTGCTTGGGAGGTGCAGAGCATTTCTTTAATGGCCATGGTTATGTTTAAACTCTGACACAGACAATTGTGTATTCTGACCATTCAGAGAGCAATATCAATGTACTGAAAATATCTATATTACCTATATACACGGGTGGATAAGTAGGTAGGTAGAGAGAAGAGAGAGAGAGATTAGATATACCGGTAGATAATATGTTTCCATTTATCTATATTTCATGACACTATCAATACCCTTTCTTATATTTTCAGTTGATGAAATGAATTAACTTTCTCATTTCTCCTAAATCCGTAGGTTTACTCTGGCTATCGCTTCATAAGTAGAGCAAGCAACCATGGCATGAAGATTGCTATTGTTAACATTGGCCCCACACGAGGAGACAAGCACGCAGATATTAAAATCAATGCCAGATGTGGAGATGTATTACAAGGACTTAGCTTATCTCAACGAAACACATAATATTGGCCACACGAGGAGACAAGCACGGCAGATATTAAAATCAATGCCAGATGCAGAGATGCATTACAAGATCGTAGCTTATCTCACTGAAACATGTAACACACAGTGCAACATAGGCAAATTATTCTCAATGGATTTTATCGCAATAATACGCAAAATACATTGTATGACAAAGGATTATCAACCATCTGTTATTTCGACACAGAATACTGTGCAAGAGCGGAAATAAATGCTCTCTGTTTTTAGCAATTATGATGCTGCTCTATTTAGTTTCTTGCATGTTGTTTTGACCGATTGATGGCAGCATTACAACTCCTGTGCTTTTTTTGTCTTCAAAACTGGGAATCTCTTTGGTCTTCCTTTTTCTCCATATGATATTTATTTTAATGCTTATAATAGCAGTCAATTTTCATGAATTCTAAGTAAATGCTCTATACAAGTTCCCCAATTTGTTTGTTAATGTTTGGATGTCCTCTTGATTTTATTTGAATTCTTGATTAGAAACTAGCATCACAGCACAAGGGACATTCCCATAAGTGATCCGCTCTCTGTTTCAGCAGCCATTGGAGTGTATGTAGAATCAAAGTCCCAGTCAGGTGTTGGTTAAATGATCTTCGGTTCTTTCCAAAAAGAGTACATTTTCTTCCCTTTCCTCTTATCACTTCTATTTCTGTTCTTTGCTTGATTCTCTGAGGCAGTTACGAAGGCTCTAAAATTGATCTCAGAAGTTACGAAAGCTCTAAAATTGATCTCAGAAATAGTAACAATTAGAGCAGTTATTGTGTCAGACTTTCACTTCATAATCTGCAAAATTCATAATGGATAACTGCATCATGAATCAATGGAGTATATTGGGGCTCAAAGGAGTATATTGGTGCATCACACCTCCAGGGACTTATGGGGTGTTTCACAAATTATTACTGCTGCATTTTATGTACACAAACATATTGACGGGCAAACAAAAAAGGGGGGGGGGGATCAGTAATTATTACTAATACTGAAATTTGTATAAGAATGCGGATTTAAATTTTACAAAATACGAATTTATGAAAAATAATTCTTTGCAAGTTGACAGATATGCGAATGTGTCAGGACAGATGACAATGGACCCGGGGGGAAGGGGGCGGGCATATTGTAAATTCTGCACATACTCATTTGTTTATTGAGGAAACTATGGTTGATGAGACCCTAATCAAGAGATTGAGGGAGTGGAATTGACCAAGGAGATTGTAGAGGTGGACAATTGACAGGTAGAACTAGGAAAACAAACATGGCAGGAGAAAAACCATCCTCATACATAGCCTGCATAAAGGTATACTAGGGCCCTGGCCGTATTTATTTAATAATGTGTACTAACTGCAGTAAAACTTTAGTCCAATAGGCAAAACTTGCAACAGGGTAATCAGATTTTACTTTATATTTAATTATATGGTCTGGTGTTTTTTTCAGGTTGATCTGGGGTTAATTCTAAAACATCAGTGGATATCACACATCAATTAGTTGGATTAATGTTATACAAAATCTATTTGTTGGTTTATTGTTATTAAAGTGAAAAGAAAGTCTTGTCCTATCCATGTGTGCCACTAGATGTCATGTCAGTCTTCTTTCTTTTGCTAACTGTGATGACGCTGCCATAGTGCAGCCTTGGTGTTCTAGTATTTCTCTGATGTCATCTATCCATCTTTATCTGGATCTTCCCATTTCTCTTTTCAGATGATCTTTTGAAGGCTATTGATTGAATGCGATCTGGTTCCATTCTGATCAAGTGGCCGAACCATTTGATATTTTGTCTGTCTATGTATTCTTTGCACGATATTGTTTTCACCAGATTTCTTATAGTGTCATTGTTTATTCTATCTCTTTTTGTTACCCCCAGTGTTGTTCTCAGGTGCTTCATTTCACATACTGCGAGTGTTTGTTCTAGTTTCTCTATCAAGAATCCAGGTCTGGTATTCATAACACAGTGTCAGCTAGAACACTGAGTTTATTAACATTCTTTTGGAGACCATGTTGATGTTCTAGTGTTTTAACAGTGGTGCTAATTGATATAAAACTGTGTTTCCTTTCTGACATCTTGTCTTTATTTTCTCTATCCAGTCTCCCATCTTCAGAAAATGCACTGCCGCCTGAATTTTACGAGAAAAAGGAAAATTTCTTTACTTTGTTGAGTTTTGTGCCATCTATGTATATTTCTAGTGGAGATTGATTTCTGCATATCTTAGTGTCTCTGATTTCGGTTTGTAGATTCTCATGTTGTTGATTTCTCAATGGTTATTTAATGCATTTAGGTATTTTTGCAGCTCAGATGTATCGTATATCAATGCCTTATCTGCGAATAGCAATTCATTTATGATGTTACTGTCTTATTTTTTTCCCTCTCCATTCTTTCGTTTAGGTTGGTTTTCTTGGGGGTTTTTTTTTGGTATTTGTCTATATAGATGTTGAATAGGAGCAGGGATAATACACATCCCTGTCTGACTCCAGATATTATGAATGTGGCTGGTATTCCTTCTGCTGTTCTGACATCTTTGCATCTGATTTAGTGCTCTGTGTTTTCTAGCTAGGAGTTCGCTGTGGATCCTGTACTCTTCAAAGATGGTCCATAGAATTTTAATGTAATTATTTAAAATGTAATAATAAATCTTTAATACACTTTGGAAAGAATTCTTTGTTATTTCTTCTTCTGTGTTCATTCTCAAACTCACACTGGATCTCTCTTACAGTAAGGACAAATGGTCTTACTAGATTTCCAGCAGGATGTAGTCCACAGAATGGAAATGCGATGTGTCATGGTTTTACTTGCGCCAATGGCCAGACACATCCATCTTTGTTGTTTCAATTTGCAGGAAATACAATAAATTAGTTCTTGCCAAATCTTACTCTGTGACGGGGTGGCAAAGAGCTAGTCTGTCATGGCCAGGTACCAGCTTCAGGAAATATATACAATTAGCTCTTACCGTAAGTCTTAAGCGAGAGATGGTGTGTCAAATTTCAACATCTGCACCTCAGAAAACAACTATAGGGCATCATTATTTTACTTTCTCCATTGAATGTTATTACACTGTACTGCCTGGAAGATGAAGACCGTCCTATATAATATATCTTTGTCAAACCGTTAAACATATCTGCGCCCCAGAAGACATAGCTCCTGGCGAGGAATAGATACCTATTCCTACGTTCTTTCAAGAAGCAGTCAAGACTGTCATTACACTCAACAGAGATTGCAAGAAACACAGCCATGTAAGCGTGGATGCTGAGGTCAAGGCAATAATGTGAGAATGCTGTAGATTCAGATGTTGTGATTTACACAGACGGGTCGGTCATCCGTCACCAGTGATGGGCATGGGCCTTTACTGTCCGATCAAAAGGGAAAACAGTACACGAAGCCAATGGTGCCTTTACCGCAACAACGAGCAGTCTAACTATGGAAGTATTCGCCATAACGCAGGCAATTTACTGGCTAGAGTCGCAAACCTATTCCCATGCTTGCATACTAAATGATTCACTGAATATGATTCAGAAAGTCAAAACAGGTGACGTACGTAGGGAATGGGCGTAGTCATTGGAGAGAGCTAAAATGCGGGCATCACTACGAAAACTCACTTATTTTTGTCCCCGGACATGCGGGCGTGGAAGGAAACGAACTTGCCGACAAATTAGCTAGTCTCGCCACCACAACAGACGGTCAGTCTATGGACAGAGCAGACATACTTACTGCTCTTCGTGAGTCCTCACGTTCAGAGGATTTTGAGATGAATAAGCATGAGTCAATATCAAGAATGCAAGAATTGGGAGTGAGGATGGACGTGGCCCGAAAATAACCCTTAACAAAGATTTCAAAAAGAGTAATGAACCAACAAAAAATTGGAACCATCAGCCGTTATACCCTGATTTACTGAAGCGGAGATCGGAGCACCTATGGACGTGTCCGGTGTGCGAAGATGATAATCAACATACCTAATATCTATGTCAATTGTATTATTTATTTAAACAACTTCATCCAGAAAGCAGTTATTAACACTTTGTTGATCAGGAATCTGGATTCACCTAAGGGTGTCCACATATTTTTGAGACATTAATCTCTTAAGAAATGTGTATAAAATCGAACTTGTGATGTAAATATTAGAAGTTTTCTGTCATAATAAATTTTTGCATTTTCTAAATGAATTTGGAAGTTCCAGTTGTTTCAAGAGCTAAATTGTATTTATTATAATATTTGGTGATGTTTACTTTCAAGGAATCGTACACTAACTAATCTAAAATTATGAATTTTGAAATAGTTCACTCATAAACCACCTCAAATGATTGACTGTGTTGTGGGTGCAGCCATTTTGGAATATTATAGTGGAATACCTCTATAGCATTCTTTTATAACAAATTTCCATATATAACACTTTTCAAATCTTCAATTATATTTATTCTATATTGTGTGTACTGTATATAGTCAATTCTGTTATACCATACAGTGGAATCCTGTTATAACAAATTTGTTGGGTCTGACAGAATATGTGCGTTTATAACCGAAATTTGTTATATATGGTTATGACAACATACGACTACAGTATGCCCCTTTCAATTATTGTTTCCCTTGTGCATTGTTTTTCCATGATGTAATCACTGTCTGTCAACTAAGAGAATGGGTATCAACTTTCTGTGACTCACTTCTCCTCCAAGTATGAGTTGTTTCTTGTGGCGAAGATCCGGTCTCACTATACTTTCATGTATATTTAATATTTCTCTTTCAACTAGGCAAGACTTTATTTGAGGTCAGTATGGCCAAGGCTTTGAGTGTACCATCTTCCTTTTTTTCAATAACGATAGATCATATTTTCCGACACCAGAGTTTTAACATGCATTGTATGTGTGCTTCAAGTGAGTAGAATGCAAGGTCACTTGCCTATATCAACCACCTCTCCAATTTCTGCATGTTTAGTTGTGCATGACCAAATGACCATGGACAATATCACATCCAGGTTTCATGTGAACACGCCTATAAGACATGGGATAAATTAGAAATCATCCTTCTAACTTGACACATTTGATTTTTCTTTTGACTGTCATTGGCTTTTGATACAAAGTGACCAATTAAATTACTGGAAAAGACAAATGCCTCACTTTGAAAGGATGGGCCTGATAGAACAGCGAGACGATATTCAACACATTACCCTTGGCATATCTGTTTTAAACAGTTGGTAGTGTATCCTATTCAGGGCATAGCCCTCAATCCAGCATTTTTTGGTGTAGTGATTTTTTTTTCAGGACTGAAAAGGGCTTTGTCTAGGGGCACTGCCAGTAAACATGTCATGCTGTTTCTGGGTGAATGCCTCACCAGCACACAGTGTTGGAGTCTATTGTCTACCTTTTCACATACGCACCTGTCAAAAGTTCAGAGACTACCCTTTCCCCAAAAACAAATTGTAAATAGTTTGTTATACAGAGATATTTGTGTAAATGCACCAGTTATAAATAGTTTTTTTAAACTAAAACAGTGAAAATAATCAGGGATTTTGAAGTGTTTTTAAAGTGTTAAAACTAGATGCGTTGAAACAGGATTTCGCTGTACGTTTTGTCAGTCTGGAACAAGTTGCTATAGCGAATTCCACTGTATCACGTATGAGCTATTTTTAGTAACATCACTATCTCTATGTTTGCGGTATTACCGAGCATCATTGCACATTAAACTCATCAAATGTGCTCACCAAGGATATATAGTCAAATCCCATTGCACCGCCGAAGATGGAAGTATTGGGCCATTAGTGTAAACAAAATGACAACATATTTCTATGCTCTGCACTACATCCTGCTGGAAATCTAATAGGACCATTGTCCTGCTACAAGAGAAAACCAGTAGTAGTTTGAAAATGAACGCCGAAAGAGAAATCCAATTATAACAACTTGGTCTGGACCGGCAAAATATGTATGCAATAATAGAAATTTGTTATATACAGTACAAACAATAAATATAACTAGGGATTTTGAAAATTTGTTAGTGTGGCGCATGGCAGAGAGGTTAGAGCTTTGGTCTCACATGCGTGAGGTCCAGAATTCTATCCCGGGTAAGGACTGGGTTCTTTTTCTGTCTGAGTGTAAATTAAAAACCAACTCTGAACATGATGTGACGACAACAAGGGAATGCAGCTTTTATCACACGAGCCACTCGAAAACCTCCTGCAACTCCCTAACGGGAAAAATTCAGTATTGACAGTTTTCTATTTTCTACAGACAGTTATTAATAGGGTTATTTGTTACAAAAGGACATATTACAGAGGGATTCCACTGTACCTGAAATAACTAATAATTATCAGATTCCACTGTACCTGAAATAACTAATAATTATCAGATTCCACTGTACCTGAAATAACTAATAATTATCAGATTCCACTGTACCTGAAATAACTAATAATAATCAGATTCCACTGTACCTGAAATAACTAATAATTATCAGATTCCACTGTACCTGAAATAACTAATAATTATCAGATTCCACTGTACCTGAAATAACTAATAATTATCAGATTCCACTGTACCTGAAATAACTATGACTAACATCAAACTTGGCCAGCTAAGTTTTTATGCCCTCAATACATGACAAAAAAATGGCAACAGTGGTTCACAAATTGCATCTTCGACATCAACACTAAAACTATCCAAGGGGTATAAAAGAACATAAGACATTGTATAACCAACCAGCTGTATTAAATGGCGATAAGATGATGATGTAAAAGATTAGATAAAATCAGATCCTAAGAACATACAGCATCGTTCGCTGTAAAGTCTGTAATATCAATCTGACAAATACAATCAAAAGCACATTAATATCTCACACAAGTTAACAAGGACGGCCTGACAAGTTACATAAACACAATAACAATGTCTGACAAGTTACATAAACACAATAACAATGTCTTACAAGTTACATAACACAATAACAATATCTGACAAGTTACATAAACACAATAACAATGTCTGACAAGTTACATAAACACAATAACAATGTCTGACAAATTACATAAACACAATAACAATGTCTGACAAGTTACATAAACACAATAACAATGTCTGACAAGTTACATAAACACATTAACAATGTCTGACAAGTTACATAAACACAACAATGTCTGACAAGTTACATAACACATTAACAATGTCTGACAAGTTACATAACACATTAACAATGTCTGACAAGTTACATAAACACAATAACAATGTCTGACAAGTTACATAAACACAATAACAATGCCTGACAAGTTACATAAACACAATAACAATGTCTTCTGTGTATGCCACACTCAAAGGCATTCATTATATCATATAAATGATTGTTCAGATTTCAATTCCATGAAAGTAAAAATAGCATTGTTGTTGATATCAATCATGAATGAGCATCATTTTCAATTTGTACAATCTAATGAAGAATTTACAAAACTTATTTTCAGACATCAATCAAATCCTTAAGCTTCCCCTTAAAGTGTTTACATGTTACCTGCAGGGGTTCTCAACCTGTGGATCATGACCCCTTTGGGAAATTGTACAACCCTTTCATAGGGATCGCCTAAGACCATCGAGAAAAACACATATTTCTGATGGTCTTAGAAATGAGACACAGCTCCTCTATCCATCCCCAGGCGAGTCCACCCACATACGAGTACCTGACGTGATGACATCATTGCGCCAACCCCATCACACACACCCCGTACAATTGGCCAAACAAACTGACCTCAGAGTTAATCAATGAAAATAAGGAAAGGTCAACCTGTGTAACAAGATATGTTTTGATAAACCATTTTCATTCTGTAACTAACATTTTTGCTGCCATCAATGACTTGTGTCATCAAAACACAATGTCACACAATATTCGATGACTTTTGTCATCAAAACACAATGTCCTACAATATTCGATGACTTTTGTCATTGAAACACAATGTCCAACAATATTTTGGTTGGTTTACAGTGCCACAGATGAAAACAGTCACCCTTCAAATGATTTTGATTTGTGGGAAATTTTGCAGACTACATAAGTTTTATTCAGTGTGGGACTCCATTCATTACAAATAGCATTCCAAGATGGAGCTGGTTATTTGACAGACTCAGAGTAAATAATTGAAAATTTAAAGTATATATTGCGGTTTATAAATAAACACTTCAAAATGAACGATGTAGCTGATGATACCTGGCCGAAAGTTATTCCGATTCTGACTTTTTAGCATATAATAGCGATAAAATGAACTTAGAATCGGTTACAGAATTGGATTATGATTCAAGTAATAACAATCACAGATTGATACACTGTAGGTCTACTAGTACAGAAGCTAAAGGTGAAGGATATGTGCTTCGGAAACAGAAACATTACTATACAAAATTTACAATATATTTAAAATCATTTATAAAATAATTGAAAATGAAACCTTTTCAAAAAAGCTTAAGATAAACGTTTCTGGAAAGTTTATTCTTATTTGAACGTCTTCTGTAAATTTCAAAGCCTTGACTGTTGATTTTATAATTTCTTAAAATGATAATTCGCAAAATTCATGCAGAAAACAATTTGCGTGACAGTTGTAAACACTTCTTCTTTCATTCACTTGAAACATGTCTATATCTGTAATTCTGTCTCCTTAATAAAACTCACTGTCTTTTGTAGTTCATACAGTGGCCCATAGAGCTTTGATTCCAGTGTTGTTTCCTCTGGCCAATATGTCTGCCGCAGCGTTTCATGTTCTGAACACTCTTGAAGTATATTTTTGGCACTCTGTGCTGCCTATACACATGGCCGTGTTGCCAATCTTGAACTTTGTATACATGTGACTGCGGAGTCGGTTGTGTCCTGTTCTGAGACGTAGAATTATAACTTCTGATCTGTTCATAATGTGATAGTCACCTTGTGTTGGTGTTTGTGGCTTTCTTATTGACTTGATCATCTGTTTTTTCTGGTGGTAAGTGATTGGTATATCTGGTTGGTCTTCGGCAGCACCTTCCTTAGCCAGTTGGTTTGTTTCATTTCCTGGTATTCCACAGTGAGAGGGTATCCACTGCACGGTTACCCTATACTGGTAAGACAATTCATTAAGTATTGTAAACACTGATTAAAAAGGTGCAATAGCAACTGCTAGAAATTCTTTTTAAACTTATTAGACACATACACAAAAACCTGGCTTGTGCTTATAACTAAAACAAGTACAAGGGAGACTATACAATAAATATTAGTCGCGGATTAAAGTAGGCGGTAGGGTGCTAAAGGTTAACTTTTAGCACCCTACAGGTGACTTTTAACCCTTTCAATCCTTTCAAACCCTTTCAAAATTATGATTCAGTCCAATTAACAGATAAATGGAAAGGTACTAATCTGTAAACATATCTTTGTGAATGTCATGTAAGGAAAAGTTCACTTGTCATGTAACATGCGAGAGAGAAACAAATGAGCTCCAGTTTCCTATTGGCTTCATTTACTTGTGTCAAATTGTTTGCTGATAAATGTTTCAATAACGGCTGCAAAGCAGTCTCCTATACACAGCATGACATCATTCTGTAAATGTTACTTACTCCAAACATATAGGCCTAGTTCACATAGAGAAAGCCCTAGATATCTTGTGAGACAGGTTTCCAAAAAAAAAAGGATCTTATTTTTCAGAAAAATTTTGATACTGGCATTGGTTAGCTCTGCACACGAATGACTCAACGTAGAAATCGAAGGTCATATTCACAAAGTCACAGTGGCTACACATTATTTATAAACTGTTGTCAAAATTTGGAAAATTACACTGGAAGCCGCCTTTACCAGTAATCGCACCAGTCCTAAATTTAGCATGTCTATTCGCATGGATAAAGTGAAGATCATCAATCTATACCACCATGTGCATATCGGGTGGATACGAGCAGGTAGGGTACATATATATATAGTTAGAGGGTAGGGAGAGAAAGGGTTAATCCATGACTAAGATTTATCGTAGTCTCTCTTGTACTTGTTTTAGCTATAAGCACGAGTCAGGTTTTTGTGTATGGGTCTAACACATCAACAAAATTTTCTAGCACTTGCTACCACCACAATTTTAATAAAAGTGTTTACAACTGTCCGACAAATTGTTTTTCTAACATGAATTTTGTGAGTAATCATTTTAAAATTATCACTCCCTAATTCATGATACCCAAAACAATGTGTGGGATGGTTGTAAAAACAATGTGTGTGACAGTTTTAAAAACAATTTGTTTGACAGTTGTAAAAACAATTTGTGTGACAATTGTAAAAACAATTTGTGTGACAGTTGTAAAAATAATTTGTGTGACAGTTGTAAACACTTTGATTAAAAAGACGTGACAGCAAGTGTTAGAACATTTTTTAACTTGTTAGACCCATACACAAAAATCGACTTGTGCTTGTAACTAAAACAAATACAAGGGAGACTATACAATTAATCTTAGTCAAAACAAGTTTATTTCTGTTAATACATAAAATTTATTTACTGAAACAAATATACTTAAAAAAGACATATCCCCGTATTTATTTTCACTGATTATTTTTACTCGCTGTCATCAAAATTGTTCTCCAAAAGTATTAACGAAAATTCAACGGAGACTCAGTCTAATTCAAAAAGTGGTCAGCAAAGTGTTATCAAAATAAACAATGTCTAACTTATCTCTTAATTACATAAAATAGATACATATGGTTTATCAAAACACAGCTCTAACAACACACTTGATTCTTTCATCATTCATACACTCTGTCATTCTCCATCTGTCTGTGTTGTTTCTTCTTTCTCTCCCTCTCTCTTCCAAATGCATACTAGATTGTTGTCAGTCCCACCAGTAACATACTCATGGCTACTGCTTATAGCCACAGTGTTGACAACAAGTTCCTGTGAATATACACAAAATAAGATTCTATAAAAAAAATATCAGTACTATGATTGCAGTCCAACCTCCGTTTTCGTTCTTGTTTCCCATTAGTGCCTACCTACGTATTTTGTGATTAATTGGTATAAATATTGTATAAATAAATAATCAATAATTTAAATATTCATTTTTAGAGTTAGGGGTTAGTTATGTTTTATATAACTAATCCTAACCCTAAATATAATTATATTTAAATTAATACATGCTCTAAACATAAACTAATAAATATAGGCAAGGGAAAACACACAGGTAGGCACTCATTGGCACAATGGGGGTTGGATTACAAACATCATCATCAGGTGCCATGCCGGCTGGCGTAGACGATTATGGCTCTCCACAGCTCTCTATCTCCAGTATTATATAACAAGATCATTATTGTTTCCCTGTTGTGCCAGGTTGTCAAACTGTTTAATATTTCTCACGTTCTCGCTATCTGTCTCTGTTGCCTTCAATCTTGCCTGTTGTGACTGTTCTCCAAACCTCCCCGTCTCATGAAGTGGCCAAAAAATGAATTTGTCTTTTTCTATTACTGATTAACGTCCGTTTCATATTTGACTCTTTCAACACCTCCACATTAGTTTTTTTGGCAGTCCATGATATTCTCAACATTATTCTGTAGAACGAAACACATCTCTACTGCCTCTAATTTCCCACCTTCCTGTTTGTTTATTGTCCAAGACTTGCATCCATACATTAGTATAGGAGTTATATAGCACTGAAGTACTCTCTTTCTCACTTCTAATGACAAGGTCATATTACACAATATATTTTTCATTTTTCTGAATGTTGTTTTTGCCTGCCCTATTCTGCTTCTTATTTCTGTTGAACTTCTTCCATCTGCTGTAATTGTTGTACCTAGATATTTGAATTGGTGGACCTGTTTTATTACTATATCATTCAAGGTGTGTTATTTTGTTTCTTTGAAATAACCATTACTTCTGTTTGTTTTCTTTATATTTAATAAGAGGTCTTTCTCTTTACTTTCTGTGACTACTACATTAATTAAATCTTGAAGATCTTCCTCACTTTTAGCAATCGGAACAGTGTTGTCCGCATATCTCAAATTATTTATGTTATGTCCTCACACTGATATTCCTGGGATATACCATTGCATGCATTGTTTTCACTGTATAAAGAAGAACAGGTCTGGTGAAAGTACACATCCCTGTCTAACTCCTTGTTTTATTTGTTGAAAAGGTCCAAATTGATTTCCTACTCTTATTGCTGCACATGTTCTTGATGATTCTTAAATTTCATAGTACCTAAATTATTCTTAAATTTCATAGTACCTAAATGATTCTTAAATTGTGATCATAGTATCTAAATATCAGTTATTTTTTCTTTAAAAGAAAATATATCTGAAGTGCTAAATGCAAAAAAAAAAAAAAAAGTTATGATAACAGACAAAAAGATCAGATCAAAATAGACAATATAGAACTGGAATGTGTAAACAAATTTGAATATCTGGGAGCAAATATAAACATCTGCAGTGAATGTGCAGTTGAGATCAAACGAAGACTCGCAATTGCAGCTCACAAACTTACACATATGAGAAAGCTGTGGCAAAGTAGTAATAATGACATACAGAGCAACATACAATAGAATATGTCCTTCTCTTGTCTGTACGGCTGACATGAGCTACTGTTTTAGTTACAGGACTCTTCTTCTTCTACATTTGTTCTCAGACTTCTGCAGATTAACAGGATGTAACCCAGAGGTGGAATGTGTTGTGTCATGGTTTACAGCTTAGCTGCGATATCAGCACCTTTTGACCTGATGCATCCGGCTTCAGTATGGCGCCCGAGTCACTTTGTTTTTTGTTCGTCCATCACAAGTGATGATTACCATTTGTTACATCCATTTTAAAAATTAAGTTAGTCAACCCTGCATGGTATGGGACAGCCAGCTCCACCTCATAACCTACTTAGTTGACTCTTACAACATGCATGGAAGGTAAACAGTGTTGTTATTCTATATTCCCCTTTCAAGCCCTGACAACACATGAGCAGCAACTCTTATGTGATAGATGGTGCCACCATGAAAGACATTAGGTCTTTTCTTTGCCAGTGTGTAGCTTCATGAAAGATATTAGATATTTTATCTGCTTGTATCTTGCCTAATGAAATCAATGAGGTCTTTTATTTGCCAGTGAGTTGCTTCCATGAAATAAATAAGTATTTTATTTGCCCGCATGTTGCCTCACAGTAAAACTTTCAATATTTTTATGCAAGCTCAGTATTCCCTAAAGTTCTTTTACCCCTTACCTTTTATACCCCTTTGATCCTGTATCACTCCCCTCAAGTCTTTCACCGCCCACCAGGTAGGCGTTTTCATCCATTTTGAGAAACCCTGCATTAACAGTATTTCAGATTCATTAATGCCAACTGCTAATACAAATATATCCATATTCTAAAATGACAGATGTTTACCTGGCGAAGTGCTAATGGTGTAACAGTGTT
Source organism: Meghimatium bilineatum (assembly GCA_034231615.1). NCBI lineage: Eukaryota > Metazoa > Mollusca > Gastropoda > Stylommatophora > Philomycidae > Meghimatium > Meghimatium bilineatum. Next base: position 22,657,912 of record CM067309.1, read on the forward strand.
TACAATGTTTGGCCACTCCAAAACCTGAAACAGATATGAAAGACAAGTTGAGGTATGAGACCAGATACAGACCTATATTTACTTACCTGTTTGTCATTTTACAATATCCCACACTACAGGAACTCTCAAACTGGCAGGTATCAATACACTTCACACATATCTAACACTCTTTTTCTGTGATGTAGTTCTTTTATTACCATTTAAAGTCATTTACCACTTCCAAGAAATCTCCCTTCATATTTTATCTGCTTTCCCACTATTTTATATTCTGCTCTGTGCAATACACTTTGGTTTTTTTAGGGAGGTTTTATGTGTCATTTTTATTTTTTAATTCTGGTGAGTTTTCCTAGCATGTGATAGCCTTCCTGTCTTCAGATGACTGGTGTGTATCAATTCTACACCACGAAGGTTTATCACCAACTAGTAAAGATGAAAGAAATATTGCAGTAAAACTGTCTATCTTGTGGTAAACGAAAATTTATTATCAACTATGCCACTGAACTTTGCAGGCCAAAAAATATCCCTTGGTGCCAGTTACTGTGTAAACGGTAAGCAGGGAATTGGACTTGGGTCAACTACATCTATCTCGTATGAGGTGTTCTTCTGCCGGTTAACTTATTTTGTGTAATTAGATGGACCAATGCCCCACATGTCCTCAGGCATTGAATTATTCTTTATCTGCAAACCTCATTCCGGTATAGGAAATGCTTGCCAGTAGAATTGGACTGGTTGGTTCACCCTCTTAGCCAAACATTGTGAAAACCTCATTAAAGTTTGAACTTCCAGACACATTTTTCTGCAGACTGGGATGATTGAACTTTCTTGGGATGATTGAGTTGTTTTGAACAATTAGGCTTACCACTTTTTTGTTTGTTTTGTATGCTACATTCTTCTGGAAATTGTTTTTCAATATATTTTACCACTAATGTTGTTCCAAGACCTTTGTAATCTTATTTCTCACATGATCTCTTCTTGTTCTGGACAGCTTTTTACCAGACTAAAAATGGAAATCTGGCCCACGGGATCAACACATTAAAAATTGTGGATGAACCAGTGAAGACTGACCTCGTACACAATCCTGTTCATGACATTGAATAGATGAAAAGCAAATACTGATTGTTTAAGAGTAAGCTTGACAGCTTGGAGTGGGTAGATGGGGGGGAACAATGGAATTTGCCTTTCACTGCCACAGAGAGGTGGGGGGGGGGAGAGAGTTATGATTACCTTACTTTAACCCTTTCTCCACTATGAGATTTCTCAATTATCAATCCCCCATCACTAAGACAAGAGCACAACTCCTCCAAATTATTGATATGATAATGTTAAAAATGCATTTTCTTTCACACTCAGACTTGGCAGATCAACAGAAAAATGAATAGTCTTACATGAACCTATATCAAAGATAATTTAATGCTTATATATTTTTTTTAATGAACTGTCAAAATCAACATAATGTGGGGAAAATTATTTTTTTTACCTTGAGAGTGCTGAGTAGTGGAGTCATATTGAGATTAAAATATTGAGACATAAATATTGAGACAAAAATATAGAGATATATTCTCAAATCTTTTCCCCAAACAGGTTGATATACCCAAAATGTTGAATGCAACATCTGTACTCCAGTACATGCCATACTCAAGCAGAATACACAGGCCCATCACAATACAAATATAAAAGACGTTTTATTTCAATGGCAGTTACAGATATCCAGCATGTGTCTTTTTTCCTTGTTTGTTCTTTGCTTTATGTTACATACAAATTTGTCTGATCTGCTGCAAATTGATAAACTCCTCGCTGACAATGATGCTAAAGTATTCATAACGTGTGGCAATCTCATCAAGATTATGCACAGACACAATGTTTTGTACAGAATTCTCAACTTCTACTCAAAAAACTACATCACTCCAGCGAAATTCACAATGTCACAATTAGCACCACAAATTTCTTTGTCTTTGTCGGAAACATTAGGTCTATCTAATAAGGAACTTCACCGTCACTTTCCACATTATATTTGGTACGCAAATTACCTACATTGTGCATATTTCCATCGTAACTACTGCGGTCATCATCAGTGTACATAATAGTGTACTAATTATGTAATAGTGATCGCAACGAAACAAGTGAAAAAAGCGACCCCCAGCGAGTGTGTCGACCAGTAGAAGCAAAGCACGGCAACTCTAAGGGAGATCTGGTTAAGGAATCTTGAAGAAGAAGAAGAAACACACTAATGAGTGCAGCAATAATCAGATGTGCACAATCACACGTCCTCACCTCTTCATTTAATCTAAGCAATCTTAAGAAGAATAAGAACAATTTATTACAAAGTACACTGCCGAAGATGGATGTGTTGGGCAATTGGTGCAAATAAAATGGCAACACAACGCATTTCCATTCTCTAGACTACATTCATCTGGAAATCTTGTAGGACCACTGTCCTGTTACAAGAGAAATCTAGCGGGAGTTTGAGAATGAACACTGAAGAAGAAGAATAAGATTACAAAGTACAACAGAAAACATGATGAGATGGAATGACTGTACCACAAGTCTTCAAACTGTCTAGCCAGGAGAAGTCACATCATCACAAATAACAGTTTAAGACCATATATTCTTCTTGCAGACTGCACTTGAAATGTTAAAATTCTATAACTGGACTCTCCTATTGATCTAAAGTAAAGTTAACCCATAGCATTCAACTGCTGTAGGGTTGTGAGATGTTAGCGATCTCATATTTCAGTGGCTCTGCTATATGAGGGTGGTAGCCATCTCCTCTCCCTCGCAGTCTTTACTTCCTGGACTGATCCAGTGTCCAATTCAGGCTGGGTCAACCCTGGAGCAGTTGCTCTCTGAAAAACATTTCTACCTCAACTGGGGAATGACCATTGATATAAAACTGATAGTGAAATCCCATTATAACAACTTGATGAAATATTTAGTATCAGAAATTCATAATATACAGTACAACAAATAAAGAAACAAAATAATAGGGGATTTTGGACAAGTATTATTACATAGGAAAATTTGTGATAAATGTATGTGCAATAGAGATTCCAGTAGTATTTTCTTACATTTGAAGCTTCCCAGACATTTTCTTCATCCTCACTGCGATGTTTGCTGATTACTTCCTTGATGTTGTACAACAGAAGATTGCCTTGGTCGTCCCCAACTCCAAGAAGACCTACAGCGAATTATTCAAAATTAATTTCTGAAACACAGATGTCAGGCAGAAAAGACAATCTTAAACCTATATTACAGTGTAGTTTTTCAAACCTAATATCTTGGTCATTTTATGCTCACAATTTTAATGGTTGCTTCCCTTTTAAAGTCAGATGTTTTTAGATGGATCATTGAAACTTTCAGGATGATACTTGATATGTATGATATTCTGTATGATGATATTCTGTATGATGATATTCTGTATGATGATATTCTGTATGATGATATTCTGTATGATGATATTCTATATGATGATATTCTGTATGTATTTAAATTTGTAAAAACATTTGTTTCTTAAAAATTGTGTAAATAAAAAAATGTTATGCATTTTTACAAGGTATATTTTTACAAGGTATATTTTTACAAGGTATATTTTTACAAGGTATATTTTTACAAGGTATATTTTTCTTTGCCCATTCTCTGTGGCGGAATGGTACAGAGCATGTTTGTGATGGCCAAAGTGCCAAGTTCGATCCCTGCCACAGGCAAATTTACATCTAGACCATTCAGAAAGCAGTGGCAAACTACTAAATGTATTTATATTGCCTAGAAAATCATTACAATAAAAAAATGTTGGGTTGATGACTACATCCTGAATAGTATACGCTACCAATATTTTTCTTATTTAGTTTCACATTAGTTTTCTAAAATGAAATATTATTATTCTTTGTCAGTGTTCATTCTCAAACTCCCGCTTGTAGCAGGACAATGGTCCTATTAGATTTCCAGCAGGATGTAGTCCAGAGAATTGAAATGCGTCGTCTCCGTTTTATTTGCGCCAATGGCCTAACACATCCGTCTTCAGCTGAAACTTGACATATGAATTGGGAATTATTAGCTTAGAACTGGTTTCGTTTGACTTCAATATATTCATCTTATTCTGAGCCTGTGTGCTTCCGGACACGAAAGACTGTTAAACATAGCAACTGTTTAACGTCCATTCATGTCATCTTAGATTGAGATATCTGACACAACATTCATATCACCATTACTCTATCTTTGAGATATCTGACATAACATTCATCTCACCATTACTCTATCTTATATTGAGATATTTGACATAACATTCATCTTACCATTACTCTATCTTAGATTGAGATATTTGACATAACATTCATCTCACCATTACTCTATACTAGATGGAGATATTTGACATAACATTCATCTCACCATTACTCTATCTTAGATTGAAATATCTGACACAACATTCATCTCACCATTACTCTATCTTAGATTGAAATATCTGACACAACATTCATCTCACCATTACTCTATACTAGATGGAGATATTTAACATAACATTCATCTCACCATTACTCTATCTTAGATTGAAATATCTGACACAACATTCATCTCACCATTACTCTATCTTTGAGATATCTGACACAACATTCATCTTACCATTACTCTATACTAGATGGAGATATTTGACACAACATTCATCTTACCATTACTCTATACTAGATGGAGATATCTGACACAACATTCATCTTACCATTACTCTATACTAGATGGAGATATTTGACATAACATTCATCTTACCATTACTCTATACTAGATGGAGATATCTGACACAACATTCATCTTACCATTACTCTATACTAGATGGAGATATTTGACATAACATTCATCTTACCATTACTCTATACTAGATGGAGATATTTGACACAACATTCATCTTACCATTACTCTATACTAGATGGAGATATTTGACATAACATTCATCTTACCATTACTCTATCTTAGATTGAAATATCTGACACAACATTCATCTCACCATTACTCTATCTTTGAGATATCTGACACAACATTCATCTTACCATTACTCTATACTAGATGGAGATATTTGACACAACATTCATCTTACCATTACTCTATACTAGATGGAGATATTTGACATAACATTCATCTTACCATTACTCTATACTAGATGGAGATATCTGACACAACATTCATCTTACCATTACTCTATACTAGATGGAGATATTTGACATAACATTCATCTTACCATTACTCTATACTAGATGGAGATATTTGACATAACATTCATCTTACCATTACTCTATACTAGATGGAGATATTTGACATAACATTCATCTTACCATTACTCTATACTAGATGGAGATATTTGACATAACATTCATCTTACCATTACTCTATACTAGATGGAGATATTTGACATAACATTCATCTTACCATTACTCTATACTAGATGGAGATATTTGACACAACATTCATCTTACCATTACTCTATACTAGATGGAGATATTTGACATAACATTCATCTTACCATTACTCTATACTAGATGGAGATATCTGACACAACATTCATCTTACCATTACTCTATACTAGATGGAGATATTTGACATAACATTCATCTTACCATTACTCTATACTAGATGGAGATATTTGACATAACATTCATCTTACCATTACTCTATACTAGATGGAGATATTTGACATAACATTCATCTTACCATTACTCTATACTAGATGGAGATATTTGACATAACATTCATCTTACCATTACTCTATACTAGATGGAGATATTTGACATAACATTCATCTTACCATTACTCTATACTAGATGGAGATATTTGACATAACATTCATCTTACCATTACTCTATACTAGATGGAGATATTTGACATAACATTCATCTTACCATTACTCTATACTAGATGGAGATATTTGACATAACATTCATCTTACCATTACTCTATACTAGATGGAGATATTTGACATAACATTCATCTCACCATTACTCTATACTAGATGAAGATATCTGACACAACATTCATCTTACAATTACTCTATACTAGATGGAGATATTTGACATAACATTCATCTTACCATTGCTAAATCCCAGATTGAGATATTTTATATTGTGCTGTGGGTACTTCAGCTTTAACAAAGGCTCTATGGGAACTTCCCTCTTCTGTTTCTCCACATGTTTTCGGAGATCCCAAATGAGAATCTCCCCTGAACCTACTTGCTTGGTTGCTATAAAGAGAGGACAAATATGAACGCAAGTTATAATCAAGTGAAGACAGTTGTCCTGCACTTGCTTCTTGTCCCTGTGGTTCAGAGTTTGTTCCACGATTGAGACAAAACATTTCAAGTGGCTTCAGACTGTATATAGATCTAGTACTATGGAAGATAGCATCTGTGTTTCACTAGGGTCATTCTAAATCTTCATCTGCGGTGATCATTCTCAAACTCTCGCTGGATCTCTCTTGTAGCAGGACAATGGTTCTACTAGGTTTCTGGTAGGATATAGTCAAGAGTAAGAAAATGTGTTGTGTCACTGTTTTATTTGTGCTAATCGCTCAAAACATCCATCTTCTGCGGTTTACTAGGGTCCATAAGGGAAGAAAATAATAATAATAACACTGCCACCTGTTATGGCATCTGTGACAAAGAAAATTGCATCTGTGTTTTACTAGGATACAAAAGGGACTCAAAAGACATAGAGGAGTGACTTTATTGTATAAATAACAAAAAAATCGGAAGATAACCGACAAAATCGAGTGCCGCAGTAATCAAACGAATAAGTAGGAAATACAAAAAGGAAGTAAAATGGTTACTAAAGAATACCTACCTTTCATTAGTAAAAAAAATAATAGCTAACAATAAAACATAGAACAAGGACAATTTTCTACATTGCGGTCCAACTGGGACCTTTTTCAAGAAACAAAAAGACTATCAAAAACACAAAACCATAAATATATTAACAGCTATAATGAATTGAACCTGTCACCAAAGAAACACGGTCAAGTGAAAATATGCAACAACAATTTCAGGTATTCTCAGGAATACAGCAAGAGCAGCACGAGAACCTTTGCACCCCTACCCACCAGTAACACTCAGCATACACAAAAAAACTGTGTGCCTGTGGGAGAGAATTGGATGAAAAAGATGTGGCTGGCAGCAAAAGTATTTAAAGGATATAAAGTGGAATAATTAGATCTATTCACTGATGATGTAATAATTTGTGTCATTCTCTACTAAATTAATATAATTGGTGCGACTGTCTGATAAAGTAATATGATTAGTGCTATTCTCCGATAAAATAATACAATTAATACTAATCACAGACACACGAATTATTACTCGGAATACGTCACAACCTAAAGGTCAAATTCCTTTACACATTACGATTGATAGAACAAAGAGGTCAGCTCATTTATTCACTAATGATTCTGTTGATTTTTTATGCAATACTTCATTCGAACGTTTATGGATTATGTTTCGACAATGATTTCTTGGGAATTACAGTAGTTATCATATAAAATATTATTAAAACGTTAATTTTTGAGAATATATCCAGACATTTTGTCAATTCATATAAGACTAGTACATTGTATGTAATGAGGATTGTGTCCAACAGAAATTTCTTTGAGGTCAAATGTTGGGACCACGTGGCATGGTACATGATCGTCATGGTAAGTAAGTATTTACATGTTTTTGTTGTTGTTATATTATAAGAATGTTCGTTTCTTAATTGAATAATACAAAAATAATATTTATCAGGGGTGCCATGGGTCGACATGAAAAATAATTATGTTGCATATCAGCCTAGGCCTAGAACAGATAGACGTATGTGATTTCTTCATGTTTTATTAGCTTATTCAGTCCATATTATATTAGTATGAAACAAAATATATACAGCAGGAATAGGTATTTAGGAGGATTTTATCAGTGTTGCCACACATTGCTCAAGTATTAGGTGCATCAAGAAATTATTTTTGAGATTTTTAAATTGTAGTATTGAGATTTTTCCCCCAATTTTCTACTTCACAACTTACTCACCACTGTAATATCACACATAAACCAAAAAAAAAAACATGATTATATACATTATTCATTCCTTTATTTACATGTAAAAAAACTATATTGAAATCTATAACAACAAAAAAATTATTGCATTTTCCGAACACCAAAAATAATGCACACTGTCAAAAAAGAACCCAGACCCTGGGGGGAAATTGCACACTTGTAATTTGGGGTACTAAAGGTTAACATCCGAAAAGTGTCCAAAGTCTAATATCCTATTACAGACCGAGGTACAAAGAACATAAGGCCGGTAATAATATTTTGGAATGATGTTTTTATAAAAATTAAGGGACATGCAAAATCATGCTAAATGGAAATTAACATGAACTTCAGCCACCGTAAAGACGCAAGGTCATTTCTTTCATTTGCCCCACTCACAGTAAATGAATGAAAAGAATAGCTAGGAACAATACATTAACCTTTAGCAAGCCAGATTAAAAAATACGAAACGTCTCCCTGCCACCGGATTCTTTTTTGAAAATTTTCATTATTGATGGTGACTGTTTTGAAAATGTGATAATTTTTTGGTTGTTAGAGATATTTAAATAATATTTGCACATATAAATAAAAAGAATTGAATTATGCATATATTGGTGTAATTTATGTACGTGTGTGTGTGATACCAGACGTATGAGAAAGTGGTAAAGACGTTTTTCAGAAAAAAACATATATTTTATAACAAATAAAGAGGGAAAAAATAAGGAAAAAAAATAACTTACCTTACATATCGAATTCCTTGGCAACACTGTCAACTAAATCACGTAAATCTGTTGTATTTATGTTCTTTCACTGCGAAATTATCAAAATATAGCCGGGGAACTGTATAAAACATGTAGATTTGCAGTAAAATCGTTCTTTGAGCTTAGGCCTAGAGTTATTTTTTCTGCCACTTCAAAATATTCGATATCAAACGTACAAGTCCCCATACCAGCACGGCATTCTGTATATTCACTGCTGTGAAACTAAAGAACCTAATAATCCATGATTCAAGCCACGATTCAATGTTATTTTATTCGAAATACGATGAAATAAAGGTCTGTAAAACCGATCCATCATCATGGCATCGTACCGGTGTACAGATGTGGTCAGATTAATTGCTCTTAAACTTTTACGAATAGCCAGCCATTCTCAAAAACGATCATGTCGGAAGTGGGGGATGTACCGGCTTCGATTGCGCATGTCCCCAGCTATGTGCACGACTGTGGTACGTGTAAATCTCACGATAATCTCGCTGGGCAGGACGGCCCGCCATCAGCGCGCGCGGCCATTTTGTTTTTCGGCGGCTGGATATCATATCGGCTCGGTGAAGGTTAAAGATAACACAGCACGACATTCCTGGGCGGCATCCCCAGCCATGACCGCCAGCAATGCAAAAACTGTTGAAGGTCACGCACTAGCGGCCAGTAAACAGAAAGTGCAAACACTCACTATAACACATAGAAAGCTTCAATGTTCTTTCGCATGAGTCTGGTTATATACGGACTGAGTATCACTTTTTTTGTTTCTACAGATATATACACATGCTTAGGCCTAGGCATTTTATTCTGACTTGAATATTATTGTACAAGAGCATGCGTGTCACTGGTTTTTAGGGAAATTCTTTTTTGCCATAAGTTTTTTCCTCGGTTACCAGTATTTGACGTTATTCTGTGATCTCGTTTTTGTGTGTTTTTATCGGTAATATTTTTAAAGAATTGTACAGTCCAACAGGCATTTTTCTCAAGAAACAAATAACAAAAATGAAACACACAGAATTATCAAATTATTAAACTATGATTGCATGGAGATGCTTTCTCAACAAAAACTCCACACAATGATATGACAAGTAAGTTTAGCAGATGACAATTTAGGTACAAAACAAAAGTGTTCGCATTATTGATAGCCAGAAATAGTAATAGATCAAGGAAAAAGAGATGCTAAAGATGAAGAAATGATGTTATAAATCAGATCAAGTGAAAGCTTAACATAAAATATGAAAAATGCGAACACAAAAAATGTTCTATTTTGTTTTGCTAATTATTTGACACTATAAAGAGACACAACTGTTTAGAAAGACAAATAACGGAGGGCAGAGCACCTGGGCGGAGGAGATAGGGCAGACTAAGAAGATGATGGACTGACGATATTAAAGATAACATGAATACATCCTTGGAAAATTTAAGCCACATTACCTAAGACAGAGAGGGGCTCATGGAGTTCATTGGGAAGACAACGATCTGGAGAGAATATGTCACACGACACTCTGTCGAACATCCTCTGACAGTTTGGTTATTTATAAAGTAATATAGCTAGTGCAATTTTCTGGTCCGTTCATCTGTACAAGGTGGGGAAATTTGGAGATTTCTTCATAATTATTAATATACAGACAAAAAAGTGGTACATAGGAATCAAGCTTTCAACCAAGAGAGAACTAGAACAGTCAGTCACAATGTGCTGATGGATATAATGATGATCTGGTGACTATTATGCAAAACACATAATGAAAATATCAGTATTTGAAATGAAATGTTATAGAAAAGTTTTAAGAATATCATGAACAGAAAGATGAACGAAAACAGAGGTCCAGAAAAACCTGAACATAGAAGAAGGATGGCTCCTAAGAACTATCAAATAATGCAAGCTAATATGTTTTGGACATAAAATGACACAATGGTTTAGAAAAATTAATCGTGGAGGAAAAAGTACCAGGAAAGAGAACAAGAGGCAGTCCAAGACTACAATAGATACAGGATATCGAAGACCTGAACATGAGACTAGAATAGGTTTAACAGCTGGCACAGAACCAAGAGGCTTACAGAGTGGCAGTGAGGACAACATTCTGTAATGGACATGTCACATAGACGACATACTGAAGACATGCAACAAGCTATTATATACAACTTACCAATCAAGTCTCCAGGCAGACTGATCAAGCCATCAACTGTCAATGTCTTTGATTTTGGATGTTGGAAAACGATGTCTGCTTTTCTAAAACAACATAGCAAACAATTCAGAGCTGGACTAGTCTACACAGAGCTAAACAACAAATACAGTTAAAAACTTTGAATTAATTTTTAGTAAGATATATTAACAATTACGTAATTTTTCTCATGCCACCAAATACACTTTTTTTAAATGTGTGTTATTATTGGTGGCTGTTTTGAAAATGTGATAACTATTTTGTTGTTAAAGATATTTAAATAATATTTGTACATATAAAGAATTGAATTGTGCATATATTGGTGTAAGTTTTGTTTGTGTGTGTGTGATACAAGATGTGTGAGAAAGTGGTAAAGATGTTTTTCACAAAAAACAAATTATAACAAACAAAACAAAACAAAAATAACAAAAACATTGATTACTTAATTTTTAGAATTTCCTGGAGTGGCAACACTATGATACAGACCTAATTCTACAGTATTTACACTGTTTTAATATCAAATGATCATAAATTCACTTGAGAAAATAAATAAACCTTATAGATTTGTCATAAAATCGTTCTCTGAAGCTAGATCTAATTCAAAACTGAATCGCTCCAAAATAGTTGATTTTTGGCCTCTAAATACAGAAATCAACGTGGTTGACTATATTCTACTTTGAGAACTAACTAACTCCAAAGAATTCATCATCTGAATCACAATCCATTATGATGTTATTGAAAATATGATAAAACAAAAGCCTATAAAACCTGATTCACTTTCATGAAGCTGCGCTGGAAAGAAGATGTGGATAGATGCTGTTTATTTTGATATTACAACATACAGTCTATCTTGCCGACTAAACCTATAGAAAAAGGAAGTCAAATTGAATAACTAGCCAGATTTTTCTAATCTGGTAACCAAAATGTTAAAAATTGTGGTTTCTTTATTGATTACAGGGTGTCTAGCAACGGGGGTGAATGCATTTGACAACAGCGATCCGAGCGCGGAAAAGTTTTGGTGAAACCATTAGCCAAAAGCATGTTTAATGTTAATACATGAAACAATTCAGATCTGAGCTAGTCTACACAGAGCTAAACAACAATTAAAAGCTTCCAATTAACACAACAATTCAGAGCTGAGAATTAGCTATAAAGAGATACAACAACAATTATAGTTAAAAGCTTTTAATTAATACATGAAACAATTCAGAGGTCATTCCAATCGAATACAATAATTTTAAAAATAAACAGAAAATGAAGTATGCTCTACGACTTTTCAACTTTGCTCTTTTTCTCATTTGCAGTTTAACATGTCCACACAGCAAGCCCGGGTTTCTTGATAAATGTTGCTGCATTTGAAAACCCTCAGTGCTCCCATACAGTTTAACATGTCTACACAGAAAGTCTGATTTACTTGATAAATATTTTTCTGTATATGAAAGCTCCTCAAAACTCACCTACAGTTTAACTTGTCTACACAGAAAGTCTGGTTTACTTGATAAATATTTTTCTGTATATGAAAGCTCCTCAAAACTCACCTACAGTTTAACTTGTCTACACAGAAAGTCTGGTTTACTTGATAAATATTTTTCTGTATATGAAAGTTCCTCAAGACTCCTATATATTTTAACTTCTTTCACATCAAGTACAGTTTTCTTGATAAATGATATATTTGAAAGCTTTCTGTGGAAGTGGCTCAGTGCTCAGCCCTGAACTGGTTTAGTGTAATGCAGCATTGCAGGATGTGTTCCGCGGTCTGTTCTGCCTGTCCATATGGATACAGAGATGACAAAACCAATCTTAGTTTATTTAAGTATATTTAACTAATATCCATTTTTATCATAGTCTTGCATTCATAGTAGTAATATCACTTTCCGTTTTTTCTAGTGATCTCCCTTGCCTTTGTAGAAGTTGCTGTTAAGTTTTTGTGTTGTCTGCTGGTGCAGAAGATGAAAACTTGCTCAGCACTTTTTGACTTTTACAAGAAAATTACTACAAATATTCAGAATATCTGATTAATTACTTACTCAAGTACTTTAGCCCTCCTGACAGGTGTCAAAGAGGGACAGTCTGTGACTATCCAGCCCACACAGCCTCGTTCAGCACCAGCAATCAGCAGTTGTGAATGCTCACTAAATACAAGATTTAATGCATCACCTACTGTGTCTTGTAGGGATATCTTCAACAGTGGCCTGTTAATATAAAAGAAATAAGACTGTCTAGTGAGGGTATCTTCAACAATGGCCTGTTAATATAAAAGAAATAAGACTGTCTAGTGAGGGTATCTTCAACAGTGGCCTGTTAATATAAAAGAAATAAGACTGTCTAGTGAGGGTATCTTCAACAGTGGCCTGTTAATATAAAAGAAATAAGAATAGACCGTCTAGTGAGGGTATCTTCAAAAAATACCAATCAGGAATAACATCAATTGAAAAATCTTCACTGTCAATAGTAAAAACAATCAGTCTTACAAGCATGTCTTCAACAGCGCCAAGAATTTGTAGTTGTGTGATTTTTGGAGCTGAGGTCATCTGCTGGCGTAGGCAATCATATGGCAATCATTAGGCAATCGTCATCTCTCCACAGCTCTCTATCTCCAGCATTATATAGTGTTATTATCCAGTGTTATGTATCAATATCGTTGTTGTTTCCCTGCCATGCCAGGTTGTCAAACTGTCTAATATTTTCTCACGATATTTTCTCTGTCTCTGTTGCCTTCAATCTTGCCTGTTGTGACTATGTTCTCAAAACCTCCCTGTCTCATGAAGTGGCCAAAAAAATAAGGAAGGCTCTGCCTTTCATCTCATCTAATGTCAGTGTCTGCCTTGAGTCGTTCCTCATGCTTGTATTGGGTTTCATTTCTGTTCTTCGCTTCATTGACCTATGTAGCTTCTAGAACTTGTGTAATGCTTTGTATATATATACAAATAATAGACTCAATAAATTTTTTCAAACATCTTCTTTGCTTCTTCTGCAACTTGTTTTAAAGCTGCGATTGTCTTCTTCATTGCACTCTGTGCTTCCCGTCTATCCCTGAGTGTGATGTGTGCATGTTTTCTCTTTCGTTGTCAGTCCTTGATCGCTTGCTTTTTTAGTATCCATGTTGCCTCTGTCTCTTTGATCCATCATGGGAACTGTTGAATTTTAGGTCTCACCCACTTGTGTTCCCAGGCCTTTTTCCTTAAGACGCTAAGCACTGATTGTTTCATGTGTGCATATCTAAAAGGATGGTGAATCTTGATCAATCTAACTTGCCACCCTTTTGAGAAACTTATGGCGCATGACAAATGGTTGCTCCCATAGTATTTAAGAGCTGCCCATCTCGCATCTGTTGTTCCATGACTTGACACAGTGCGAGGTCGATGTTGGAATCTAAGTCTGTATCTTTGGTAGCTAATCTAGTCATTCTCACGCAGTTCAGAAGAGTTAGGTCAATCTCGAGAAATGCTCGATTTAATGCCGGTCCCTGAGGGTTGTTATTTGAGTTTCCCCAAGAGACATTGCATGCATTCTTACATTCATAGTATGTAATATCACTTTCTGCATATTCTAGTGATCCCCCTTCCCTTGCCAGAAGATCAACCTTTTCATTTCCAAGTATGTCACAGTGACCAAGGATCCACTTTAGTAATGTTTCTTTGGCAGTTGTGCCAAGGTATAGTAAGCAGTACATGAGTTCATTCATGCTCGTGTTCTGTGCAACTTTTAGACAAGTTAGTTTCCCCTGTTAGAAATCCCTTTCATATCTACTTACATATAATTATTGTTTGGTGACTTGTCTGGGACTCCAATGTCCCAGAGAAATACGAACCCATCTCTGGAACCACCTAAAAAAAAAAATTATGTGCATTGAAAGAATTATGTACAGTTAAAATGATATTCAAATCTGTGAACAAAGAGATTTGGCTGAACAGATAGATGACAAACAATGGCACAGAAATGTACAAATATATGACAAGCTCAAATCGCAAAGACAACATTAAACTTCTGGGAAGGAAAGACCAGAGCATCATCTTCTGACTTCGCATACAACATGTACAGCTTAACAATCACCTCAACATAACAAAATCCAGAGTGCTGACTCAGCACACATCTCTACAAAACTGTCATCACCTTTTTTTAATGTCCAGTGCTGGATGGTGTCAGGAAAATGTTTCTCCCTCCAGGACCAGATAAATGGAACACCTTATATGTAACAAAACAATAGTCCACAAACACATGTATTTATCACACTAGGTCACTGCCATAATCTCAATGACTATGCCTGTCCGTGTGCTCCATTGTTTGTATGTCGTGTGTACTATAACACTTTAATTTATAAATTTCCACGATATAAGCAAAAATTTCAGTTTTCTGCATCCCTACAGTTGAGGTTAACACACATGACGATGGGCTTTTGCATCTTTACTGACTGTCATAAAACAGGCCAGTGTAAATTGCAAAGACACAGTCACTACGATATATGTATGGGTTTACTTCCTTAGCCTAAGGCACTCCCATGCTAACCCACAGGCAACGGGTGAGTAAGTAAAACAAACATATAAGCAAGAGATTGAAACAAGACATGTAGTGACAATTATTTCACAGGTGGCAAGTTATCAACCAATTTTCCTTAGTTCATCCTGCAACATGCCTGGAAAGAAGACAGTGGCCTTATTCTGTGAATCCTGAACTCGAAAAACAGACCCCAGTTGCCACATGGACATAAGCACACAACCATGAAAATTATCATCTAGTAATAACTTTAATCTGTGAGAAAAACATCAAGACTAACATAAAGATAAATTATAATGTAACAAGAATAACATAAAGATAAATCATTAAGCAGCAAACTAACGTAACAAGAATAACATAAAGATAAATTATAATGTAGCAAACTAACGTAACAAAAATAACATAAAGACAAATCATAATGTAACAAGACTAACATAAAGATAAATCATTATGCAGCAAACTAATGTAACAAGACTGACATAAAGATAAATGATTAAGCAACAAACTAATGGAACAAGACTAACATAAATATAAATTATAATGTAGCAAACTAACATAACAAGACTAACATAAAGACAAATCATAATGTAACAAGACTAACATAAAGATAAATCATTAACCGATTCCCCCTTAGAGCGCAGTAGAGTCGCTTCTACGTGCTGACCCCTAGAGCGCCGCGGAGTCGCTTTTTTTTACTTGTGTGTTTGCGATCGATATGACATTTTTGTGTGTGTGCCGAGTTTATTAGAAACCATGACCATTGCGTAGATCCGTGGTTTAGCTTCTGTTTTATGTTTTAATCGGAGCAATTGGGCATAAAAATGATTTATTATGATTTATTTTTAAATTAGCGGAGTTTTAACCGATTTTCGAGTCGCTGCAAGCGCTTTCTTTTTACTTATGTCGTTGCGATCAATATTATATTTTTAGTTTGCGCTGGGTCTATTAGAAACTATGACTATTGCGTAGATCCGTGATTTAGCTTCCTGTTTTATGTTTAATCTAAGAGATCGTAAAAAATGGATTTATTACGATTTTTTAAAAATTAGCGAATTATTAGACCTAGTTTTGGAAATGGAAGAGATTATTCATATGTACACTGATGATGACAACTGTAGTTATGATGGAAATATGCACGATGTATGTAATTAGCGTATCAAATATAACGTGGAAAGTGACAGTGAAGTTCTTGTTAGATAGGCCTAATGTTTCCAACAAAGAGATGGACATGAATGGCACTAATTGTGATATCGCAAATTTCGCAGTAGTGATGTAGTTTTTCGAGTAGAAGTTGAGAATTTTGTACAAAATGTTGGGTCTGTACATAATCTTGATGAGATTGCCACACATTATAAATACTTTAGCATCATTGTCAACAATGAGTTTATCAATTTGCAGCCGATTGGACAAATTTGAATGTAATATAACGCAAAGAACAAGGAAAGAAGACATGCGCTGAACATCTGCAACCGCCAATGAAATAAAACGGCATTTTTTAAATGTATATTATGATGGACCTGTGTATTCTGTTTGAGCATGGCATGTACTGGAGTACAGATGACAGGTTCAACATTTTGGGAATCTCACCCTGTTTGGAAAAAGTGGATTTGAGAATATATCTCAATATTTTCGTCTGAATATGACTCCTCTACTCAACACCCCAAAGGTAAAAAAAAATAATTTTCCCCACATTATGTAGAGTTTGACAGATTATAATTTAAAACATATATGTATTAAATTATCTTTGATATAGGTTTATGCAAGACTATTCATTTTTCTGTTGATCTGCCAAGTCTGAGTGTGATATGATGAATAGTTTGAAAGAAAATGCAATTTTGTCATCGTCATATCCATATTTTGGAGGAGTTGTGCCTCTTGTGTTAGGGATCATGGATTGACAATTGGGAAATCTCATATGGGTGAAAGGGTTAAGCAACAAACTAATGTAACAAGACTAACATAAAGATAAATTATAATGTAGCAAACTAACGTAACAAGACTAGCATAAAGACTAATCATAATGTAACAAGACTAACATAAAGATAAATCATTAAGCAACAAACTAATGTAACAAGACTAACATAAAGATAAATTATAATGTAGCAAACTAACGTAATAAGACTAGCATAACACGATGTTATGGTACACCAATGGTTACTTACTGAACAGTAGACGTGTAAGCGTAGGATGGAAAAGCAGACAGCTGATATATTTCTTATGTCCACGGATGACAGCATACATAAGAAGTTGGCTGGGGTATATCAGCTTCACCATGGCACCCTCTCCTGTGTTAGAGAAGACAAGCACTGTATAGACCGGGAAACTAAGTGCTAACCACTCTAGTGTCATATATATATATATATATATATATATATATATATATATATATATATATATATATATATATATATATATATATATATATATATTAAATATCGTATGCAGTGTTCATTCTCAAACTTGTGCAAATTAACCTTTAGCAAGCCAGATTAAAAAATACAAAACGTCTCCCTGCCACCGGATTCTTTTTTGAAAATTTGCGTTATTGATGGTGACTGTTTTGAAAATATGATAATTTTTTGGTTGTTAGAGATATTTAAATAATATTTGCACATATAAATAAAGAATTGAATTATGCATATATTGGTGTAATTTATGTACGTGTGTGTGTGATACCAGACGTATGAGAAAGTGGTAAAGACGTTTTTCACAAAAACATATATTTTATAACAAATAAAGAGGAAAAAATAAGAAAAAAAATAACTTACCTTACATATCAAATTCCTTGGCAACACTGTAAACTAAATCACGCAAATCTGTTGTATTTATGTTCTTTCACTGCGAAATTATCAAAATATAGCCGGGGGAACTGTATAAAACATGTAGATTTGCAGTAAAATCATTCTTTGAGCTTAGGCATAGAGTTATTTTTTCTGCCACTTCAAAATATTCGATATCAAATGTACAAGTCCCAAACCAACACAGCATTCTGTATATTCACTGCTGTGAAACTAAATAACCTAATAATCCATGATTCAAGTCACGATTCAATGTTATTTTATTCAAAATACGATGAAATAAAGGTCTATAAAACTGATCCATCATCATGGCATCGTACCGGTGTACAGAAGTGGTCAGATTAATTGCTCTTAAACTTTTACGAATAGTTAGCCATTCTCAAAAACGATCATTTCGGAAGTGGGGGATGTACCGGCTTCGATTGCGCATGACCCCAGCTATGTGCACGGACTGTGGTACGTGTAAATCTCTCACGATATTATCGTTGGGTGGGCCGGGCCGCCAAAAGCGTGCGCGACCATTTTGTTTCTTGGCGGCCGGGATTGATATAGGCTTGGTGAAGGTTAACAGGATGTAGTCTGGAGAACAGAATGTATTGTCATATGGCAACTTTGCAGCAATATCTGCCACCCCTGAGACTGGACAAACTTTTAGTTTTTAGGAGATATCAATAAACCAGAGGTGGGTGTGTTCACTGTTCACACCCACTGTCAATTCAATTGCAATTAGAAAATTCAAGGGAAATAAGAGATACCCTTCAATTGTCCCTTGGTGAAATCAGGGGAGGCAAGCCAGAAACTTGGCAGGTAGACATCATCTAGTACCATTTCTGCAACAAAGAATGGATGCAACAGATCTCAACATCCCCTGCCTCTTGTTTTGGTGATGCACTCTGCTAGACTTAACCCTGTCCATCTTGTGATGTTATTATCCCACACGTATCTCTGTCTACCTCTTGCTCGTTTCCCTTTGACTTTACCTTCAAGTAAGGTCTTCAATAAGGTGTCATGTCTTTTAATGTGTCCAAAATATTTTATTTGTCTAATCTTGATTTCTCTTAGTAATTCTTTCTTCATATTAAGTGTTTTTAGAACCTCTTAACTTTGTTTAGTTCCTTCTCTTTCCATGATGTTCTCCCTATTCTTCTATACACCCACATTTTAAAAGGCAGCAATTCTGTCCTCTGTTTGTTTAGTGTCCATGTATCTGCTGAGCCATACGTTAATATAGAATAGATGTAACATTTTATAATTCTCATTTGAAACTTGTTTGTAATTTGTTTAGAGTTTATTATTTTCCTCATGTCATTGAGGGTACTTTTGGCCATTCCTATTCTCCATTTAACTTCTGTTTTACATCTGCCATCATTTGTGACAATGCATCCAAGAAATTGATGTTTTACTTGTTGAACTTTCTGAATTCAGAAACTGTACATGCTGTAACTGCAGGATATATGCTAGATATAGCAGAATCGTGTATGCTATTGGGCGTTGAAGATCTAAAAAATGTGAGGGTGTGCTGGTATAAAATATGGAAGGTGTGCTGGTATAACTACATTGTGGATATGCAGTTGTTGCAAATGTGGAAAATATTCCATTATTATATTGAAGACACCAGCGAGCTGTGGGTACTGTTAAATTTGTTGGATTGCTATTACTATTGGTGAGTTGTGGAGACAATCTTGCCATCACTGGCATTAGAATATCTTCCTTTGTTTCTGTAGCAGGAAATAACACAGGCACAGATACATCATGATCATGAACATTATCAGAATTATCAAAAACTCTCTTTTTTTTTATGCTGCCACAGTTCATACTTTGATGATGACTACACACGGAACATTCTAAAACAGTTAGGTTAGGATTAAAATCCATCCAGATATGGGCAATGTTAGTAGCTATCAATTTGGCTCAAGCTAGAGATTTACTATCCTTGTTGATTTGAGTTTATGATTTCGCATTACACACTTGACACACAATGTGGTTGAATGTTTTGTTTCACTATCGTCCATGATATGTATCCCATAAATACTAGCCAGGTCACTTTGATATAAGCTACAGGACCGTGGTTTCTTCTGCATCCTTTTATCTTTCTTAGATAATGTTCTTCCTACACAAATTCTGCACAAATCATTCAAAAATCGCATGTGTAGTGAACTGCAGTGATCCATCCTGTTTTGAAATAAATTTTAAAATATTATTAATACATTCGCACAAAAGAAACGTATAACATATACTTATTATAATAGTAAGCAAATTACTATTCTGTGTATGTGTAGCATGCAACGAACTTATTCGAACGTTTATGGGGATCCAACCGCGATTGATAACTATCACACAGAACAAGTTCGTAGCGTTAATGCTACACAAAGAGTGAATTTTTTACATGATCTAATTGCGCAATGTAACTAATTTCGATCATATATGCACAAGTAAAAGGAGATCTAACTAGATATACATACTAAACTAGTGTTTGATGGTGGCACAATAAGTTTATTTTGGACTTAATATTTGCCGACCATGAATTGATAAATTATCATGAAGACACGTTCGTAGCGTTAATGCTACACAAAGAATCTTTTACATGATCTAATTGCGCAATGTAACTAATTTCGATCATATTTGCACAAGTAAAATGAGATCTAACTAGATATACATGCTAAACTAGTGTTTGATGGTGGCACAATAGGTTTATTTTGGACTTAATATTTGCTGACCACGAATTGATAAATTATCATGAAGACAAGTTCGTAGCGGTAATGCTACACAAAGAATGAGTCTTTTACATGATCTAATTGCGCAATGTAACTAATTTCGATCATATATGTACACGTAAAAGGAGATCTAACTAGATATGCATGCTAAACTAGTGTTTGATCGTGGCATAATAGGTTTATTTTGCACATTCTTATGGTAAATGATGATCTAACAAATTTGACACTGTATGTAAAGTAATGATATTAGGCCTACTAAATTAACATGAAGAATAACGAACTTGACTTACCTGTATAAATATTGAATGTGCACTGGTCAACAACAATGAAAATCTAATAGAACTTGTACAAAAATATGACGATGGAAAATGTTGAGTGATGCTTGCAAATGCACAAACTCTGGCTGCTGTATAAAATGTGCAAAATTGTAATTGAGAAACGGTATCTTTGAACCAGAAGCGAAATCCAAGCCTCCACACGAATTATTTCATTCATTGCTGGGTAATAAATATGTCAGGTCTGTAACGCCCCTTCAGGACTACAAAAACTGAAATGCCTCGTGTGTGACCAAACTAAGAGTTAACATTTTGGTAAAGAATAACATGTGTGCTGCGCCTTTCTGCCTGACACATTCAATTTCAGCATGGCTTCTGTGTCACTTTGACCCTATATGGGATGAGAAAGCTAACTCTACCCCATAACCTCCTTATTCGCCTCTTACGATATGCATGGGTGGTAAACAGTGTTGCCATTCTTTTATATAAAAATTAGTTACCGTTAAGATCCGAATATAAACCCATCCGATTGTAGGCCGAGAACCTAATTATCCCTTTCCGAAAGTGGAGAAAGTCTAAGATCCGACTATAGACTGACATCCCCAACTTAACAATGCCGGCAATAATGAACTTCATCATCATAAGAAAGAACCAACATGCTAAATGGAAATCTTGAATGAATCAAGGAATGAAACCCTGGTGGCTACTGTATTCTGGATCAATATATCCGAAAATAATGAATACCCGGTAGGCTGACTTCCCTATCCATGGCTATAGACGGTTTATGAGGTGGCGAGACTTTGGGGAACAAAGTCTTTCCTGAATGAATTGTCTGTGTTGGGTGTCTGGGCGTTATGACGAAGAACAGCGCTAGTGAATAGTAATAGTAATTACTACGTAACTATTATGTCACCGGGTTCTGACAGTGATGTTTAAGCGGAAACGATGAATGGCAAGACAGCAAGATCACGTTTGTTTTTATAATGTTTACCGTGTGGGGAGAATACGGTAATAAAATAAACATAACAGAAGATTGTGAAAAATGAGGATTGTAGACTATCAACCTGAGGAAGAGATTTAACTACGATCTATCTCAAATAGGAAACATGGATGAGACACCTGTTTGCTTTGATATGCCTTCTTATCGCACCGTTGAATGCAAAGTGCGAAGACAACGATGCCGTGAGATGGGGTTGTCGGTTTCTTTCATTCCTGGGGGACTTACATCCCTCTTGCAGCCACTAGATGTCTGCCTGAACAAACCATTCAAGGACAGACTCCGAGCAAAATGGAATGACTGGATGGCATCATCTGATTTAGCAGTGACAAAGGGTGGTAACATCAAAAAAGTTGAAATCACCACAATCGTTACGTGGGTCAAAGAATCGTGGTCTGATATTTCATCCGAAATGATCATATCTTTCAAAAAGTGTTCAATAAGTAACGCAATGGATGGAAGTGAGGACGACACTATCTTAGAGGCCAATGCCGACGACGACAATGTACCAGAGATTGACAATATCCACCCTGATGTTTCCATGACAGATGATGGCATTCGTGAGTTATTTCAGACAGTGATTCGGACTTTGAAGGATTTCAATGACTGTTTGGACTGGCACCGGTAAGTTTTTCCTAAATTTTATCGATATTTGATGTTATTCTGTGTTCTGTTTTTGTGTCTACACTACAGATAATTTTGTTTAAACATTTTGCTGTACGCAAGCCAAACCTCCTATAATTTAGTCTGTTACTATCAAAACACTACCCAGTAGGGCTAGACTATAAACGCCAGTTACTGTTATATAGACGTCATTATATGCATCCAGTAACTACCGGTACCTACACTTTACCGTAGTTAGTTTAATAAATAACATCAGATACTGGTATACTTTTCTGACCAATT
The DNA here is from genome assembly GCA_034231615.1 of Meghimatium bilineatum. NCBI lineage: Eukaryota > Metazoa > Mollusca > Gastropoda > Stylommatophora > Philomycidae > Meghimatium > Meghimatium bilineatum. The sequence goes on from CM067309.1 coordinate 22,681,045, forward strand.
TCGATGATCAATTGAAACCGTTATGATAGAAATATATGTACCATAACGGTAAATAAATGGTAATACCCATTGCTAAAAATAGCGTTTCCGGGGAAATTATGCTAAAAAAATGACGGCATGTCTGAAATAACGATATAGACCTAGTAAGTGAGTTTTTATCAAGAAATATCAGAGATTTCGAAGGAAATATTGTATGATATATAGAAATTAATGTAATTAGAGGCCTAGCATTATGGTAAGTATGCTCTAGATTGCTGGTGAGTCCTAGTCATTTTATCCTGGCTTAATATATCGGGACATGTTTTTTTTAGTGTTTTTCTCCTTTTTTACTGTGATTTGGGCGTAATTTTTTTTTAAATTTGATCTTACTCGAATATAAGTCGAGGAGTATGAAGTCATCTCTTTTTTTTGTCCAAAAATTCTCGGTTTATAAACGGATCTTAACGGTATATAGGATATAGAACAATAAAAATATATTCGTCCGGCAGCAAATAAATAAACTTGAATGTTACAAAGAATCAATTTTGGCAGTGGTGAAACTTGTTTGGTTTAGACATGTAACGAGACACAACTCACTTTCTAAAGTTATTTTGCAAGGAACAGTTGAGAGTGGAAGAAGAGGCAAAGAAAATCCTTGATTGACAACATCAAAGAATGGTCTGAGCATGATTTTTCGACACTCATCAAAATGGCTGAGGCTAGAGATGTTTGAAGGGTTTTTTTTGTGCTGTTTTCATTGTGACATCCCTACAACTCTGACTGGTTATGGAAACCTGCGTACACCAGATTCTGACGTATTTTACAGCCATGTATTATTTTCTTCCACATGCACCTACATTTATATTGAGTTTGCTTATTTGTTTATGATTGAACCAATGCATAGCACCTGAGCTATGTGTGAGCTATAAGTGCTCAGTCTCCCCTAGCAGACACTGCAGAGTATACATCCGATAATTCCAATGTTTCCCTAGTTAAACACATATATTACTTTGTCAGATATATTTGTACCATATTTGATACTGAGTCTAACATAACATAACATACGGTTACCTGCAACAGCCAAGATGTTAACCTTTTTCTTGTTTCCAGTTTCAATTGTCGTCCAAGCCAGAGTATAGAAATTCTATCAAAATAAGATATTAAAAATTATGTCAAAATAAATACAAAATAGAAATTTTTTCAAAACAGACTAAGTTTTGCAAAAACAATCTTCATTCTCCTGTCGAAGTCAAACACCGACATGAATTTCTTCAATGAATTGTACTGTGGTCACCAGCTTGTAAAGGGCTATAGAACTTATCCATCAGATGGCCATCATTTTCCTTGGTGTGGTACAGTGTGCAGTTCTGTCAAATATGTTCAGTGTTTCTGCAGAATATCTAAAGGAGTACATAACAGTGTCATCAATTCCAAGACTTCTATACATGTTCTTTGAGCCTATTGTTACTTGTTCTCAATCTAAAAATGAATATTTGCTCCTTTCTTCCAAGCTTGTGGTGGTATAGAAACTCTGCCAAAATAAAGTATAGTGATGTCACTCACTGTTACAGTGAACACCCAACATCATGGTATTTTTGGGTCAATTTTGTCATTTTATGGAATGGGTTGTCAAATCCCAACCCTCTTTACCCCTTCTTGTTGCATACATGGCAGGAGTCACAAAGTGTTATAATTTTGTGCATTCCATCAAACCTGGCAATACGTGGACAGCAAATAAGAATATATAAAAAACTAATGAGTTTCCAAAACTGTGGAAGCAGATTCTATAAACTTCACAGCAGATCCTAATCACCAAATGCCATGACAACAACACGCCCATTATCTTCAAATTTCAGACAGAAGACATGCTCGTGTCTTGTTCGATTCGAAAGGGCAGCAACGAATAGCAACACTGTGAAATGCCATGTTATTTCATAAGAGATGACAGACATTTTGGGAGTGGAGTTAGCTGTTTCATTTCATAGATCAAATTGTTTTAAAAGTCATGCTGAAGTCAGATATATCTGGCTAAAGACGCACATATCCCAGTCAAGCTGTAAACCATGACACAATGTAATCCGTTCTCCTGAATATATCCTGCTCGTCCGTGAGTTGCCAACCTAAGAGGGTAGCAAAAAATAGCAGCACTCTTTACCTTCCATGCATGTCGTAAGAGGCAACTAAGGAGATTATTGGGTGGAAGTTGGCTGTCCCATCCCATATAGGTTCAAAGTGAGCAAAAACCATGCTGAAGTCAGGTGTGTCAGGATGAAAGGCGCAGATATCGCCACAATGCTGTAAACCATGACAACACATTCTGTTCTCCTGACTACATCCTGCTAATCTGCAGGAGTTTGGGAACGAATGCAGAAGAAAATAAAGTAGAAGCAGGAAACAAAAGACTAGGGCACATACAAAAATCATAAAATTGGTGAGACGGACTAGTGTACACTTAAACCTCAGAAACTGTAGAATACATCCATCAAGCAGGTTAGCTCTACAAAAAAGAGCAAAGAAAGTATAGTTTCTAGAAACTGTGCTGCTACTGAATTTGAGGGGTTCAATAGATGACCTGAGTATGTCACACAGTTCATTAGTGAATGACAAGAACAACAGAGATTATATAGCTTAATAAGTCAAGTGTAAACTGGTATAGATGTGGGAGAGACTACAGGGCAGCAGCTTAGACCTGGTGATGTCAGTGTGACTGCCATTAAACCATGCTTCTCAGATGACAGGACAAAATATGCGCCTAAGAACTGGTATATCCACTAACTTGGTATCTCATGGCATTTTAATCTTAAGGTCCATCATTCCTACATATAAATACCTTATTGTGTAGTATCAATTTTTCCTTTATTTTTGTTTTGTTCCTCTAGTTTTTACACTATCAGTTGTCATTCATACTATTCCGGATTCCAGGCATGTGTACTCATTAGCTCTGTTATGTTATTGCCAACAGTACTGTCTATTACTCAGCTTGTGCTTGCTGTGTTCTTGATAAATGCATTTTAGTGGAAATGTCAGTTTTTATGTTTTTCCTGTGTTTTCAGTAATTAGTAAATCTTCATTAACCTGTTTCCAATTGTCACCTGTTAAACCTGGAGACCTCTGCAGACATTGTCATAGTAACATATTGAAAGAAAAAAACATCTTAGCATAAATTCCGAAAAAATTAACTCCTTCTCATTCTCAAGATCCTACTTGATCTCTCTTATATATAGTAGGACAATGATCCTAGTAGATTTCCAGCAAGATCAATTCTCATGATCAATTCAATGAATATGTGTTAAAACTGTAACAAAATATTGAAATACTTACTTCATTTTTGTCTGTGTCTTGAAAACGTTTTAACACTTGTTGTGTCTCAACATCGATTATACAGATTGTCTTTCCGCCACAAGTGGCCAACAGGTTTGTTGTCTCTTCTGATGATAAAATCGTTTTGGTCAAAGCAACAGATATTTTTTTAGAGACATCATAGGTGATCTAACTTTACAGTAATTATAATTACTTCATATCAGGTAAAATGACAAAACAATAATCTAAATACAACTTTTTTTATTGTCTATTGTCTTTCCCCAGGTGGTTTGTGATCCACTCTTGCTGTTTTCGCAGAATTAGAGGCATTGTGCCTGTGTCCATCGAGTACTGAACATTTTCTTTCTGGGCATGGTTCTTGTATGGGACAGCATCGACGGTAGAGATCTGATCTGTTAGGAACACCGAGGACTAGAAGTACGATCTTAAAACTGAGCAGCACTTTAGTTCCGATTTCCTTTTAACGTTTTCCCTTTCTGCTTGCATGTAATGCTGCCCTCTGGCGCAGTGCTGTACTTTCATTGTACTTGATACATTGTCTTTTGGACTCATTATTCATTGTGATATCTGCCCATTTCAAGTCAATGCATTGGCCGCCCCTGCAATGCTCGAGCCGGACTGAGCTGCATTGCCACAGGTATGGGAGATATTGCTTCTTTTGCAATCAATTTTCATTCCATCTGCAGCCTCCATATTCCTGGACATAATCCCAAAAGTGTTAGCCAGAAGCAGCATGAGCCGCATACTTCTGTTCCAGGGTGCGCCATGAGGAAGTACTTTTGGGATTTTAAATGTCTTAGAAAACTCTTTAAAATTAGTTGTGAAGAATTCAAGTCAAACAAGAGAAGACATGAAACAGCAAGAATTTTCTATAACAACAATAAGAAAACAATGGACCTATATCAAACATTTATTTATAATGAATGAAAACAGGCTGCTACTACAAGCATTAAAATGGCAAAAGAAAGATAGGAAGACCAGAGAGACTCACCGCAGAGCCAATATGGGTCTCAACAACATTCAAGAATTACATATAGTAGCATCACATTGCTCAAACTGGTGAGTACTGGTTTCTGTCCTATGCACTATATTCAGCGCTGAAGGAATATGAATTTTCTTCTTCTCGAACTCCAGGAATTGCAAGCTATTAGCTCTTACTACCTATTTGCAGTTGGGAGATTTCTTCGAGCTTTCTTTCATACCCAGGAGGCTTCAGCTTAGTGCAATGCCTATTGAAGGAGCTTTCTACTCAGAGGGGGTATTCCGGTATATGTCACGAGACGAGCTGATAATTTGCCTGGGTCACCCATTGTTTGTCTTTCCTCCGACGAGGCGCTTAGCAGCCAGCGAGCTGTTCCTCATGTAGGAAGACCATTCCATTACACGGAGTTGATACACCTTCGTAGACGAGGTGCTACTTTGTCAAACACGTCAGGAGTCTGGGATTTAACCTGTGCATTTTTAACGCACTCACCTCGTCCGCTTGAGATGGCCTTTCAATCCATCGCCAGGTGCGGACTGTGTATTTTGACTCTTCTCCATTGCGTATATCACTCAAAGATGTAGGTAAAATACGAATCTCGGAAAAGGAGCTTCGCAGTGGGTCTTTGGGTACTGAACCCAATTCTCTCTGTGTGTGCCGTGTTGGGCAACGCCTGACAGTCAAGTTGGGCTTGGTTTGCCATGTTGTTAGAGACTTGTGCCCTATTCTACATTTCCCGCAGTGTCCAGAGCTCGAGTCTCACCACTGCTTTGGTCAGACAATTGAACAATGCCCTACCCAACATTTATTTCATTCTTGTCCTGTGTGCAATGGGGATCTTCTTCTTCAGCGTTCATTCTCAAACTCCCACTGGATTTGTAACAGGACAATGATCCTACAAGATTTCCAGTTGAATGTAGTCCAGAGAATGGAATAATCATTGTGTTGCCGTTTTATTTGTGCCAATGGCCCAACACATCCGTCTTTGGTGGTCAATGGGGATCTGTATTCAAAGCTTTTTCCAATACCCAGAAGTGCATGTTCAAGTTGGCATATCCAATACTTAAGTCATGACTCCTACTGTGAATGAGGTCAATTGTGATGGGACATATGAGCTTCTGTGTGTTCTTGAGCATGAACAGCACTTCAGCCAATCTGCCTACTGCTGGACTATTGTAGCTTTGTTGTCACTGGATTGATTCACACACTAGCTCTACACTGCCCTCTAGCGTGTTTTCTTTTCCAGATTCGGTGTGTACTCATAAGATCACCGTCTGTTAGGGACATTGGCATTGGTCGCCCCTCCAATGTTTCTGCTTTTCAAGCCTGCCGAAACAGAATGCACAGATGTCGTGCATCACTGTGCGCCGACAGTGAAGTTGGATGTAATGGCGTTGAGGTTTCCGAGATATTTCCTGTCTCTTTGCAGGCAAATCTCATTCGATCTACAGCATCCACATCCACGAGCCTAAAAGTGTTAGCCAGGAATACAGCAAGAGCAGCTGTATTTCTGTTTCCAGGGTGCACAACGAGGATGTACTTTTAGGATCTTGGTTATCTGCTAACCCTCGGTCCACACGAGAGCAATGCGAGACCTTTTGCACCCCAGGAACATAGATAGACATAGAGGTGTACTAAATAAGTCATGATAAGTCATACCTGGATTATCCAAAGATGGCTCAAATGCACATTTCCAAATTTTTGTCTCATCGTCATTACCTTTCTGGTTGTGACAACGTAGGAATAATGTAGGTGCATAGTCTTCTAAGAGTGGCTTGAAAAATAAAATAAACAGTATTCACAAATTGAGTTGATCTTAGCTGCTACATTTCAAGGTGGTGTTGATGAGGATGATGATGATGGAATCTAATGGAGTGCTTCCAGTTCCAGACTCATACATGTGTTGCCAGGGCCCAAAAAACTGGGAGCAAAGAATAGTGACAGTTACTTGTCAAGCAAGAAGTAACTAAGGATGTTTTGGAGTGAAGTTAGCTGTCCCAAACCATACAGGATCAAAGTGACCCAGAAGACATGCTGAAGTTAAGTTGTCAGGCTGAAATGCGCAGCGAAGCTGTAAACCAAGACACAACACATTCTATCCTCTGGACTACATCCTGCCGATCTACAGGAGTTAGAGAATGAACACTAAAGTTCCATAGACTGGCGTTTCTTTAACATTCTTTTAATTGGGAGGTTTTTGAAAGCTTTCGCAAGTCTTCAGATAACTGTTTTACTCAATGTGACTTCTAAATGAAATGCCACAAGCTGGACAGTCTTCGACTCTAGAGGGAACGTTGCTTAACTTTCTTACTATCACAAGCCATGCTGCAGACCATCTGCTTCCTCAGCGTTCATTCTCAAACTTCCGCTGGATCTCTCTTGCAGTAGGACCAAACTTCTAAATTTCAAGCAGGATGTAACCCAGAGAATGGAAATGCGTTGTATTGCCGTTTTATTTGTACTAATGTACTGATACATCCATCTACGGCAGATAAAAGGATTGATGCCCTCCCAACAGTCAAGCCGTGGGTCCACAGCAAGCTTCATCACTGCAGAGATCATTAGAATAGGATAGCCCAACTTCATTAATTGCCTCTTACAACATTAATGGCAGGTGGCAGTACAACTAATCTTTACTCCTCCGGATCCCAACAACACACAAGACATATCAGTCAAATGTACTTGATGAATATTAGCAATAGCTGCTTGAAGACAGTTGGTTTAATGGTATATGCACCCCTTTTTGATAATGGCAAAATAAGAGCTATTAATAACAATAATATTGTACATAAAAGATTGTATCTGTCCATATTTATTAATATAGAGTGGCCAATTTCATGTTTGTACATAAATTACAACTTAAGAGATCTCAACCAAAATTGCGTTGCATCAAGTACGCTCAATCATTTAACAAACATCTGGAAATAAATAACAGTAAGTAAATATACCAAATTATAACTGTTTAACTCCAATGTATATTAATAATACAGTGTGGCCAGTTTCACATCTTTATATAAATTGTATCCACACCTATTAATAATACTAACCAAGCCAAGTTGCTTGTTGGAAACAGATATGTCATCATAGAGAAATTTAATAATGACACATCGTTTTTTAACATATTCTTCTTCACATTCCTGATCTGCAGTAGACATTAGCAATCATTACCATCTAATCTGGAAGACCAAAAACAACGCTCAGAAGAACTTTTATGAATGAACTAATCAACAGGCATAAATGCACAAGACCTGCAATCCTTGACAACTGATCGACGGGTATGGAGAACTATGACATCCGCCCCATGTGCCAAACTTGACAAATGAGGAACTGACTGACCATCTAATCTTCTCTTCAATCGTCTAATCAGATTAGTGTTGTTGATGTTCTTCCTACAAACAATTTTGTCTTTTTCATACTCATCCACCTAATATTTTCCAATATATTTTTTTTTACTCATTCTCAAATTCCCATTGGATCTCTCTCTTATATCAGGACAATGGTCCTACAAAATTATCAGCAGGATGTAGTCCAGTGCACCGCAGTTATATTTGCGCCAATGGCCTGATACATCTTACTTCACCATTTATGACTGAATTTTCCCTATAAGACTAATTCTTATAATCCTATTCCCCGCCGAAGACAGATGTGTCGGGCCATTGTCGCAAATAAAACGGCAACACAACGCATTTCCATTCTCTGGACTACATCCTTCTGGGAATCTAATAGGACCATGGTCCTGATACAAGAGATATCCAGTGGGAGTTTGAGAATGAACGTTGAAGAAGAAGAAGAAGATAATCCTATTCTTCTACTTACATGTCCTACACATTTCACTTATACTTTCATTACCATTTTGATAATGCAATCTATTAAGGGCCTGAGGACATCAATATCTCAACATCTGAGAAAATTCTTAACACTTGCTCGGTTTAGATTTTTTTTCTTCTTTCGTTTACTATCCCATTATGTTTTGTGCGTGGCATCCTGATTAATTGTGCGCCTTTTGGCTGGTTGCCTCCGTCTTCAGCACATTGCTTACTTGGCAGGACTGTGGTCCTACTCGTGTGGGACTGCCCGATCAGTCTTAGTTTCCAGCCCCTGATGGCTGAACTAATCCCCATCACCACTTCACGGTGCTGACTTCGATGGGGAGTCTGTAGATGTCCTTCATAGGATATCTCAGGACTGGTTTATGGTTTTTCTAACGAACAAAAAAATATTTTCCCACAACTGACTGCGTAACAGGATGACATCTTACATTTCTATGTCTTTCTCTCTAGTATTTCAATCCATATCTGACTGAAGCAAGTCAGTAGGTGGGGGGAGAGAGAGGTGTTCAAACCAACACCCCCCACCCCCTTCCACTTTGCAAATCAGAACATCACTTTTAGTCATCAAATATAGATATTTAAACATGAAAAACACAAATGACCCCCCCCCTCCTTTTTTTGGTGTGTAAACCACCCCCTTACGGAAACGTGTCTATGGCCCTGGACTGAAGCAATACAAAATATTTAGTGCAAAAATGATACAAGCTTATATGAAGAAGAAATAAAACCCAAATCTCTCTAACAAATGTCACATAAAAGAAGGTCAGGAAATTAGATATTTCTTCATAATAACGTACACATGAGAGAATATCTCAGATACATGTTTGCAATTTTAAAGCCATATTTTACTCATGTTATTTATCCGTATCTAAGCTATACAGTCATATGGACTGTACAATGATAAGTTGGCTAACATAGATTGTTTGTTTTAGAACCCAAGGAATTGTGAGCGATTAGATTTTGCTTCCCATGTACAGTGGGGCGATTTTCTGAACTTTCTTTCATACCCAGGAGACTTCAGCTTTCGGCTTAGTGCAATGCTATTGAAGGAGCCTTCTACTCAGAGGGGGTCTATAATTGTATAGATGACATGCTACAAAGCTCCATAAGAGAGCCTCAATATAACGGTATGTCATCTACTAAGGTTTTCTGTTGCATGGGTGGTTTGTTTAGTGGGCCATTGGCAAGACCCACAGATGCAACAGCATCCTTGGTTAACACAGATATATCAAAATGGTTGCAGGCATTGATATAGACATCTCATACTTCTTCATCTTCAGCACTCATTCTCAAACTTCCAATGGATCTCTCTTGTAGCAGGATAGTGGTTTTACTAGAGTTTTCCAGTAGAATATAGTCCAGAGAATGGAAACGCGTTGTCATCATTTTCTTTGCACGAATGGCCTGACACATCTGTCTTCGGTGGTGGATATAAAATGTATTTTTACAAATACAAAGAGAACCACTGGGAGTAGGAGGCTTCTTTTTTCAGCATTACATAGAGGTTTACAGCTGTGAGTTGGATGAGCATCCGAGTATAACATTGTATAGGGGTTCACAGCTGTGAGTTGGTGGAGCTTCTGAGTATAACATAGCATAGTGTAGGGGTCTACAGCTGTGAGTTGGTGGAGCTTCAGAGTATAACAGAGCATTGTATAAGGGTCCACAACTGTGAGTTGGTGGAGCTTCCGAGTATAACAAAGCACTGTGTAGGGGTCTACAGCTGTGAATTGGTAGAGCTACCAAGTACAATATTGTATAGGGTTCTATAGCTGTACGTTGTTGGAACATCTGAGTATAATATTGCATAGGGACCTACAGCTGTGAGTTGGTGCAGCTTCCAAGCATAACACTGAATAGGGGCCTACAGCTGTGAGTAGGTGGAATTTCTGAGTATAACACAGTATTGTGTAGGGGTCTACAGCTGTGAGTTGGTGGAGCTTCCGAGTATAATATTGTACAGCATCCTACAGTTGTGAGTTGGTGGAACATCCAAGTATAACATTGTCTAAGAGCCTACAGCTGTGAGTTGGTGGAGCTTTGGAGTATAACAAAACCTTGTATAGGGGCCTAAAGCTATGAGTTGGTGGAATTTCTGAGTATAACAAAAGATTGTATAGAGGCATACAGCTGTGAGTTGGTTGAATTTCTGAGCATAACACAGTATTGTGTAGGTGTCTACAGCTGTGAATTGGTGGAGCTACCGAGTATAATATTGTATAGGGTCCTACAGCTGTAAGTTGTTGGAACATCCGAGTATAATATTGCATAGGGACCTACAGCTATGAGTTGGTGTAGCTTCCAAGCATAACACTGAATAGGGGTCTACAGCTGTGAGTTGGTGGAGCATCTGAGTATAACATTGTATAGGGGCCTAAAGCTGTGAGTTGGTGGAATTTCTGAGTATAACAAAAGATTGTATAGAGGTATACAGCTGTGAGTTGGTTGAATTTCTGAGCATAACACAGTATTGTGTAGGTGTCTACAGCTGTGAATTGGTAGAGTTACAGAGTATAATATTGTATAGGGTCCTACAGCTGCAAGTTGTTGGATCATCCGAGTATAATATTGCATAGGGACCTACAGCTATGAGTTGGTGGAATTTCTGAGTATAACACAGCATTGTGTAGGGGTCTATAGCTGTGAGTTGGTGGAGCTTCGAAGTGTAACAAAAACTCTGGAGACCCCCCCCCCCTTTTAAGAAAAAGAAAAAGAGCTTTATCACTCATTGTTGCTGTGGATTGAAACAAACTCACAAAATCATTACATATTATTTGTTCATACCAAATGACCAAGGTCTGCAGGCTTCCTTTTAATTCCACGCCTTGCCATTATTCTCTGAAAACATAAAGTTACATGCTATGTTTAGTTATGCAACCACATGCTTGGCTAACACAGATATATAAAAATGGTTGCAGGCATTGATATAGACATCTCATACTTCTTCCGCACTCATTCACAAATTCCCACTGGGTCTCTCTTGTAGCAGGATAGTGGTAATAATGTATATCTTTGACTGTAATATATTTAATGATATATGTTGCACACAATATAAAACTACGGTATTATCTATCTATGTTCCTTCAGCGCAGAATATGTTGCATAAGGCAGAAACCAGAGCTCTTCAGTTTGAGTGATGTAATGCTACTGTGGTGCAATTCTTGCGTGTTGTTGAGACCCATGCACATAGTCATACCCACTTTGATGGTTGTTCTTGCAAAGAGTCTCTCTTAGTCTTCCTCTTTTTTATTCTCTGTAGGTAGTTGGACTAAATTTTCAAAATCGGTATACAGCATTATAAACAACACAGCTAGATAGCCCTTGAAAATTGTAATTCAATGATACCTCAACCAAGTCTGTAAGTTAATTCTGAAAAAAGTTATTAATTTTTAGTCTTAATTTTACATCAAAATAATTTACATGGAACATATAGGTTCAGTTTTCTTCTTATTGTTATAGAAACATATTGCTGTTTGATGTCTTCTCTTACTTGCATGTTTGACTTGTCCCATAGATACTCAATATTATATAAAAATTATATTGGACTAAATACTCACCACAATCTGTTCAAACACTTGCTATAAAAGTACCACATGGTATTTCAATATCAGGCAGTTAGAACAGTGTGTGTATAAATGTAGAAGGAAATGGAAGCTTTCCACTTTTATAGATAAGGATGTGTCATCGATTTACTAAATGACAAAGCAGTGGTCAGCAGGATCGTAGATGAAATTAGAACACCGGAAATCACAGCAACAGTGAACATAATTCCTGACAGCACACAGGATATGCTAAAGTTATAATATCCATCTATCTAATCTCTGGTACCCGTTTTATTAACGCTTATAGTGAAAGTGTTTTCATTCACTCTAAGTACATGTCTGATATAAGTTGATCATATTATTATGATCATCTTCTTGTTATGAAACATAACATATTGCTGTTCAAGTGTTTGGTATCCTCTTTTATTTGCTTGTTTGACTTCAGTTCTTAGCAACCAATAGACCTATTCAATAAAGAGTTTTTCTAAGACATTTTATAGACAACAGATCTAAATTCATCAAGGGAAGGTAACTCATGTACCCCATTAATCAGAAACTAAGCCTACTCATTTGCTCTCCCAACCAAACAAACAAAAAGCCAAACCAATAGTTAAAAAAAATACTACACCTGAGGATAGGAGCCATTAATAGAAAGTAACTAAATTACTGAAGTTTACCAAACAGTAGTGAAAGTACCTCATTCTGAGTCATTATCATCAAAATCGTCTGCATTTGAGGAAATTGACGTAGGGATCATAGATTGCGCCTGGGGCTGAGCCCAAGCGTATTTCTCCGAAGAACTGATGGCCTTCAACAAGTTAGGCTGGCTGCTGAGGTATGTGTGAAATTCTTTGCAAGACATATGCTTCAAGTTATGTTGCACAAACAGAATTCCTGTGACAGATTCAATGAGCAACTTATTTCGATCCTTTGTCTATTGACTTTGCATCAGAGAAAACACAAGTTCAGTGTTAGCATTGTGTGATGGAATGGCAAAAAAATAAAATTCAGCAATAATAAGTTCTAAAAACATTCCTCACTTTTGCAACTGTTGAAATACTTCACCCACTTCTTGTGCGCCAGTTGCGCTACAAAGTCGTCTTCATCACAGTTTGCCTCAACAAATTTCTTCAAGTTGCACAATTGATCGAAACACTTGCTATAGTCAACTTGTACTTTCCTTTCTCTGAGGTATGCAACTGATGATGAAACCTTGTCCTAAGCTGGACTTTCAGTTAAAGCTATCCATGCAAATCCGTTGAACTCCTCCAGTGGTACAGTCCACATATCCAAATATTCTAAACATGTGTGGTGTACAATAAGGTTACTTGCGAACAGAAAGCATCACATCGGTCAAAAACCCGGACAAAAGCCATTTTTCTGGAAAGCCACCGGGACAGGGGCATAAAAAGAGGACGTGTCCGGGGAAACCCGGACGCATGGTAACCCTATATTTATCATAAATATAGGGTTACCATGCGTCCGGGTTTCCCATATAATATATGTTATTGTTTCAATAGTTTCATTTTCATGAATATATATTTTAAATTATTTTTATGTCAAATTAAATTTATTAATTCGACAAACATCAGAACTTTTTTCAGGGTTGACGTACAGACTTGGTTGAGATATCATTGAATTGCAATTTTTAAGGGCTATCCAACTATATTATTTGTAATTATGTAGCATTATTTTGAAAATTGTGTTCAAGTCCCTACGAAAATCAATCCAATGTGAAAATTTAAATAGGCAGGGGCACTAACTTGCCGTCTGTCTTGTGAGTCTAGTGATACCAGATGATACGATCCAGATCTGCTTTTCATTCAAATTATCCATGTTTCCTTAATGCATCTGTAGTCATGGTTCTTGTCAACTATGATAACATGCACTAGTTGATATTAATGAAATCTTACCTGAAATAGATAGGATATCGATAAATACTGAAATGTGGGGAAACAATATCGGATGCACTTATCTTAACAATCGGGTAGAGACGTCATGGAATAAACGTATCAATCCAGATTCGCAATTTAGTTTATATTATCATCGTTGCATTAATAGGTGACAACTGGTTTTGTCAAATTACATATCTCTTTAGCCGAACATGCACTAAAATTGAACTTTTGATCTGATAAATCTCTTATACTTGTCAAAAAAAATGCTACAGGGAGCCGTCTAAGGTGAAAGAAGCAGAGAAGTGCAAATAAAGGCGCAACTACGGATCAACTCTTCACTGTGACCTTTGTTCTAGTTTCGAGGTATTACCTAACCTTTGCAGTGCGATTGCAGAAGTTGTAATTAAAATTAAAGTATGTTCAAATAAAAGAATGGGCAAAAAAACATCAAAGACTGGACAAAACAGGATTTTCGTTCACTCATCCTTTATTTTTTTATTAGGAACAAGCGTCAACGCACTGGGGGCATTCCCATATAATGCTCTGTTTGCTGTTACATCAGCTATCTAAAAGCGTATAAGCTAAGTGTCCCAGTCAGTTGCTGATTACGTGTTCTTCTAATCTTTCCGGAGAGGGAGCACTTTCTCCCATCGCTTCTAGTCACTCTCATTTCTACCATTCTCTGAATATGCACATTGTCTCGTTCGACTTCCTTCTCGTGGGGTATCCATATATGTTCTAATCAATTCAGTCAGGTCTCTTCTTATCTTAGTGCCGTACACCAATGCTTTACCAGCCAACACATCGGCTCTTTCGTTTCCCCTGACCCCAGCATGGCCCGGACAGTATAATCATGTAATGCTCTTTGCGTTGTTGAGAAGAGTGACCCATTCAGTTCTGATCATACACTTTTCTATTTTGCGCAGCATACTTTGAGAGTGATAGAGTCACTGAGTCTATTGGTGGTTGCGTCTCCAGCCAAGTGAGAGCTGCGGTCACTGCTTCTGTTTCATTCTCATACTTGATGTTGTAGTTGGGTACGTAGCTAGTTGACTTCTCAGCTAATTTCTTGCCATTTTGGTAGGCCACGAAACCCCAACCCCACCTGTTTGGTTCTTGTGTTACTGAGCCGTCTGTGTAAACTATCGTGTCGTGTAGCTTCGAGCGCTGCAGTATGAGTTCTTGGATCCTTCCCTCTGTACCACAATTGTTGTTAATAACTTTCTGTCTTTGCCAGATGTCACTCATTCACAGCCTCTTCCCACTTCTTTCAGCTCACAAACTCTGATTATGGTATCTTCTGCTCTGCCATCCAGGACCTTCCTCTCTTGATACGCCTTCCATTTGTGTTATCTAGAGATTGGTGTAAGAAGTGATGATCATTATTGGCGATCTTAAAGTATTCTTTAACCTGAGCTATTTTATGTCTTGATTTTATGCTCAATAGGAATGAGAAACCTCATGGTCACGATAGGTGTAAATCTTGTGCATCCAAAGACAGCTCTCGTGGCCTCGTTTTGAACTCTCCAATATATCCACCTTTGCTTGCGACTGTGTCAGTAAACCTAAACCATAGTCCAACACAGATAATATCACTGCTTGCATCATCTGAAAAAGGGTTCGCTGCGACATCTCTGCAGATGCCATGATTTTGACTGCACTGACACCTTTCCTAGCTTTCTGAACGACATTGTCCACATGTTTCGCGAAAGATAGACGTCTATCAAAAGTGATGCCTAGATATTTCATTGTCTGTTCCTTGTCAATGTTGATGCCCATGCAGGAGACTGCTGGTAATGTGTCTGTGACTATGTTGTTGTTCAGTGAGAACCAGACGATGTTTGCCTTGGTGGGATTGATGACTGCCTTGTAGTTAGTGCACCAGAACGACAAATGTTATAGATTACTCTGGACGCCATCAATCATGTCTCTTCTGTTTCTGCCGTGCTTGTACACTAAAATGTCCTCCGCATATGTTAGTATCCTGCCGGGCACAGCCGCCCGAAGCCGCATTATTTTGTATGTGTAGACGTTAAAGAGTACAGGTGATAGTGGCAATCCCTGTGGCAATCCCGGTGCTATAGTTCTGATCTCTGATGTCCAGGATCCAATCTCAGAGCGACAGGTCTGGACATTAACACCATTGCTATCCATCGAATTATCCCCAAGTCGATGCTGAGTTCGCTTAGCAGATTTGCAGTATTAGCTGGCCAATGATGACTCTGTTGTAAGCATCTTCTAGGTCGACCGTGGCAATAATATAAAATAATTCACTCATCCGATTTGTTGAAGTTACAAATCTCTAGAGGACTGTGTGTTGGTGCATCCAATGTGGTGCCCCTACGACCCTAACGGGTTTTTAGATTAGATTAGATTACATTTAATTTAAGATCAATTTTATTTAATAATTGATGACAGATGTGAAACAGAAGTTAAAAGGAGAATAAATGAATCAAGTTCCATGCCGAATGGCGTAGGCGATCATGTTTCTCCACGGCTCTATCTCTTGTTTTGTCAATAAGTTCGGTTGGTGATCTTCACCGGTGCCATAATACTAGCCCATCCAGCAACTTACAATTCTTTGTCGTCTTCTGTATTTTTTTCCCCTTGATCTTCTCAGTGGTTATTAAGTGTTCAAGGTGTGTTCTTCTCAAGGTGTCCCCCCAATCCTTGACTGCCTGCGCCTAATGTTTGATATGATTTTTCTTTTTACGCCAGCATCAATGAGAACATCTGCATTAGTTTTCTTAGCTGTCCATGGTATTTTCATCATTATTCTCAGACCACATCTCTGTCTCTATAAAAGGAGAATAGGAATTACTAAAAGTATTTTAAATGACATGTGGAAAATAACATCTAAACAAATTACAAATAAGTTAAAAAAGAGAATTATAAAATGCTACATCTATTCTATATTAATGTATGGCCCAGAAACATCGACAAAAAACAAACAATTAGAAGACATAATTGATGCCTTTGAGATATTGATAGCCTATATAGAAGAATAGGGAGAATATCATGGGGAAATAAGAAATAAAAAAACAAAGAGGTTTTAACAACACTTTAGATGAAGAAGAAAATATTAAAGGAAATAAAGATCAATCAAATAAAATATTTTGGACACATTAAACGACATGACACCTTGTTGGAGACCTTACTTGAGGGTAAAGTCGAAAGAAGGCGAGCAATGGTAGGCAGAGAAATAAGTGGGAGAGTAACATCCCAAGATGATCAGGTTACAGTCTAGCAGAGTGCACCACCAAAACAAAAGACAGGGGATATTGGAGATCTCCTGCAGCCAATCTTCGTCGCGGAGATAGCAATTGATGATGATGGGATTATACTATATTAACTATTGTCTGTCCCCAGGTGAATGATGGTTGTTCTTATTAACACTTGCTGTTAAGCGTAGGGATGGGAGCTTAAGCTGTCGTTCCGAGGCCAGATGTGTCGCCGTGGTTGCATTTAGTCCATGTTTGTTCAAAGCTATCTTGATGTTTTCTATCCACCATTTTCTTGGTCTATCTTTGGCTTTACGCCCGGATATTCTTTTGTTATATGCTCTTATTGGTATTTGGTTTGAGTTCATTCTCATAAGGTGATAGAACCATTTTACTTGTTGTCTTTCAATATGTACAATACATGATATTTTTCCTAGTTTTTTCCCTATATTTTTAATATTTTCCCAACTCTTTTCCTAATTTCTTCATTTCTTATTTTATCTAGTTTAGTAACCATTGCAGCTTTTCTCAGACGCTTCATTTCACATGTAACGATTACTCTCTGCTGCGAGGCTGTTAAAGACCATAATTGACATTGGTAACAGAGTGTTGATATAAAAATTGTAGATATGATCTGTTTTTTGTTTTTTTAAATTTCCATCTTGATCTTTGGGTGAAAGAGTAATGGTCAATGTTGGTAGGTCACCGTGTTTGCTTTCTGGCACCTTGTTTCTATTTCTCTTTCTAGTCTTCTATTTTCGGGGAAAAAATGCTGCCTAGATATTTAAACCTGGCTTGTTTCATTTTGGTGTTTTCTGTTGTTGTATCCATTGGTGTTGCAAACTTGCTAACTTTCATAACGTATGTTTTTTGTACATTAATTTTCATTTTGTACTTCTTACATGCTAATAACAATGCAATGATGTGATTCTGCAAATTTTTCTCATCTTTGTATATCAGACTTTGGTCGTCGGCAAGTAGTTCGTTGACTTCATTGTCCTCATCAGGTTTATTTGCAATGTTTTTCTCTTTGTTGATGTGAGCTTCTTTTATTATTCTGTCCATGTATATTTTGAAAAGTAGAGGTGATAGGACACATCCTTGTCTTACTCTAGATCTTGTTTCGAATGGTTCAGTAATCTCATCTATTGTTCTTACTGTGCTTTGACATTTTTTTATATATCACTTTTATATTATATTAACATTGTTGCATAATTAGTTGCCAATTCGTTTTGTAAAATTGCACTACTCTTGAACCGAAAAAGCACTAAAATCAGCGACTTAGTGTGAAATTATATGTACTACATCCTGCTGGAAATCTTATAGGACCATTGTCCTGCTACAAGGGAGATCCAGCGGGAGTTTGATAATGAACAAGAAAGAAGAAAATATGACACAGTGTCTTTTTTTTTACAACAAACCAATTCGACTGAAATATCTTGTTCATGTTTGGGTTCCGATTTTTAATGGTTGTTTCCCTTTAAAATCAGATGTTTTTTGGTGGACCATTGAAACTTTCAAGATGATATATAATTTGTATGATATTATACATGTATTTAAATTTGTAAAAACAATTTTTTGGTTTGTGTAAATACAAAAAAACTGAAATTTTGCAGGTATATTAAAAAAATGTAGTTGCACTTTAATTAATTTTCTAAAATGAAATATTAATTATTAATAGCACTTCAGTTTATTTCTGCATTCAGCTTCTGTAAAAATAAACTATTTTCCCTCCTAAAAAAACACATTTTCGAGAAAAGGCTACCACGCCAATAGAAATATTAATATTTTTTATATTATGCATATCTGAACCTAATACATTTGGAATATCCAGTAATCATATTTTTGTCATAGTAAACCTTAAATAATGTAAAGTAAAGGTAAGTCCCATGGCAGGAACCTGCAGTCGGGGATGAAGATAACTCTTCATGTACTAAGACGCATCAACTATTAAGTGAGGTGGCCAGAGTTCTCTTCCTTGTTGTATTTAACTCCCCTAACTCATGCGTTATGTACTAATTTACAGCTGAGTCGACTGGAGTGGTCGTGTCAAAGCGAGAAATCACAACCCAGCTTTTTGTGTGTCCTGACGTGTTTTCGAACCTGGCACGCTTTAACCCGGTGATAGCAAACACGCTTACTATCAGTAGTCTACCGCGCTCCTCTAAGTGATGTAATAGATGGGTAAATATCTATGTTAGACAGTGCAAAAGTGATCTAATCAATACAACAGTTCCGTGGTATCCTGTGATCATCACCGCCAAGTATTTATTAACTAATGACGTTGCATATTTTATTATGCACCCCCTCCCCTTTCCAGCCTACAGCAGCTTTGTTTCCCCAGACCACCGTACCACGTCTTCTATCTTTAGAATTCAATGTATCTCCATCTACATCGAACTTGAGAGTTACCTTGAAAAGATTACAGCTAACCAAACAAGAAAACAATAACATCGCCTATCGATCACATCTTGACATAATTTAATCTTATCTGTAAGGATTTAAACACCGACAGCCACCGTAAAGATTCATTAACTACTACAGACACTTATTTAAGTATATCTTTAAGTTTAATTAAACTCCGGAAATAATCACTATACTGTACCTAAACAACGTGGGACGGTTACCAAGAAAATACAGTACAGAGGACAATATGAAGTACGGAATCATAATTTGTCTTATTGGCAGTTTGTTATATACGGAAGCTGATATCAACTCTGGTTGTCCATCGTGGGGATGTTTGCCATCAGGGAGTTTCTCACTCAGCTCCAGTGTTTCTTTTACTAATCCATACTTCAAATGGTCAACGGAGATACTTCATGTGCAAAGCAGTTTAGAGGTAGCAAGTTTGCGGGGTTGTGTGAGCGATCAGGTAGCTGTAGTCTGTTCAACACCCAGGTATGTTCTATTGTTGGTTTTTAATTGTTTGTTTGTGAACCAGTACACGTTAATAAAGCTGTTCTGTACCTAAACGTATTATGATAGCAGATGTCTGTAGTACTTTGGTGCGTGACCTTTCGGCACTTACAAGTCATGGGCTACCATATTTGCGTCACTCATCATTGAGTAAGCATACCCTGGACAGGATGTAACAGCCATCACAGTCTTTTGAAACTCTTACCGATTTAAACTAATTTTCCATCTCCTGTGGGTGCCATTTTCAGGTGACCGTTGATATCTTGCGTCTATCTTCTTCATGGCCTACCTCCTTTTCGTTGTCATTGCATCATTCGCTCCATTATGGTCTTTTCTAGGCTGAGAATGCCAAAATATTGTAACTTTCTAGAGGAAACCTTGTTTGTTTCATCCCGTTATATACTTTCCGCCCGTGTGCTGCCGCGGCCCGAAAGGGGAGCAAAGAATAGCAGCACCGTTTACCTTCCACGCATGTCGTAAAAGGCGACTAAGGAGGTTATGGGATGAAGTTGGCTGTCCCATCCCATTTAGGGTCAGAGACCCAAATCCACGCTGAAGTCGGATGTGTCAGGCCAAAAGGCGCAGATATCGCAGCAATGCTGTAAACCATGACACAACGCATTCCGTTCTCCGGACTACATCCTGCTAATCTGCAGAAGTTTGAGAACGAACGCAGAAGAGGAAAGATATACTTTCAATTCTCTGATAATATTGCACTAATTTTTGCTTTATTTGTGGTGCATTGTATTCTGAAAATTGTTCTGTAATATTTTGTTTCTAATGCTACAGTTTTGTTTCTCACCTTATTGGTGGCTGTCCATGATTAACATCCATATATTACAACTGGTAATATGCATGCTCTAAGGAAAGTTAGCTACGAGGGACTAATCAGACTTTATCTGTGCGTTTTATTGGCCGCCGATACAAAATATACGGAAATTAACAAATGAAAACCATAGAAAAAGGCGCAGCAGCCGCTTCTAGTGACGTGCAATGGGGGTTGCCGAATTCATGATAATTGACGAAATGTCACGCTTTGAAGAGAGAGCTGCCATTCTTCTGACATATATGAATATGTAAACCTTTCATCTTCGGTAGTCGATCCTCGTAGTGGAGAGGCTAGTGAATAAGTGAAATAAGTTTCAACTCGCTCTATCTTGATCGTGAATCGACGTGCAGAATATATCGTGCCGTTTCACGTAGTTCTGGCAAGGTTACCGGTACTTAAAAGTAAAGACTCTTCGTGTTCAGATAATGGTAGAAATAGAGTAACCACGGGAGAGGTAAGAACGCGCTTCCTTTGGAAAAATCAGAAGAATGCACAACTAATAACTAACTGGTACACCTAGCTTATACATCCTTAGATGGATAATGGATTGGCGAACTGTGCATTTATGGGAATGTCCCCAGAGCATTGATGTTGGCTTCTACTCAAGAATCTATAAGTACTGGTACGTATGCATGTAGTTTCAAACGTCAACAATTAGCAAAATTTAAAAAGCAGTACTCTATATATACGAGTATATCAAGTGAAGTATTCTTTCGAGAACGTTGTCTTCATCGTGGATACTCTGAACGCATCTCTGCTCCAGGCGAGCAGGTATGCAATGGCTAGAGATATGTTCATACATTCTTCGATATCGCTTATCCATCAAATTCTTGGTCTTCCTCTTCTTCTCCGTCCTGATGCTTTGCCCTCAAGAATTTGCTTTCCCTTGCTACAATATCTTTTTAAGTTTTCAAAATATGTAGCTAATTTCTTATGATTGTATTTAGAAGCCACCCTTTATTAATTTCAGTATATTTAATACTTCAATGTTCTTCTTTTCTTTGCCCATGATATTCATAGAGTCTTTCTGTAGCACTTTATTTCAAATGAATTTATCCTTCTTGATATTGTCTTATTTCTTGTTCTTCTTCGGCGTTAATTCTCAAACTCCCGCTAGAGCTAGATCTCTTGTAGTCCTACTAGATTTCCAGCAGAATGTAGTCCAGAAAATGGAAATGTCACTGTTTTATTTGCTCAAATGGCCCGATACATCCGTCTTCGGTGGTTTGTCTTGTTTCCGCCCAAGTCTTGCAGACGTATGTTTTGCCAGTATCGTTGCAAATGCAGGTAACATATCTTATTCAGGATGTAGACAGAAACCCAGTATTTTTTAGCTGTCAAAAACCCAGTATATTTTGGCTGTAGTGATTTTCTAGGCAATATAAATATGTTTAGTAGGTTTCTAGTGCTTTCTGAACGGTACGGATACATAATTGCTTGCGGCGAGATTTGAACCCGGTTTCCTAACCGTCACAGGCGCGCTCTATACCACGCCGCCACAGAGTCGCTCATTCACTGTATCGAAATGGATTTCCAGTTGTCTCAATTCGTCTTGCCACTGGTTTCATATGAGGTCCGACAAAATAGCGAGGTCGACGTTTTGCACAATATTTGGTCACTTAATTGGAAATCTTAAGTGCAAATCATTTTCACATCCACGAAAGTTCATTCTTACTGAATTTCATAAAGAGGATGTAACACATGGTCATCATCATTTGTGATGGACGAACTATATCTGGGCTGTTCATAAAGTAATGGCAACCAACTAAACGTGTATATTGTCTAGAAAATAACTCATCATAAGCATTAGGTACCGCCTCCTCCTCGAAGGTTGGCTACAACGGAGTCCTACACCTTCTATCTTTTGCCTTGGTGGTGAACTCTGCAAACTGCAGCATGCTCATCTCATGTTTCCCCCACCTGTAGCTCTACCTACCTCTTGCTCTCCGTCCCTCGACTTTACCTCATGTTCCCCCCACCTGTAGCTCTACCTACCTCTTGCTCTCCGTCCCTCGACTTTACCTCACGTTTCCCCCACCTGTAGCTCTACCTACCTCTTGCTCTCCGTCCCTCGACTTTACCTCACGTTTCCCCCACCTGTAGCTCTACCTACCTCTTGCTCTCCGTCCCTCGACTTTACCTCATGTTTCCCCCACCTGTAGCTCTACCTACCTCTTGCTCTCCGTCCCTCGACTTAACCTCATGTTTCCCCCACCTGTATCTCTACCTACCTCTTGTTCTCCGTCCCTCGACTTTACCTTCAACACCTCATGTTTCCCCCACCTGTATCTCTACCTACCTCTTGCTCTCCGTCCCTCGACTTTACCTTCAACATCTCATGTTTCCCACCTGTATCTCTACCTACCTCTTGCTCTCCGTCCTTCGACTTTACTTTCAACACCTCATGTTTACACCACCTGTATCTCTACCTACCTCTTGCTCTCCGTCCCTAAACTTTACCTTCAACATCTCATGTTTCCACCACCTGTATCTCTACCTACCTCTTGCTCTCCGTCCCTTGACTTTACCTTCAAGTTAGGTCTTCAACAATGTGTCAAGTCTTTAAATATACCCAACATATTGTATTTGATTTGTATTTCTTTTAATAGAAAATCACTGCAACTAGAAATTGCTGGGTTGTTCATTTTGGCCTTATTCGTCTTTACAAATGTATAAAGGTTTCGTCTACTTAGACTTAAAAAGTCTGTTTGCGGCGAAATACGCGGAAGAAGTTGGCAGGTAACTCAACGGGTACTTAGGCGCTAACAGCAAAGTTGTGTGGACAGCATAGGGCACAGTTAGACACATAGCACGCTCTGGCCATCCACTGCACCTGATTTCTCCCAGTTGTCCCGACTTATTCTTGCCACTGGACCAAGATAAAACTCAGGAGAGAGAGAGATTGTGGTTGACGATTAGCGCAACTCTTCCACACTGTAAACCAAATTCAGCGCTAGTCATTTCTCAACCCAATTATTTACTTATCTTTACTAATTATATATGAAGAGAAGAAAGTGTGAATCAATCCTTTATATCATGCTGCTGTTATACCAACCCTACTATACGCTTGTGAAATGTGGACAGTATATTCTAGACATGCAAGAAAATTAAATCATTTCCATCTTACCTGCCTACGTAAATTACTAAACATCCATTGGTGGGACAAAGTACCAGACTACGAGGTCTTGGGAAAATCAACATCAATAAGCATCAACACACTACTTATGAAGGCGCAAGCGCGCTGGGCAGGTTATCTTGTGCGTATGGAGGACTCGCGTCTGCCAAAACAAATATATTATGGAGCACTCAAGGCAGGAATTCGAAAAGCTGGTGGACAGAAAAAGCGCTTCAAAGACACGCTCATGTCATCACTGAAACATCTTAACATTGATGTAGGCGCTTGGGAGAGCCTCGCTCAGGATAGAACAGCATGGTGTTACAGTATTCGAACAGGAGCACTAGCGGCGGAAGAGATCAGACAAGATACTGCAAGACAGAAGCGGGCACGTAGAAAAGAAAAAAACATCTCGACGTACCATAGACACCCTCTACAGTTGTCAATTCTGTAGAAGAACATTTTGTGCGCGCATTGGACTTGTTAGTCATTTAAAAAGGCACTATTAACTTTATTTTGTTTATTACTTATTGTTATTATTATTATGGTTGGGTTTTGGTCATCGCCGAGTAAAAGTGATAAAGAAGTCATTATGAATCGGATGTGTCATGCAAAAAGGCGCAAATATTGCAGCAAAGCTATAAACTATGATACAGCACATTCTGATCTCCTGATATTTCCTCAAGATATCGTGCTAATCTGCAGGCGTTTAAGTACTGACGCCGAAGATAAAACATTTTAAAATGTTTTCCGATATTATGTCAATTTGTCTGTCTGTCTGCCTGCCTCTTCTAATGGCAGCATTGTTAAATTATTGTGAAGTCACATACATTGGTAGACAACGAAGAAATAAACATGCGAACCCAAGGTTTTCCATGCAACTGTGGAACGCCAGAAGTCGCGTGATCTACAAATTGGTGGAGCCATTTCCTCGAGAACAGGATCACTACGAATTGAGAATACTCGCACCCATATGTTAGTATAGATAGAGTTATATAGCACTGCAGAACTCTCTTTCTCACCTCTAATGACAGGTTCATATTACACAATATATTTTTCATTTTTCTGAATGTTGTTTTTGCCTGCCCTATTCTGCTTTTTATTGCTGTTGAACTTCTTCCATCTGCTGTAATCGTTGTCAGAGCCGTCTTTACACCATTTTGGGCCCCTGGGCAAAGAAATAGTGTTGGGCCCCTGGGCAAAGAAATAGTGTTGGGCCCCTGAGCAAAGAAAAAGTGCTCCCCCCCCCTCAGGAATACAAAATAACCCTACAACATATTCGCATGGGGCCCCCTATGCTCGTGGGCCCCCGGGCAAATGCCCAACGGGCCTATGTGTTAAGACAGCATTAACGTTGTGCCTAAATATTTGAATTGGTGGACCTGTTTTAATACTATATCATCAACTTTGATCTTTTATTTTGATATTTGGATAGGCAGAAATGTTTAAATATTATTGCAAATTGTCGATTTGGTTGTAGTGAATTAAACAATAAGTTACGTTGACCAATTACACCAATTTTTTCTTGCATTACAATAATTGTTTTCTAGCTCAAATTTAGGTGATTATAGTTAATTAAACAGTTTATTTTTAACCAACTTTTTAATTGTTTTGCACGCGTTTGTCATGAGCGCATTTGCTCTGCGCTATTATGTCGTTGCGCGCATATGTCTGCGCGCTTTTGTTTGCGTCATTAACCTTGCGCGCTTAGGTTGAGCCATCTAACATTTGTTTGAGGGCAAAGCTAGTGAAACGTACTATAACATGGATACTCTATTCTCTCCATCAAAGCGGATATGTCTACCTTCAAGCTTTCAATGGAAAACAAGTTTGGAATTATACATCTATGAATTACCCGTACTTGCCTGTCATGGATATCTTTGGGAATTTTATTGGAATGGATAGGAAGCAATTGATGTATGTACAAAACAACGGATTTGAAGTACAATCAGTGGACATTTCAGTGACAAGTCCTAAGTTCAGGTTAGTAACCTTTATATTATAGTACAGTACATGGTGTCTATAAAGTCGATGTCGATGTGAACTTATTAATATTGCCGGTGATACAACGCCCACGTGAATTGGGACGGGGGGGGGGGGGTATTTACTGTAGATCGATCTGTGTTACATCACTGACTCTACAGTTATTAGAGGGGGAAAAACACTACTTTTCACGTCAATCACGTATTGTGTAAAGTGGCTCATAACATGACAAATCTATTGCTTGGTCAGTCAGTACAAGTTATAGCCCATGTGTTGCTGGGGCCCGAAAGGGGAGCAAAGAATAGCAACACTATTTACCTTCCATGCATGTCGTAAGAGGCGACTAAGGAGGTTATGGGATGGAGTTGGCTGTCCCATCCCATATAGGGTCAGTGACCCAAAGCCATGCTGAAGTTGGATGTGTCAGGCCGAAAGGCGCCGATATCGCAGCAATGCTGTAAACCGTGACACAATGCATTCCATGCATGCTAATCTGCAGGAGTTTGAGAACGAACGCAGAAGAAGAAGTACAAGTTATCTTTTTTGCTAAAAATCAATGTGCTGATTCACGTAGTGTATTAAACTATGGAGTGGAAATACACCGCTTTCAGTGACATCATATTCAGCTCATATACTTCAATTCAAATTCAGAACACATCGACTGTGTAGTTACCATATATATATATTAAGTTATTGTTTTAAATGCAAATGTAATGTAGGCATATATCAAATACTCTTAACGGAGAAACAATTTAGGCAAATGATAACTTTTCCTATTTAGGAAGCAACAGTACACACGATGAAAATACAACACATGAGATTTCTACCAGAATTGAGTTGGCATCAAGTGCGTTCAACCACCTAACAAACATATACAAATAAAAAACAATAAGTAAATATACCAAACTACGACTGTTTAACTCCAAAGTAATACCCAACCATTCGGAAACTCTGAAACAACATTGTGACTGGTCTAGCAAACCCACAGTGTAGAACTAAAACGATGTAGGAAACATGGGGATATTTCAGAAGACCTCATTCAATATCAAACGTAAATAAATCACCCCAAAAAAACGATGTGGATTACAATCAACGAAAACACAAACATATATGAAACACACAAAATGATGTCTCTGTAGAGAACTCTTCAAACCCTGACCATGCAAGGCATAAAGGGATATAATGCGAAAAGAATGCTTCTTGATTATAAACTGGCCTCACACCACGTGGGACATTCCCATACGTGCTCCGGCCTCTGTTCCAGCAGCCATCCGACTCGATGGTGTTTCAAGTCTAATGTCGAAACAAACATCGACATCAGGGCACAACTCTGGCCCTTGTGACAGATTTCTTTCTTGTTCCTCCCATCTACGCCGTTCCCGTAACTAGTTCAATCACAACGTTGGCCTGTCGGAACAACATGGTAACTGTTATCGACTACGGTAAAAGAAGTAATAACCATATTCACATATGGTTGCAAAAATTGAAAAATAACAAAAATGCTGGTGAAGAAATTAAATTTATTTGAAAATAAAAGTCTTAGGAAATTCTTAAATCTTTGTTGGGAAGAATTAAAGTCAAAGAAGCAAGTAAGAGAAACAGCAATATGTTTCTGCAACAATAAGAAAACTATGAACTTATATCTGATATGTCGGTACAATACAAGAATCAGTGGACAAATCACGTGACAAGATACCAACTTTTAAATTTCATATGCTATTGCACTATCTTGGAAACTTAAAAAGTCGTAACTTAAAAAGCCGATCTATTGATTTGCGCGTAATGAACTGGCCATCCACCCCCACTCAGTGTGCAGCGCGCATGTCGAGTGATCAGGGCTCTCATCGCGCAACGTGTAGAATATTGGATGCTTCGGTATATGCGTCTTTATCGGAACTTCGTTCCGTTTAATTATGTTAGCTATTTGTTCCGTAGAAACCTGTCCACTGATTCTTGTATTGTACCGATATGTCCTTAGAATGCATGAAAACAGACTGCCAATATCTATCTATCTATCTATCTATCTATCTATCTATCTATCTATCTATCTATCTATCTATCTATCTATCTATCTATCTATCTATCTATCTATCTATCTATCTATCTATCTATCTATCTATCTATCTATCTATCTATCTATCTATCTATCTATCTATCTATCTATCTATCTATCTATCTATCTATCTATCTATCTATCTATCTATCTATCTATCTATCTATCTATCTATCTATCTATCTATCTATCTATCTATCTATCTATCTATCTATCTATCTATCTATCTATCTATCTATCTATCTATCTATCTATCTATCTATCTATCTATCTATCTATCTATCTATCTATCTATCTATCTATCTATCTATCTATCTATCTATCTATCTATCTATCTATCTATCTATCTATCTATCTATCTATCTATCTATCTATCTATCTATCTATCTATCTATCTATCTATCTATCTATCTATCTATCTATCTATCTATCTATCTATCTATCTATCTATCTATCTATCTATCTATCTATCTATCTATCTATCTATCTATCTATCTATCTATCTATCTATCTATCTATCTATCTATCTATCTATCTATCTATCTATCTATCTATCTATCTATCTATCTATCTATCTATCTATCTATCTATCTATCTATCTATCTATTGTCTTTCCATCAAAGAGTATATGACTGTGGGTCTCAACACAACATGCAAGAATTACACACAGTAACGTGACATCGCTCGAATCGAACTGGAGAGATCTAACATCTACCCTATGCGCAATATTCTGCTATGTAGGAACGTAACACACATATATATTTAAAGATAGCCAGACAGATAGACAGAAGGATGAATGGATGGATAGATAGAGACAGACAGATAAAACATACATGTAGACAGACATTCATACAGACAGACAGACAAATAAAATACTAATAGTAATGTATGAAGAAGAATATGCATTGTTCTAATTGATGGCCATTCAACGTTTTTCTCGTCTAGTTTGATGTTGGCGAACAACAGTATGTTGCTATTAACATCGGGACATAATAACACCGCACAGATTGTTACTTACAATACAGGTGAGTCACAATGTTCTGATTCCGCACAGGTTGTTACTTACAATACAGGTGAGTCACAATGTTCTGATTCCGCACAGGTTGTTACTTACAATACAGGTGAGTCACAATGTTCTGATTCCGCACAGGTTGTTACTTACAATACAGGTGAGTCACAATGTTCTGATTCCGCACAGGTTGTTACTTACAATACAGGTGAGTCACAATGTTCTGATTCCGCACAGGTTGTTACTTACAATACAGGTGAGTCACAATGTTCTGATTCCGCACAGGTTGTTACTTACAATACAGGTGAGTCACAATGTTCTGATTCCGCACAGGTTGTTACTTACAATACAGGTGAGTCACAATGTTCTGATTCCGCACAGGTTGTTACTTACAATACAGGTGAGTCACAATGTTCTGATTCCGCACAGGTTGTTACTTACAATACAGGTGAGTCACAATGTTCTGATTCCGCACAGGTTGTTACTTACAATACAGGTGAGTCACAATATTCTGATTCCGCACAGGTTGTCACTTACAATACAGGTGAGTCACAATGTTCTGATTTTCTCTGATTGGGTATCTTCTTCTTCAGCGTACATTCTCAAACTCCCGCTGGGTCTCTTTTGTAGCAGAGCAATAGTCATACTAGACTTCCAGCAGGATGTCGTCCAGAGAATGAAAATGTGTTATGTCGCCGTTTTATTTGCTCCAATAGCTCGACACATCCGTCTTCAGTTGTTAATTTGGTATGCTTAGACTAAGGAAGCTAACCCGTACAGAAAACGCCCCGCTGTTAACACGGTGGGGGAGGTGGTCTTTCATGGTGCCTCAGTTTAAGGGGTATTCTACATAAAATCTGGAGCCGGGACCCTAATGTTCATTATACATTAGCAGGATGCAGTCCAGAGAACGGAATGCGTTTTGCCATGGTTTACAGATTGCTGCGATATCTGCTCCTTTTGACTTGACGTATCCGACTTCATCATGGCTTCTGGGTCAGTGTGACCATCAATGGAAGGAGACAGTGATATTCACTCCAAACCTCATTTGTTGCCTCATACAATATGTATGGCATGTAACAATGTTGCTAATTTGTGCAATTAGCAAATATACATCCAATTCGCCCCCTGAAATCACATGTGCGAATCAATGGTGTATATTTCACTATTAACAAGTTGTTAACACAGTTATTAACATTGTTGACAAAAACCTCAAAAAACAATCGTGAAACGTCGTTACCTCCGGTGGTACGAGCAAGTGATGAGATATTCTTCGATCACAAAATATGTTCTTCAAGGTACGGCAGAGGGGGAGGGTGTGAAGTTTAGAACGGACAAGGCTAGAACGGACCTCGTTCAATTCCCATCAGCTGTAAGAATTATGGAATGGTCAAGAAGTTTGAAGGTTTCCTGCAGCGGGATATTTACCAAGTCAATTGATATACAAATCCCTCCAAATGGTCACCCCCTCGGTCTGACTTTCACTTTTCATTAGCTGGATACTCAGGGACCAATGAAATATTCTGATCTGCCAAGGCTAGACTGAGGAAGTGACCAGTTGTGAGAACCTATATTAATAGTCGGCTGTGTTTTGACCATGTATCATAATATAACATTTCAGACGGCATCTTGTGTGGAGCCATTCCTCTCCGGGGTAGAGTCAGCAACGTCAATGGTACATTCGTCCCTTCAGGCCAGCCAATCATTGTTGGTTATCGTGCCTACGTTATCACCCGATTTGTACCAGATGTGTCGGAGTCCTGGGTTGGTATTGCATTGTTTTGTTGGCATGTTATATCGAGACTATCTATTAGTATATATTATACTCTATTAAAGATGGTAGTGGTTATATCTGAGTCCCTCGTCCATCATTCAGCCACGTGGACTCATCGAGGATCATCCTTCAAAAGTGACGCTATTTTACTTTTCTCCTGGCTTTCATTGGCAGCCAACAAAAAGTGACAACTGAAGTTAATAGAAAAAGATGGAAAGGATCACTTTTGAAGGCAGGCCGTTGAGTACACAGGACCGTACAAGTGGCGAGAGACTTCTAGTCCTTCTTCAGAGTATATGTACTGCGCGCTGATCTCATGTAGCTTCACTTATCATGACGGATGTTACTTTTTCTGTACATTTCCGTGGCTGGCGGCGACACGAAGTGACCAATGATCTGTCGCATCAACCAAGTTAAGCAATGCTTTGTGGAGTCAACACGCATTGCCCATTTTATATACAAAGGCTGGTTCATGTCCTTTTGGCAGGGAAAAGCATCTTTAAAAGTTTAGTTGTGCCATTTTGACAATGGATGCAGTAACGAAAGGAAGAGCTGGGATACTAATATTCATAACAAACATCCAAAAACTATAACTCTCATTCGCAACTGGCATATTATAAAAAAAACAGCAAGACAGAGCTACAAACAATCTTAGAAACATTAAGGTCTCTAAAGGAACAGATGCTCAAAGGAGCTAATATAGTCTTCTGGAATAGTACTCCAGATCATCCAAAAAGAACCTAAAGATCTAACAAAAACAACCGTATTACTTGTAAATCCACTGTCTGCTAACAATAAAGTTGTGCTGCAGTAGATCCCTGCACACTGTGGATCAAATGAGGCAGCTGACAGACAGGCAAAAGCAGGTGCAAAAAAAAAAAAGAAACAATTCCAGCACAGAATATCACTGACTGAAGCAAAAATTATCATCAAAAGAAAATACAAACATACATGGAGTCAGAGAACATGCAACTTTCCACAAGAACACATTCTAAAGCTAAGCAGATCACATCAAATCTCAATTTTATGCTCCACACAGGACAATGTAAACTACAAGCACATCACAAAATGAATGTTGTTCAAACTGACCAATCCTCGTCAAAAGGGTCCCAGACCACATTCTGCAGATATGCCCACTCTTCGATGACGTGAGAACTAAAATATGGCCCCAAGAGACAGATCTGAAGATAAAGCTGTGGGGCAACCGTGAGGACCTCCGGCTGACGACTAAATTCATGTAGGCGCCCACCTTCCTGTATAGACTTATGAGCATAGGAAACTGAACGCAGAAGAAGAAGATAGTGAACGGTTTGGTCGTGCTATTTTGACAGAGAAACCGGATTTTAAACATGGTCAGCTATGTTACTTAGTGAGGCTATCATTGTATCAGTGTAATAGAGATTGTGAACCCATTTAACAATGTTTGATGCTCGCATTATTATAGGCATATTTCCTACACCAAAGATGCCACATTACTTATGACTAATTATGCAATTACGTAAGTTACATGCTGATCGTCGATGTTAAGATATTGGAAGTCAGCATATGAAAGAAAAATATATTGCCCTACCTTGTAAAATGCACACAAAAAATGTTTTAATTTACACAATTGTTTTGGGAGAAAAATTGTTTTCACTATTTTTGTTATACTAATGCGTAATTCACGCATTATCTTGAAAGTTTTAATAATCCATTGAAAAACATCTGGCTTTAAAGGGAAACAACCGTCAACACGATGAACACAAAAATGACCAAGATATATGAGTTGAATTGATTTGTTTTTTTTTTTTTGTTTTTTAAAAAAAACCTACATCTTGTAATGTAGAGTAACCGAGTATTATTGTGTATTTATGTTGAAGACTAATAAAAAATTGTTTAAAATTTCATTAAAAAAATTATTATATTTATTACAGAAGGCAATGGCATCTTCTGGTGCATATCGGCTATATGCCCTTGACCTTTTGGATCATATGGATCTCAGAATCAAGATATCCTGGTATGTTGATTTGAAGTTGAAAAAAATGCCTCGTTCTACGATACCCTATTCCGAAAAAATGCATGTAAATTCGGAAGATGTACACGATGTTGTGACTTACTTGCAAGATATAGTTTATGTCAACATCCCGGTTAGTGCCTCAAGTAAAGGTCGTACATATGTCGGGGCTCTGTGGGGGATAAAGGATCATGGAAACCATGCTTCTGTACTGTTCAACACAACTGGAACATATGGGCAAATTGCTTTATATGATACCTACAGCTTAACTGCTGCTGCTAAGAAACTACCAGACGATGAGCACGTGATATGGATTTCTAACAGACAGAACCTGATAGTTGGTTACAACTCAGCTACTGGCAGAGTCACTGGCCACATTAATATCAGTAAGTCATTTTACCATTTTTTGGTTTGTAATTCATATAATATTTAGCCTTTTTTTTTGGTTGTGTAAATACATTAGAAAATATAGTTGCCGATGTCTTTAAATTGGTGTCCCTAAACTACACAGCAAATGTAATAATACAGAGCTCTCCACGAAAGATCTATTACCGGTAATTTTGAGATAGAATGGGGTTATCAAGAGATGTCTCTTCTCACAATTTCTTGATTCTTTATTGGAAACCAACATTTCAAGCATGAGTTTCTGGGTCTGAAAGGGGGAGCGAAGAATATCAACACTGTTACTTGTCACGTATGTTGTAAGAGGGGGCTAAGAAAGTTTTCGAGGTGGGTTTGAATGTCCTATCTCATCAAAGGGACCTGGAAGCCATGATGAAGGATGTATTTCTTTCTGACTTTCTGTTTCATTATACTCCTTTATGCCTTACAGTGTCAGAGGTAGAAAAGTTCTCTGGAGACGATCTTTTTATATGCTTCATATATGTTTGTTTTCATTGATTATTTTATTTCCGTAATCCATCTTTTGTATGATCATGATCTATTCCTGACTTTGTATCCAACGTGTACATATATCAATACTTTTTGAGGGGCACTATCTGATGGTAGTTTGTGAAAACCACAGCAGTAATCTGTTGTCTTCTGATGTAATCCAGGATTGGCATTGTGTTTGTTAGTCTTCTGATGTTTTCATTTCTGATTCTGTCTCTTATTGTTACTCTGAGAATTATACATAGACAAGTCATATATTTTGTAACAAGTTTTACCAAGCTGAAGGATGCCTCAGACTGAAAGCTTCGAATATCGAAGTTAACCTGTAAACCATGACATGACTTATTTCGTTCTCCAGACTGTCAATCCAATCTGCAGAAGTTTGAGAACGAACGCAAAAGATTAAGAAACTTATAAGGGGCATTCTCATAAGTGCTGTACCCACCAAAGGGTATCAGACTCAAATTTCTAATCGAATGTTGATTATGTAATCTTCTGATCTTTTCAGAGACAACACACTTTCTCCCCTCACTCCTAATCACCCCTATTCAAGGCCGTAGACGCGAAAGGGGGGGGGTGATCCAGTCCAACTGTAATTCGTGTAAAAGGTAATTTGTGTTATTATTATTATGAAGTTTCATGCACAGGTCAAGGTCAGCCTAGGTAGTCACTCAGTAGTTCAGCTGATCCAATGGTAGATATAGAAGACATCTCACAAACATTTGTAAAAAATACTAAAAAAAACCCAGAGAACTTGACACGTCAGTCGCTATATCACAAAAGATTTACTGAATTGGAGATCTGAGCGCCTATGGACATGCCCAGTGTGCAAATACAATAGTACCTACCCAATCTAATCAATCAACATAATTAGTGAAGAAAGGTTAGGTACAGAGAACAGGAATAGAGATGAATTGTATCTGCAGAAATAAATATTCATGTTTTTTAATGCTCAGAAAACTGATCACAGCACAAGTAAGGTGGCCACTTGAAAACACCTCAATCACGTGATGATAGAGCAAATAGAGAAAAAAGTAGTAGATTTCTATACTGTAACTTAAGATTCCCCACAGAGAATATCAGACAAGGTGGAGAGTGCTGTAGTAAAAAAACAAACAAGAAGCGATAACTAGGATACCGGTAATTGTACTATTGTTACTAAGATTATAAGCAGAACCAAAACCTCTGCCCTATGTGTCGCTTGCGGCACGAAAGGAACAAACTAACTAACTACTAAGATCATGAAATATTGTTAGTTATTAATTAGACCAGTAATAATAGTACACTATCCATTATTGTTTTTTGAGGATGGAGTTGACCGTCAAACCCATGGAGTGTCAAAGTGACCTAGAGGACATGCTGAAGTCGGATGTGTCAGACTGAAAGATGCAGATATTGAAGGAATGAACCATGACACGATGCATTTCATTCTCTGGACTACATCCTGCTAATCTGCAGGAGTTTGAGAATGAGCAGAGAAGAAGAAGAAATGATGTATCAAGATTAGTGAGAAAGTCTCCAGAGAAGTGAGGTTAGTCTATTTAAAGGTAAAGGTAAGTCCCATGGCAGAACCTATCGTCGGGGATGAAGATAACACTTTATGTACCTAGCAACAGCAACTATTAGGTAGGGGTGGCCTGTTTCCTTTCTTGCTGTGTTTGCCTTCCCTAACTCATGTGCTAGGTATTTATTTACAGCTGGGTCAACTGGAGGAGCGCCGTGTCCGGCGAGAAATCATGACCCTCAATATTTTTTGGGTCCGGATGTGAGTTTTGAACCTGGCTGATAGTAAGCAAGTTCATTATCAACTAGACCACCTAGAGAGCAACACCATGTGAAAGTACATTAGAGAAAACATAATATTGAAGTCATAATAAAGCAATGTTCAAGCATCGGTATAATTTTAATAGTTAACTTCTACATATGTGGAGTGGAGAGCAAAAAGCAGAAAGCCATATTGTCCCAGACCACAATGTTCATGAATGAAGAGGGTGAACCAACCATAGTAAAACTCTATTGTCAAGTCTTATAGCAGAACCAGTCTCATAGATGAAAGAACTGTTAAGTATCTGAAGGTAATGGGGCAATGGTCACCAAATTATATGAGACCAGCTGCATGGTGCCGTAACACCTTGTATGAGTTAGACATAATCAACCAAAGTCCAAATCTTCGTTTACTGTCTCACACCCCAGTGATTGCCACCAGGGACATGTTTTGGCATGTAAAGTTCAAGGACAAAGTGAGTGATAAACTGTCATAGTTGGAGAATGAACATAAAAAGAAACTCTTTCCATAAGTTTATTTAAATGCCAACAGTTGCACTCTGGTTGTCTAGTGACAGATAGGAAGGCTGTCACGAGATGGGAACATTCGGTGCTGGTATGAAAGGCGTAAATAATGTCACATCAACAGCACATTGTATTCACACTCTTCAACTCAAATCATGCAAAAGCTTGTGCTGATTATTTGAGAGTAAACGCAGAAGAAATGTTGTATCATTAATCCATCATTATTTCATCCATCATAATCATCACTACTTATATTGCTTCCATAAATAATCAGTGCATGCATCAAATTCATCATTGTCATTATCGAAATGACTGCTATTTTGTAATATATTTCAGCTGCATTGGCCAATATTACTGTTATTACATCCAAACTGGCAATAACACACCAACCACTTGCATCACCATCTTCAGACAATATTCTAGTTCTTGGTGGAACTGATAGAAATGGAACAGCATTTCTCGTGGCCCTTGAAACTGACACCTCTGGTAAGGCACGTCTATTGTGGAAAACCAGCCTCAACGACAATAGCTCGTCTCATGATGTGACATGGCAAATTGTTGGACAATTAAGTAATATTGCACTAGCTGTTCCAGATACCAATGTATCTGCTATAAAATGGCAGTTATGTGTGGTTGCTATGGTGTTAGAAAGCGGAAATGGATACAACAAACTGCATGTTAAAACTGTTTGGGGCTATTGATAAATAATTATGCAAATAATATGTAATTATTATATAATACTATCTCTGCATAAATCAAATTATGACGTAACATTTAAAGTTTACCTCGTACAAATACGCATGTGGTTGCATCTGTAGGTCTCACCAATGGCCCACTAGACAAATCACCCATGCAACAGAAAACCTTAGTAGATGACATGCCGTTATATTGAGGTTATCTTCTTATAGAAGCTTCATGGCAAGTCATCTATACAATTATGCTTTTATTTTGTTGTTGAAATGTGTTTCATGTTTGCTTGAATATATGTATGCACCCTCTGTGGTTTGGAGGGAGCCAGGCTGAGACCCATCATAGAGGCACAGTGACTCAGGACGTGACAATCCGTTTGACTTGAACATTTGATTGCATGCCTGGGGCAATAGAGAAGTTCGGCATAACCAGTAGTCAATTGGTGGCGGAAAATGAGCACAGTGAACTCCATCTTGGCTACAGTGGCTCGGAGCAGTGCATAGGTTGAAACCTACCTTCCTGGAGGTGTTATAGTTATTCTCTGGCTCTGGTTGGGCTGAAAATCCACAGACTTTCCAGCAATATAATGCATGGCATTGTGTCAAAGGGCATGAGCCCATGGACTGCTGAATCAGCAACCAACCAACCTGGTACAAATAATGCATGATTTAGATTAATCATCTAGTGCCGTTTCCGCCACAAAGGTTGACTGCAACGGACCTCCAATACCCCGTCTCTTGCCTTTTGGTGCACTCTGTTAAACTGTAACTTGTCTATCTCGTGATGTTTCTCTGCCTACCTCTTGCTCGCCTCCCCCCCAACTCTACCCTCAAGTAAGGTCTTCAACTATGTCCAAAATACTTCATTTGTTTTATTTCCATTAATAGTTGTTTCCATACGAAGTGTTGTTAGAACATCTTTTTTTTGTTTTCTTCTCTTTTCATGAAGTTCTCCCTATTTATATCCGCATCTGAAAGGCACCAATTCAATCTTCTAGTTGTTTGTTAATTGTCCATGTTTATGAGTCATACATCAATATAGAATATATATAGCATTTTATAATTCTCATATTTAGTTTGTAATTTGTTTAGATGCCAATATTTTCCTCATGTCATTGAAGTACTTTTAGCTATTCCTATTCTCCTTTTAACATCTGTTTCACATTTACCATCATTTGTGATTATGTGCCTGAGATATTGGTAATCATTCACTTGATATAGTATCTCTTCATTTATTTTTATGTTAAACACTTGTTTTTATGGATTTGCTGATTATCACGGTTTTTGTGTGTTTATATCTAGTCCATATTCTTTACTTTATTTATCAACTTGATATAATTAGTCTTTGTAGTTCTTGTTCACTTTCTTCTAAAAGGACAGTGTCATCTGCATATCGCAGGTTTTTTTTATTATTTTACCATTTATCTTAAGTTCTGGTATTCCATCTACGGTACAATGGAATCCCTCTATAGTGCATTCTTTTATAACAAATGTCCCTAAATAACAACTTTTTCAAATCCCCAATTATATTTATTTGTTGTACTGTATATATAAATGCAATCCAAGACATTGTACATTTGCGTGACGAGTAACTGTTGAATATAGCCACGTCTATAAATGATGCATTTAGGATACCATTGAGAGAATTTGGTATTTAGCATGGTATGAATAGAACTGTGCATCGGAGGTGCAGAATGTGTTCAACCAGCGAGCCACTGGTACCATCAGTATACATACACTTCAAGCCTAGCGTGCAGTGATATCATCTCATAATCAACAATTAAGAAGCGGAAATCTAGAATAAGCCACAAGGATGTTGCCAGACTAGAAGTTAAATTTACCGTAGATGTCAAGAAATCCTATAATGAAACCAGATTTCATGTTTGTAGAAATCTCTGATCTCATCAGCCATCTGAGGTCTCACAAGAAAAAAACAGGCAATACCACAGTATTTTCTATGCTTCCACTCAGATGGCTGAGACAAGTCTGTTTTCCCTATCTCAAGACCTACTACATTCCTGCTCACATTGTAACAGGTGTTTCAGAGCCCAGATTAAACTCATTATCCATCTGAAGACTCACAAACAATCACACCAAACTTGACCTTTTCAAATGCCAAATTCATGTTTGCTTTCAAAGGAAGATCATTATCATGAAATAAAGCTCAGGAGAAACTTCCTCATACACATAGAGTACAAGGGAAACTGCAGTTACATCTGAATAAGGTGCATCCAACAATACACAAAGGATATAAGAGCTCTTTCTCATACTCCTTGGGGATGAACACAAACCTGAGCACCAATACAAACAAACTGACAACAAATAAATATTATGAAATCCATTTTATTTCATTTCTTGGGGAATGCATAAATATTGTTGTTTCATTGAAGAGACAAAATAGACCAGGAATGTTCAAACACTAAACTAACTTAAATGAAAGACCTGAATGCACACACAAAAATACAGTGGAAACCGCCTATAGCACATCCGTTGAATATTTTTTCCTCCTATTTAACAACACTTTTCAAAATCTCCAATTATATTTATTCTTTGTACAATAATAAGACCCATAACCCGTCTGGAGTGCCACACTGGACACATCAGCACAAAAAGCCCCCAACATCTCTGTTCTCAACCATTAGGAGAAAAAAAAAATCACACCCAGAACATTCCTTGATGTTATCAATCCAGGATTTTCCCTCCCTCCTATTCTCATTCCACCCACGACTTCATTGCAAAATAATTTTAGGAAGTGAGTCATCTCATTACATGTCCAAACCAAACAAGTTTGTGCAGTTTCACCAGTCAAAAGTGGTTCTTGATAACCTGCAAGTTTGTTTATTTGTTGCAGAACAAACATATTTGTCTTGTATTCTATATAATTAATTATAACTCAACTGAGTAGAAGGCTCCTTCAATAGGCATAGCACTAAGCCGAAGTCTTCTGGGTATGAAAGAAAGCTCAGAAAAACCATCCCTTTGCACATAGGAAGAGCTAATCGCATGCAATTCCTGGGGATCTCAAACAAACATATAACTAATTCTTAACAAACGTCTGTAGCACTTGTTTTCAAATGCCTGAATCCTTCCTTCCATGTCTGCATCTGCATTGAGTGTCGAACTTTCATATCTGTATAAAAGTATACTTAGCACCCCTACCGATCTGAATAGATTGATCTTTACCATAACACTGATCTGTAAATGTATGTATTGTATATAGCGAATTTCTGTTATTAAAGACATATTTCATCAGCCCGATCAAATTGTTATAATGGGATTGGACTAATTACAACAAACTAATTCAAGAATTTCAAAATGGTTTCAATATTCTCCTAAAATATACTGTACAGTGGAATCCCTCTATGGTAGTGTTTCTCAAACTCTTTCCTGCCGCCATCCTCTTTTGTATAGATTTATATACCCTAATCAGGACAGTGGATACATCTTTGGTACAGAGGATGTTGATCGTATTCATCTTCAGTGCTCATTCTCAAATTCCCGCAGGATGCAGGTGTTTTGTGTTACCATTTTATTTGCGTGAATGGCCTGACACATCCGTCTTCAGCATTTATTTGCAAGTTCGCAGAATAGGAGCAGTTGGGGTAACCACAGTTCAGCTCATTGAAGAAATCCATACCAGCATATGACACAGGGAAACATAGAAGAGGATATAAATTATATAAGCAACATTATAATTAACAACAATGCCTGGTCAGATTCAAAAACAAATAAGTTGTTTGGCTACATTGAGTTTACAAAGCAAATTTCCAGGTTTCACTGCAGCTGTAAGCAAATGTTTCCAATATTATTTTACAAGAAACAGTCGAGGCTGGAAAAAGAGGTGGTCAAAGAATGACTGAGTGATGAGGTTTTTGCAGGGTTTTTTGTGCTGCTTGTTCCAGTGTGACATCCCTACTACCCTGATAGGTTATGGGTCTTTTTTATTAATTAAGCCAACATTTGCTGTTGTTGAAATGTTTTCAATTATTTTCATTTTAAAACAGTTAAAACGTGCTACATTTTCATGAGAAGCTTGTCACTTGTTTCAATAATCTTAGTTGGGTCATGTTTCACATGGAGTTCAATTACTATAACCCCGAATTACACATCTTGTCTTATTGTAAATTAAAAAGTAGTAAGTGCATTCAATTTATTGTAATTAATTTCACGTGTTCAATGTTACTTAAATCTATTTAACAGACAAATATACAACAGCCCCAAGACAAATATATTTGCCCGGCAGCAAATAACAAAATTTGCAGGTTATCAAGAACCATTTTTGGCAGTGGTAAAAAGGTGTAAACTTGTATAGTTTGGACATGTAACAAGATACAACTCACTTTCTACAATTATTGGCAGGAAACAGCCACGGGTGAAAGGAAAAAATGAGATAAAAGAAAATTCTGGATTGATAACTTCAAGGAATGGCCTGGACATGATTTTTACTACACTTCTACGCTAATCCTGTCTCAGTGTTGTATAAGGAAATTTACATGGCTACACCATGATTTCTAACTAGCACGTACAGAAAGAAACCACATATTCCATGCGAATGGTCCTGATATATTGCACTGGAAAATAACACAGCTGTCACTTTGTACCATTTACACTGTTCTGAATATTATGGTATATTTTCTTAGCCATTGACAGTTGAAAAACAGTGTAGGGATTGGGACAGAAATTGAAGTCTCCTCGGCACATAGGAAAGTAGAGCTAAGCGCTCACAATTCCTGGGGTTCTCAATAAATCAATCCATAAATAAATTACAGTATTTGTGCACAAACATAAATAGCTCAGAATGCACTGTAGAAATCAAGAAAAGAATTGCAATGGCAACATTGAAAATTACCCAAATGAAAAATCTTTGGTAAGGTACCATCAGCATAGCCAAACTGTATATCATTTTAAAAATTGTGTATTTCCAGTGGCAATATACGGTTGTGAGGCATGGACATTAAATAAAAAAATAGCAAAGAGAATAGCTGCTTTCGAAATAAGATGCTACAGAAGAATTTTACTTATACCATGGACAAATCAAATCCAAAAGTATTAAAGATTAATAAATGTTGAAGAGGTCTGGCGTAACAACATCATAACAAGAAAGCTGAGTTTTTTTGGGTCACATAGAGACATAACAGCATGGAAAGATTGAAAGCTGAAAACAGAGTTAACGGCAACAAGGGAAGAGGGCACCAAAGATGACGATGGGGCAGTGATATATCAGATTGTTTAAATCTCTTTAACTGCAGGAGGTCAACTCACCCAGAATCGCATAGTGTTCAGAGAATCCATATAGAAGAGCACATTCTGGAAAGAATATGTCACATGATGATGACTGAACATGGACCAGTTGAACGACATACAAACAATAACATACACACGTTTGCTGCATTATGATTTTTATTTAATAATAAATCCTCAATGCTTCTATATTATATTATTTCTTTTAATGAAATAGAACCATAATTGTTATTTCTAGCTGCCTTGCAGGAATGATTTTTTTGTCACTGAAACTTTAGAGGTTACAGTGAGGTCCATATTTTTCGACACACAGACAATGGCATAATATTTTCCTTGGGTTGTATCTATCTAGAAGTAGCTGGAGATCTACATATTCACTACTGAGCTAGCGAGGCTAATAAGGCACAATAATAACATATCTTTCAAAATAGCTTCAATAATGAGTTCTGTGCAGACCCATAAATTCAATGCTGAACTCTGATAAGTTGGGCAAAAGGTAAGTATTACAGTCAAGATACAAATCACAAAGCAACATCCTACTTCTCAGAACTACATCCTGCTAATTGACGGGAGTTTGAGAATGAACATTGTTTATTTGTAAATTGTCTGAATGGCAAGAAATCATGGAAGACCATCATCTCCTTCAAATTGGTTTCCATTCATGGATCTGAACTATGAAAGACCATCATAACATAAATCTTATATATTCTTGATTACACAAAGTTTCCATTGATGAAGCAATGAATGAATGAAAAACATGCTAAGAAGATACATTAAAATGAAACTTTAAAGTCATGGGACAAGCAATTATTAAATATGCCGTAACTCAATTCTTACACACAAATTTCTGTCCCTGTTGGAATAGTCACCAGACATTTCAAACATGTTCCTGTAGAAAACACAGACAAGGGACTCAAATTTGTCCTTGGACAAACAAGAAGGCGCCCTTACTCATCTCCTATTGGACAATGACAAAATAGCAGCATCTCTATCCAATCTTTGTCCTGAGTGTAACAGAAAAAGTTCTTCCAAAACATAAAAAAATTCAGCAGGGTTCAATCACATTATGTGCCTACCTAATATTTAGCATATTTCCAAAATGTGATATTATGCACAAGTTCATTCCAAGTTTGTTATAGTGTGCACAGTTTTCGCGCTGTCAATGAAATTATGTCACTAGCAGACCAGCACACTGTATTGCCATAAAAACAAAATGGCTAATTTTGGCAGAAATTAAATTATGCCATGATGTAATGCATCAGAGGAGAAGGGATGCTCCTAGAGTTCAGGGAGGGGGCACGTTTTAGGGGCAGGGTTATACCTAATCCTAACACACCCCACCCATAACCATCTAAAGGGAGACAAAAGCTGTGTTTTTCCTATTTTTACAACAATGGCAGCCATTTCGCTAATAGAAATTGACAGAGTGACATCACAAACGACTAACAATTGCTTTCTGCGAAGACATCGCAAACTACTAAAAAAGTACAATCGGAGCAGATCACTTAAAAACTTTGAGCACAGTAAGCACATAATATGTTATTGGACCTGCAGCAGTTATCTGTACAGATTATGCAAATGTGAAGTGTAACAGGTTATTTAATTGGGACAATGATTTTTATAAACATGAAATCTGGTTTCATTATAGGATTTCTCGACATTTAAATTAAACTTCTAGTCTGGCAACTTCTCTTTGGAAGCATGAATTGAGAATCAGGGTGCACTAGTAAAATGAGTCTCAGAAATCCATAGGCGTCCTCATACTTGAAGTAGTTATCATGCATGCTTTATTGTGCATGTTAGCAATTTCACCACTTGCATTAGCTATAACATCCCAGCCAGATTTCTCCCCACAACGGACAGATCACTCTGTGAACACTCTATGACATTATCATCTCATGAGTTATCAGTTGATTAATTACAATGTCTGATATTTCACTGCCTCCCTTTCTACATTCTCTGCCACGGGTTGCTGTTGTTGATATCCAAATACTGATGAGTAATGCTGCTCTTGTCAGCACAGAACCATTTTTTTTAAAGTGCAGATCTTCTGAAGTTGACTTAGTTATCCATTAAGTAAGTTAGTGATTGTTAAGGGTATCTGTAGTTTTTTCCTGGCAGTTGAAAGGTAAGGGCAGTCAATAAGGAGGTGTTCTTTAAGTTGGTAGCAGTGTGTACAAGTCTGCCAAGAGTAATAATTACCTTATGAAAGTGTCATTGTTTCACCAGAGGAAATTCTTCTGTTTTTCAAACTTGTAACACAAGACTAGTGAATGAATAATTCTTCAGGGCAGATGTGCTCGATTAATTTTAATATACCTGAGTAGCATCTCCTCATTTTGAAAGTGTCTCAGAGAAAACTCATTCAGTTACACAAGACATAGTAAAACATGGGCCATCTTATCTTGTGTCTCAGAGAAAACTCATTCAGTTACACAAGACATAGTGAAGCATGGACCAACGTGTCTTGTGTCTCAGAGAAAACACATTCAGTTACACAAGACATAGTAAAACATGGGCCATCTTATCTTGTGTCTCAGAGAAAACTCATTCAGTTACACAAGACATAGTGAAGCCTAAACCATCTTGTCTTGTGACCCATAAATAATATTCACTAAATTTTAAATACTCTGTGATCACAATTAA
This sequence comes from Meghimatium bilineatum, assembly GCA_034231615.1. Classification (NCBI taxonomy): domain Eukaryota; kingdom Metazoa; phylum Mollusca; class Gastropoda; order Stylommatophora; family Philomycidae; genus Meghimatium; species Meghimatium bilineatum. The sequence continues at coordinate 22,725,243 of CM067309.1, forward strand.
TTTTATATGTGTATACACATCTTTGAAGAGGTCATTAATATTTCAAGAATAATTAACACACTTATGACCACATGAGACTCCACTCTCAGAGACTGATGTCAAGCTATTATGCCATGTTAAACAATTTTGCAAGGTGTGTAACACAAAATCACATATATAAAAAGATCCAATTATAACGAAAAAATGTTGTTGGTTTATAGACTGATCATAACACATTACTGACCAAATTCAACAGTCATTGCATTTCGATTATGTACCCTTGCTGACCAATTTTGATGTTCATTAAAACTGTTGATACTTCAGAAATACGGCAATATAAATAAATCAAATTCAGAAAAAGCAGATCTGAGATAGCATGTTATTCCTAAACAATAGTACCTACAAAATACAGTCATCAGTGAAGGTTATGTCTTATTTTTGAAAAATCGGAAGGTGAGTTTTTGCAATATATAAAAAGGAATTTAACCTTCACCGAGCCGATATGATATCCAGCCGCCGAAAAACAAAATGGCCGCGCGCGCTGATGGCGGGCCGTCCTGCCCAGCGAGATTATCGTGAGATTTACACGTACCACAGTCGTGCACATAGCTGGGGACATGCGCAATCGAAGCCGGTACATCCCCCACTTCCGACATGATCGTTTTTGAGAATGGCTGGCTATTCGTAAAAGTTTAAGAGCAATTAATCTGACCACATCTGTACACCGGTACGATGCCATGATGATGGATCGGTTTTACAGACCTTTATTTCATCGTATTTCGAATAAAATAACATTGAATCGTGGCTTGAATCATGGATTATTAGGTTCTTTAGTTTCACAGCAGTGAATATACAGAATGCCGTGCTGGTATGGGGACTTGTACGTTTGATATCGAATATTTTGAAGTGGCAGAAAAAATAACTCTAGGCCTAAGCTCAAAGAACGATTTTACTGCAAATCTACATGTTTTATACAGTTCCCCCGGCTATATTTTGATAATTTCGCAGTGAAAGAACATAAATACAACAGATTTACGTGATTTAGTTGACAGTGTTGCCAAGAAATTCGATATGTAAGGTAAGTTATTTTTTTTCCTTATTTTTTCCCTCTTTATTTGTTATAAAATATATGTTTTTTGTGAAAAACGTCTTTACCACTTTCTCATACGTCTGGTATCACACACACATGTACATAAATTACACCAATATATGCATAATTCAATTCTTTATTTATATGTGCAAATATTATTTAAATATCTCTAACAACCAAAAAATTATCACATTTTCAAAACAGTCACCATCAATAATGAAAATTTTCAAAAAAGAATCCGGTGGCAGGGAGACGTTTCGTATTTTTTAATCTGGCTTGCTAAAGGTTAAACCCATGCTCAGCATTATAATAAGTTAAATTTAACTCTAGAAATAACTGGAGCTTTCAAATTCATTCGAAAAATGCAAAAATACATAGCAATTTACAAAGTTCTATGTCATGAGTTAATTTTATACAGATTTTTAAAGACGACACTCTCGATCTCTCAAACCACTGGTAATGGGAGATAAGTACGCCCTGGACTGTGGTCAGTAAAGTGTTTAAAATACATGGAAACAAATGAGCAATCATTGGATTTACATTGTCACTGCCATTAACGTGATTTCATACATCCTGTTATTTCTTTGAAAACCAGTCAAGTTTTAACATTGAAGATTCACCATAGGAATAACTCATGCACTTGAAATTCTCACATTCTGCAGTTTGTTTTCCACCCTTGGGATATCTAGTAATACATTGTGACAAGATTTTTCAATTAAAAAAAAATAACACATGCTATTTACAGGTATAAAGTTGATAATAATTTGGCAATTGAAAATGAACTTAAATATTTGTTACACATGACTCATTATTCTGGCACTTGTTCTCAAACTCCTACCAGCTACTAGGATGTAATCTATACAACAGAATACTCTGCCTCATAGTTTAGACTTTTCTTGTTCAGCATTTACTCTCAAACTCTCTCTGGTAGCAGGAAAATGATCTTACTATATTTTCAGCAGCACGTAGTCCAGAGCATGGAAATGCGATTGTCGCCTTTTTATTTGCGCGAATCACCAGACACATCTGTCTTCAGCGGGAGCCTGTCTGAAACATCTATACCTTTCAACCCGATACATTCAACTTCAGTATGGCTACACCAGCCAATGTTCCCTCTAAGGTGCGACGGTAAGTAGCTGCAAACATTATTATAAGGTATCGATCACAAAACTATCCACACATATAAAGCACTAGCAAAAAACCTTTTTTTTTTGGTAGTAGGTGCCCACATGGAAATATTCACTGCTCAAATAACTTCAGATTTGCTCACATCTAGGAAATTTGAGGAAACATCGCCTACAATTTTTTAAAACAAAATACACAGTGGTTTCAACAATTATTCATTTTATTCAATAGTAAGTATTTTCATGCGCATTGATGTCAAAATATTAGAACAATTTTATACAATAGTGCATATTTCATTGATGGCAAAATATTAGAACAATTTTATACAATAGTGCATATTTCATTGATGGCAAAATATTACAGAAACAGGCACAACTGTACTTGGCCAGTTTGAAAAAGAAAGATACATCAAATTTTAACATATTAAGTGTGTATTTTGTTAATTTATCACTCATTCTCAAATTCCTACTAAATCTCTCTTGTAGGACAATGGTCCTTCTAGATTTTCAGCAGGACGTAGTCCAGAGAATGGAGATGTATTGTCACTATTTTATTTGTTTCAATAACCAGACTTTGGTTGTTATTGGGTCTTATAAAAATGTATGAATTTGATGTTTCATGGACTAGTTTACAACACAAATTTGGTGGGACGTGAGTACTGTTCCCGTGTGCCAGCACACATAATTTTATCCCTCTGCGCTGATAAAAATATCGTACTTGGTGCACAAGACTTCAATATATAAAATGTGTGTAGCAGTTCCTATAATAAAAAATAGAATTGTTTCAGTACGGGTGGGTTTGCACACTTCTGGTTAATCCTTCTTATATTCTACATACTGCTGAAGATGGATATGTTAGACTACTGGTGCAAATAAAATGGTGACAAACACACTGCCAGAAATTTAGTAGGATCATTGTTCTGCTACAAGAGAGAACCAGAGAATAATTGCGAAGAAGTATTCTACATAGGGATCTGCAGCAGTTAGGTAAATCCCATAGAAGAAGCCTGCCACCTGGGATGAGGATAAATCATCATGCACTAAGCTGCAGCAACTATTAAATGGTGTGGCCAGATTTTATCCTTATTGTTTTTACTCTCCACAACTCATGCATCAGGTACCCTTTTACAGCAGCTGGGTAACTAACACTATCAACTGGGACACATCGTTCCTAAGTCTATTTAGTACAAATACAAAAGAAGTAAGTCCTAGAGGGCATTTACAGCTGAGTCGGCTGGAGGTGCGGCAGCATCAGGTGAGAAATCATGACTTGGATTTTTTTTCCTATTCGGACATGATATGCTGTAACCCAGTAACAGTAAGCAAGCTCACTATCAACAATGTTACGGTGCTGGGGGGAGGCTGCAGTAGTGGAGTCTTAAGTTAATTGAGCACCAACATGAACACAGAAATCTACACTGGCAAATATAATAAGTTATAGATATTGATATGCTTAAAGGCACATTCGGAACAGCAACAAAATATGAAAAAAAACTATATACATTTATAACCTTGTCAATTATCAAAGCAAAATATGATTTTAAGTTCAAAAACACATGAAAGCTATTAGACATTTAGAACAAATTACAAATAGCAGGTATTTGAACCTATTATTCACTGCACCAGTGCTACCTCTTACGTTTTAGAAATAACCCCAGATCGCCCTGGAAAATACTCCAGTTTATATAATTCGATTTAAATAAGACCAGGATCCTAGTAAGGGAAGAGAGTACACCTTAAAAAAAAAAAAAAAAAAGGAAAACACAAAAAAGTATTTGAACATTTAAATGCGAAATTTCATGAGATTTTTTTTGTATGAACACCATTACGGGTGGGAAGGAGTTTACCTATCTTTTGTCTAAATTCATAAATTAAGAAACTAGATTATAGCAAATTTTGCAGAAATAACCCCAGCAACCCAAATGACGGTAAAAAAACAACCCAGATCTAGTGGAAAAAACCCAGTTATTCTGCACAGTTAAAACCACAACACCCAGTTTGATGAAACTTCAAGTAAAAAAATAAGTCTTCTCATGAACGTCTGCAAATCAGCACAATCTGAATACAATTTTTACAGAAGATACAACGTGTCAGTCACGAAACAGAAACCAGTATGATGATACGTGTCTTCCCTGTACCAGGTAGCTAAGTTTCATTTTTGGTTTTATAAAAATAAAATATTTTTATGTCAGGCAGTTTCTGGTCAACTATTGACTACGAAGCTGAACACTTATGGGAACTGTGCGTTGTGATGCTGGTTCATAATTTAGCGCACCTTTACTTTAAAAAACAAATTGCTATACTCGCTACAAATCATGGACATTAATTGTGAAATTTATCTTTTATCAACTGAGAATGGAACACTTGTCTAAAAGCACACGTACACCGAATCAGTATTAATCAATGACTGCGGCCTGCATCTGCGAAGCAGCAACACAAGACATCAGAACACATACTACAGAATTGTCCCAGTTTCACTGTTCACAGAATGACAATCTGGCCCACCGGAGCATCTCTGCAAAATAAGTATGGGAGCACAAGATGATCTAAAACAAACCATTCTATACATGACCAATATTGGACTGGATGTTAAACTATTGAACACAGAAGAAGAAGAATTATTTCTTGATGACACACCTTGTTTATGTTTAGTAGTACATGTTTATATAGAATATGTTTAAAACACATTCCCCTTTTGGCAACCATGGGTGGTCAAACTTCCTGTATTACAATATTATAGTAATAGGATATTACAATAACTGTATTAACAACACTTTTCAATATCCCCAATTATATTTACTCTTAATGATCGGGGCATGATTTTTCTACTCCTCTGAATGGCAGAAGATAAGAGATATTTGGATTGCTTTTTGTGCTGATGTCTCCAGCGTGAGACCCCTACGACTCTGATGGATTGTCTTTTTATTATTATTATTATTAAGTGAAGAGATTTGTGATGTTACATTTCATTGTTTTGTTAAATGTATGAATGTTTGTGAAAGTAAAATTTTGTCACACATAACTAAACTTTCTACTATATTTTCTAAGAACACTATAACAAACTGGTTCATATCATCCTTTCAGCCATTTCTTATTATTACAATAATTATATACTCACGCAAAAAGAAAATGCCAGATAAGAATATGAAAAAAAACCTAAGAACTCAAACACTAACGTTTATTTCATAATTATATTCTTTTCAATTTCCCGAGTGTTTACCCAGAATCCTAGCTAGCTAATTTCAGAAAAAATCCACTTAAGGATACAAGATTGAAATCTCCTTCTTCTGCATCTCAAACTCCCGCAGACTTGCAGAATATAATCCAGAGAATGCGCCTTTGTGTCTGAAACATCTGACCTCAACATGCGGATTGACAATAAATAATGTTTCTAAAAATGTCCACATAGAATGTGAAATAATTATATTTGAAAATACTTATCTTGTACAGTCTTGATTAATACTCAAAATAGCCAGGTCTAACATTCTATACAAGCCTTTCTTTGGAAACAGATCATAAACAACATACACACAAAAATCAAAAATACAAATTTCTCTATAAGGCCTAACACCCGTGACTGTTTATATGGGTATTTATGTTAAGATTGATAGTTAATGAGACAGTACCAAAAGGTCACGCAAAGTTGACTGTGCCTAGCGTTCATATTAGTGAAAAGAATCATTATACAGTGCAAGCAATGCTGTTAAGATTCAAGGAAGTTTGATATAACACAGTTAAAAAAATGTTCACTCCATCAGTGTAACTACACATAGTGGATTTTTTTTCTGAACCCTTAAAAACAACTAGGTATAGAGTTTTAACTTGTATCTCCATGACTGTGGAGCCTGTATCCTAAATGCTCTGCCACCCATGTCAAATAATGTACAGCTACATCCCATAAAATTAGAAGAAAAGCACACACACTCAAACACACACAGAACAGCTATTATTTATATGAAAGTTAGAAAAGCACATGCACTCAAACACACACACAACAGCTATTATTTATATGAAAGTTAGAAAAGCACATGCACTCAAACACACACACACAACAGCTATTATTTATATGAAAGTTACTATCTTGTATCCTATACTATCTACTTCAGGTATTTAGACTGTGTCTGTACACTTGATGACCAGAGCTTCCCACATACATGAACACACAGAACCCTACATCTTTCATTTTAACAATTGATAATAAGTACGATTATAAGCAGTAAATAGCACTTGCACAAAACACAAGCTAGTTAATAAGTAAGATAATTATGTCATTGTTACCTTAGATGTCTCTACTGTTAAATGTTTGCCATTTACTGATTTTGTGACAATGCCATTATTACTGTATGTTTTGTATTTTTTTAAATAAAGATCTTAAGGTTGAAGCATTGAAATTGTATTTATTATTTGTAGTTTTTGATTGTGAGTTTATTGTAAAGCTGATTGTTGTGTTTTACTAGCACTTAAATAAGTCATACTCCAGTAACTGCATAACAATAATACTCACAGACCTTATGGTCGAAATTTGATTTAGACTGTCTTGTATACTGCTATCTGTATTTTTTCATACCCGTATTCAATAGTCAGATAGTCTTTGTTTTCATTGTAAAACTGAACTACCTAGTGTTTTGCGCAGGGCTATCATTTAAGCAAGCATAACAACAAATCTGATCTCTTTAACTGCAGCGTTTAACCTAAAGCTCAAACAAGAAATTTCAGTACATAAATAAAGGGAGCTGTCTGTGTTGTTCAAGTTCAGATATACTGTTATCGGTTGTAAGAGTGATTGCCAACATCCACTCCGCCCCACTGTAAGATTTGTTTGTCTGGGCAATTTCTCCAATCTTCACCATAGGCATCTGGTTTCAGCTAACAAAAGAATAGAAACGGAAACAGTAATTAGACTTCAGTGAACATTGTAATAAAAATCATCATTATCAGATGCAGTACCAACTGGCAACGGCCATCATGGATCTCCACAACTCTCTATTTACAGTATCTCTTATCAGGATCGTTGTTGACTTTTTTGTCAGGTCACAATATCAGACTATCTAATTTCTTATGCTGTTGTCCTCAATCTGTCTTGCCCATTTTAACTATTTTCTTCCAACCTTCCTGTCTTAATATGTGTCCAAAAAAATTAAGATTGACAATGACATATTACACAGTAAATTCTTCATTTTTTATTAATGCTGCCTTTGTCTGCCCTAGTATGTTTCTTTTCCCTGTTGAACTTCTTCCATCTGATATTGTTCCTAAATATTTCAATTGTTGGACTTGTTTAAGTATTGAGTCATTCACTTTGATCTTGCACACTGGACGATTCTGTTTCTCACAAACACCACAAGTCTTCTTCTTCTTCAGCGTTCGTTCTCAAACTCCTGAAGATTAGCAGGATGTAGTCCAGAGAACGGAATGTGTTGTGTCATGGTTTACAGCATTGCTGCGATACCTGCGCCTTTCAGCCTGACACATCCGACTTCAGCATGGCTTTAGGTCACTGACCCTATATGGGATGGGATGGCCAACTCCATCCCATAACCTCCTTAGTCGCTTTTTACATGTGTGAAAGGTAAACAGTGTTGCTATTCTTTGCTCCCCTTTCGGGTCCCGGCAACACCACAAGTGATTTCTGACTTTCTATTATTATAATATAACAGTGCCAAGAACAAAAACAATTGAAAAAAAATACATAAACTGCAACAAAAGCAGTGTTCATACTGGATCGCAGGCTACTAGTAATCTTCTGGAAGCATGTGGCATGGAAAAGCAAAAGGCAGGAAGTCATATCATTTCAGTCCAAAGAAAAATGAGAAGCTCAAACTTGGACGAGGTGTTCATGATGTTGGTGAACGAAACCTCGGCTAAAAGGGTGAAACAACCGTAATGTAACTCTACTGTCTGGAATTTCATATACTGAGAACAGGTACGTCCATGGTATTTCAAATAGTTAAAAACAGGTTACGTCCATGGTATTTCAAATACAGAAAAAAGGTAAGACATTAAGTTACTTTTTCATTAACAGGTACAGTAGATGATAAACCGTTTCAAGCTAAAGAAGACCACCTGGAACATAGTCATGCCAAAAACGGATGTGCTAGGATTATATGCACATACTTCACGAACATTTGTACTTGCTATTTGAGAGTGAATGCAAACAAACATCATTAATAACATTTGTAACTGCAATGATTGTAGTGGAGTCTATTAGCATTGTAAACAGACGAGTGTAAAAAAAAATCATGCATTGAGCGGCAGGAAGTTGGTGAATATGTAGGACCTGGGAGACCCATCTACGGGACAATGATGGTTGACATGAGTTCCCAGTCTCTCACATCCATATGCAATGTGTCTCATTATATATTCAAACCAAACAAGTGTACAGATTTTTACCCCGTCAACAGTGCTGCTTCCTGTTAACCCGCAAACTGTTATTTTGTCTCGGATAAATACATTTATTTTATGTTGTTTAACACTAATTTGCAACACATGTCTGTAGCACTTGTATTCAAGCATCTGAATCCTTCTTTCATGAATGGAGATGGATTATCTGACCATTGGTGCAAATAAAAATGCAAACACAATGCATTTCCATTCTATAGACAATAATCTGCTGGAAATCTATTATGATCAATGTCCTGCTACAAGAGAAATCCATCAGGAGTCTGAGAATGAACGCACAAAGAAAGACAGTGTCATCAAAGAAGTGGTCTAAGCTAATTTAATACATCTACTGTGTCCATATGTTAAAACTGTCATGTGTCACAATAGATGACTAAGGAGACTAGAGACACGGTTGGTTGGTTGCTGATCCAGCGGTCCATGCCCTTTGACTCAATGCTGGTAAGGCAGTGTATTTTCCACCCACGCTGGGCCAGAGCTAGAAAATAACTACCTCTGCACTACCTTGAGTCACTGCAATCAAGATAGGGTTCACTGTGCTCATTCCTCGTCACCAATTGCCTACTGGTTATGCAGAACTCTATAGCTTTAGGTATGCAACCAAATGTTCAAAACAAAAGGTTTGCCGCATCCTGAGTCACGGTGCCTTTATGATGGACAGAGGATGCAATAACAAATGAAAAGCATAATTGTATGGATGATACATGCTACAAAGCTTTAAATACGAGAGCCTCAATATAAAGGCATGTCATCTACTAAGGTTTTCTTTTAAATGAGTGGTTTGTCTAGTGGTACATTGGTGCAAAGGGAACGCAATGCTCTAGGCGGACCCAGGGTTAGCAGATAACCAAGATCCCAAATGTACCTCCTCGCGGTACACCCTGGTAACAGAAAACAACAGCTCGAGCTGATTCTGGCCAAATCATTTGGGGATCGTGTCCGAGAATGTGGAGGAAGCAGATGGAAAGAGATTTGACTGCAAAAGAGACAGACAATATCTCCGACACCATTTGCATCACCACATACAGCGACACCTGTTAGTCCAGTCAGAAGGAGGGGCGGCCAATGTAAAAGACACATAAAGGTGGTTGCAGGGAGAGAAACAAATATATGTCATAATGAGTACAATGACACAATGAAAGGGCAGAACAGCGCCAGAGGGCAGAGCGAACTGCAAATGAGAAGTGAAAAGTTCTTAGGAAAGGGGAACTATAAGCTCTGTTAGCTCGAAACGAGCTTCTAGTTACCTGTCCCAATTGTGGGCGCTTGGAAAAGCAAAAAGACCTAAACCAACTCTAATGTCGAGCCTTCCTATACCGGAAATATGCTCGCGAAGAGAAAGGGTTCAGAACCCGATGGGCTTAGGCAAGAAGGGGACAACGATAGCAATCGTGGCCCAACTCTAATGTCAAGATTTCCTATACCGGAAATACTCTTGCAGAGAGAAAGGGTTCAGTACCTGATGGGGGTCAGGCACAAAAGGGACAACGATTTAGACCTGGCCCAACTCTATTGCCAAGCTTTCCTATACCGGAATACGCTTGCAGAGAGAAAGGGTTCAGTACCTGATGGGCTCAGGCGCTATTGGGACAAGGCCGCTCAGCTCGAGAACGCCTTGCTCTCAAACGCATGGTGTCCAACTCTTCTGGCGAGTTCTTCCTCATACGGAACCAGGCTCACGGATGAGAAAAGCTGCAGTACCCGATGGACACAGGCAGAGTTCGTCCAATTGCTCGAGATGGGTTTATAGAAGGAGGGGCACCCCGTGCCAGATAGACGCGCTCGACAAGCGTCTTGGCGAAGAGGCACATCAAACCAGCGTACCCGGCGACAGATACACAGGCTGTCACGGACTAGGGACCAAACCCGAAATAAAGGGATGACGAAAACGGATGTGCTGGACCTCGGACGTCCTGACCACAAGTGGCCAACCGGGGTGCAAATAATCAGTTTTACTGTGGAACTTGCAGCACAACGTACTTCATGCTCCTGGCAAAAATCACAGGAAATATTCGTTGTGGTTATTTGAGAGCGAACGCTGAAGAAGAAGAATTGGTGGGACCCAGAGATGCAACTCGCATGCATAGTTCAGTTACTTCATCCAGCAAAAAAAAATCTCATAAATTGATGATATGGTCAGTATCCCACTAGAACAATGTACTTATGACAACGATACATTTTTCTTTTGCGTTCATTTTCAAACTCCTGCTCAATCTGTCTTATAGACTCTTCAAGAGGAGACACAACAGCAATCATCACAAAACAAATGTAAAGTGAACAAAATAACACGCGGAAATATACACACAATTCTTAGAGATAAGATTACCTTACGAGACCTTTCCCTTTGTACAGCCTTAACTTCCCAATCTTTCTGGTTCTTTTGAGCTTGTAATGCAGTATCTGCTCCACATCCCAATACCTAGATGATAGTGAAACAGTTCAATTAGAAAATGCACATCTATTTTTACTCCATTCTCTCCTCTTTTTTTTTTAATCATAACTTTCTGGATCACTCATCCATGAACATTGACTTGTCCCTAGCATTCATATTTCTGTCTTTGGATTTCACGGGTCAAGGAATAATATCAATTAGAAGCTTCAATCAATTCTTGAGGGGGGAAAACAACTACATCGCTGCAGGTTAGATTTGATTCTGTATTCATCTATTTTTAGCCTCTACCTGACCTGTGTTTAGCATTCATACTTATGTCTTCTAACTTCACCAGTCACAGCATCTACCTGACCTGTGTTTAGCATTCATACTTATGTCTTCTAACTTCACTAGCCACAGCATCTACCTGACCTATGTTTAGCATTCATACTTATGTCTTCTAACTTCACCAGTCACAGCATCTACCTGACCTGTGTTTAGCATTCATACTTCTGATTCCCACAGTCTCCACTAAAATCTATGACCTTTCAAGCATTCACTTCAAATGATTTCACTGGTTTGGTCACGTGATGATTCTCTTTCCAAAACTATTTTGAACAGTTGAAGAACAATAGGACAGAAAAAGTATGAATTGATAATATTAAAGCCTGGACTGGATTAAGATTCTCCACACTTTGAGAACTGATAACAGAGAGGCATGGCAAAATTTCGGTGTTGATGTTTCCAGAGCGACGCCCCGACAACCCTGAAGGGCTATTGGTCTGATGATGATGAATGAATTCACTAAACTCTGACCTGCCAAGCATTCACTTCAGTATAATTATTTCACTAAACTCTGACCTGCCAAGCATTCACTTCGGTATAATTATTTCACTAAACTCTGACCTGCCAAGCATTCACTTCGGTATAATTATTTCACTAAACTCTGACCTGCCAAGCATTCATTTCGGTATAATTATTTCACTAAACTCTGTCACCTGCCAAGCATTCATTTCGGTATAATTATTTCACTAAACTCTGTCACATGCCTCAAACATTGATTTTTGTATAATGGTTTCACTAAACCCTGCTCCAACATTGATTTCCATGTAATATTTTCATTAACCTGAAATTTCAGCATGAAATATAATAAATAAAACAAAATTTATGACAAATAAAACCAACCTCAATTTTGTGAATCTCACATGGAGCATTATAATGAAATATTTTGTCAAAATCTGGAGATAACCGAAGAACTTCTGACTTGCCATCACATCCAACAGTGATACCCTTTGGGAAATGTCTTGCATTTTCATTCCATCGCACAATTTTTTCACCAGCTAAATTAAGAAACAAAATGATGCCAAGCATCTATAATTCGAAAAATTAAGGTAAAAGCAGACATTCTTTATTGCAAATGCATCGTACAAATTCCTGTTTTTCAAATTCAAAATATAATGACGCCAACTTGGCAACTAGTGAGCTCACATTGCACACTAAATCGACTTGAAATAGCTTGTGGATTGAAAGCACACTGTACTGGCAATATGATTTGATGTCTTAGTGGTACCTAAATATTCTGCATTCAGCATAAAGATACTGAAACAAGAGCATAAATATCTTGGGAGCATTTTATAGATGATGGAAGGATGGACAGAGAGATTGAGATAAGGATTTTTAATCAACTATGTAAATCACGAACATACACCAATCTTGAAACATAAATCTATTGCAATGGAAACCAAAAGGCATACCATAAATTCAATCTTCATACCAAGATTGTGTTATCAATGTCGGACATGGACACTAACATAGAGAGAAAGCTTATTATATGTGAAATGAGATGTCTAACAAAAGCAGCAAACAGAACAAGAAGAGATCAAGTGAGTAATGATGAGATTACAAAAGCTGTTGAAACAACATCTGGGGTCGAATGACAGAGACTGATATGGTTTTGTCACTTACTAAGAATTAACTCATACAATGTAAAATGGAGACACCATGAGGCAGAGGAAGATCAAGAAGAAAGAGTTACAGACATTCTGAGATGACAGAATATTACTACATATCAAACAACCAAACATGCCATATCACGAAAACTGGTTGTCATTCAATTATGTGATACGCAAAGAAAAAATTTAATAGAATAGATATATCTAATCAGTCTTCAAGTGTTCAGTTATCAAGGCAATGTTTACATTCAATAGTATTACTATATGTAATACTATTAGATTATATATAATGCCATTCTATTATATGGAAGTGAATCACGAAGAATAAATAAACAAATAAGTGGGAAACTAGAGGCCACACAGATGTTGCTATTCCAAAGGATTCCGAGAATCCAATAAAGAATTAGAAAAACCACAACAGATGTACTGAGAAAGATTACTGAGAACCCATTATACAGCTAGAAAAACCACAATAGATGTACTGAGGAAATTTGACACCAAACGGAAGGTTTTTTTCTGTGCTTGTTGGCTGATAACCACAAAATGTGATTTTTACTGGGCAGCGTCAAGTATTCTGCACTGCTGATGTACAGCTGTGCTGCGTTATTTACGCCATCCGACCCAGCACATTCGATTTGCACAAAATGAAATTAATACCAGATAGAAACAGTTGACATATCAAGCAAAGAGAGTAGATACTGGATAGTTTGGTAGAAAGTCAACAGAAGAGCAGATACACATTACTGCAGATAGAATGCTGTGCACCTTAATGTGTCATAGTTTGCAATTTAATCTCTTTCAGACATAAAAAAACATTTGATCTATAGACCTCACAGTTTGTGGACAGGTTCAACATAGGTGGTTGGAACAACACATCTGTTTCGGCAGCATTATTTTTTGAAGCACTATCAAGTCAGAAATATATATGGTCTTCTAGTATGTGGATAAACCTGATCAGGTTTAGCATTTCAGTCACTGGTGACGTAATGAAATCCAACAATCATGGCAAAGTGGAAACATTGAAACAGACAGCAGCCTATATCATAGAATACAGAGTCCCAACCTGACTGAGTGATGATCGTTGGAGAAGTAATCCTTCCTATCTTAGTGACAAGGGATTGGGCTTGATAAAGTAATATCTCTAAATTGTTGTACAATACATTTACATGGCCTAGAATACAAGTTTCAGTGTTTTAAAACAAAATAAAACAAACAGAAAATACCTTGAACAACACGGTATACAGGTAACAACTGAATCAGCATGCAGTCTGGCCCTCCAAACTTGTTTGGTCCCTCCCTGTGGTTAAAAAAATACTAGCCTCCTTAGTCACCTTCTCACGCAAGTCTAAGTATTATTACTACGCATGTGGTTGCGTCTGTGGGTCTCACCAATGGCCCACTAGACATACCATCCATGCAACATAAAACATTAGTGGATGACATGCCGTTATATTGAGGTTATCTTCTTATAGAAGCTTCATGGCACGTCATCTATACAATTATGATTTTGTTTTGTTGTTGAAATGTTTTACATGTTTGTCAGAATATATATGTATGCACCCTCTGTGGTTGGGAGGGAGCCAGAGATGTACTGTGCAGCACTGAGGAGGAGGAAACTGACATTGTTTTTCCTATGGCTGAGGCCCATCATAGAGGCACAGTGACTCAGGACGTGACAATCCTTTTGACTTGAACATTTGGTTGCATGCCTGGAGCAATAGAGAAGTTCGGCATAACCAGTAGTCAACTGGTGGCGGGGAATGAGCACAGTGAACCCTATCTTGGCTATAGTGGCTAGGAGCAGTGCATAGGTTTAAACCTACCTTCCTGGAGGTGTGATAGTTATTCTCTGGCTCTGTCCTGTGGTGGGCCGAAAATCCACAGACTTCCCAGCAATATAATGCCATCTAATGGCATTAGGTCAAATGGCATGAGCCCATGGACCGCTGGATCAGCAACCAACCAACCAAGTATTATTACGGTAGTACAACAACCTCTACCATTACCTTGTCAAAGTCTGGCAGCCTGAGTCCTCTATAACCTCTTCTAAAGAAGAGGTGCAATAGTATTTACATAGAACACACATTTGATCAATTTTACAATGAAAGTACACTATAGGGAATTCATCATCATCATGTGCCATGCCGGCTGGTGTAGGCAGTCATGGCTCTCCACAGCTCTCTGTCCACAGTATTATGTATCATATATAAACTGTCTAATATTTTCTCATGTTGTCGCCCTCTGTCTCTGTTACCTTCAATTTTGCCTGTTGTGACTATGTTCTCTAAACCTGCCTGTCTCATGAAGTGGCCAAAAAAAAGAAGATTGCCTTTTTCTTATATAGGGAATTGGTACGAACAAATACAAATAACAGTATACAAGACATTTTCAACTGCAAGATTTTTTTCAAGCAAATAAAAAACAAATAGTAAAAATAATGGCACTATCACAAAAGCACTAAACAGCAGAGACGCTGAGGGCGTGTAACAATGATGCAAGTATACACAAGTACCATCATAGAGACACAAATTTAACAAATATGGGAAATGAGAACAGAATAAAATAACTATGCCTGAAAACAACATGAACGGCAATACAACGTCCTATAAGTTACATTATCAAATGACATCCTGAACATTAGGCCGGAACAACATGCTTTGAAAATACATCACATTGTGCCTCGAAAAAAATTGTAGATCTAAGTATTGGATCAGAAAGGTTAGTGATATCTAAGTGTTTTATCACACGTGTCAGTCATTTTATATAAAATTACGCAATTGTCCAAAAACAATCTGGCGTACAGGGAGGAAAATTACACAATTTGCATTTAGCATTGTAAAGATTAAAATAGTAAATTTCTTACATCAGACGTATGTATGTATAATAGATAATTAAATTAAAAACTTACAGCCAGCCTCTGTCAATAGCCAGGCAGTAGAGATTTCTTCCCTCAAAGGCCATGAAAGTAACGGATGGTGCATGGTAAGCAGATACATGATTATTGAACCTGTAGATTTAGAAACAATCATGGAAATTATAATGAGAAAATAACAAATGATAAGCAGTGCATAATCTCACCATTGAGCATTATTTGACAATAGTGTTATTTCTCTATGGCGTAAGTCAGTTGGGGTGATGTGCCTACCTCCAGACTCGTCATTTCAAGCAAGTTTGTCTTCTCATTGCTGAGGAGTATAAGCAATAGTGGTTTTTGTAATGCAGTGACAAACTATAGCAATACTGACTGTCTATATCACTATAGACAGATAAAGTGACATACTATATCACTACTAAACAGATGACATGACATACTATATCACTACTGACAGATGAAGACAGATGAAGTAAACTATAGCATTACTGATCATTGAATTCACAGAAAAGACTATAGCACTACTGACAGAAGTAAACTATAGCATTACTGATCTTTGAATTCACAGAAAAGACTATAGCACTACTGACAGATGAAGTAAACTATAGCATTACTGATCATTGAATTCACAGAAAAGACTATATCACTACTGACAGATGAAGTAAACTATAGCATTACTGATCATTGAATTCACAGAAAAGACTATATCACTACTGACAGATGAAGTAAACTATAGCATTACTGATCATTGAATTCACAGAAAAGACTATAGCACTACTGACAGATGAAGTAAACTATAGCACTACTGATCATTGAATTCACAGAAAAGACTATAGCACTACTGACAGATGAAGTAAACTATAGCATTACTGATCATTGAATTCACAGAAAAGACTATATCACTACTGACAGATGAAGTAAACTATAGCACTACTGACCTGTTAAGAGACAATCCATGATCACTAGAGTTGTACAGCAGTTTCCACCCCTGCACTAGAGATAGCCTGGCCTGAAAGAAACAATTGAATAGAAACATAATTATATGAAAAAAATAAAGTAAAAATATATCCATAAAAGCAGCAACTATCATTCAATAACAAAAGCAGTGTCTTATCTTAAATATCTTTTATAGCGAAGACATTTAGTCGTGTTGCATGATACCACGATTGCTGGTGCATCTCTCTGGCTTCAGCATCTGTGTTTGCCTGGGCATGATTTTGGCCCCACTTGATGTAAGAGATAGCCAGAACAATCTTAGTTTCCAGCCTCAGTTGGCTGGACTACGCTTCATCTCCATTTCAATGATTTGGCCTTGATGTGGATCTTAAATGTTATATTATAATATAGTCTCCAAACTCTTGGTTGGTTGATTGCTGATCCAGCGGTCCATGGGCTCATGCCCTTTGACCCAATGCCATTGTGTGATATATGCATGTGTTTGTGAGTTGTTGTTTTGTTCCATATGTGTTCCATTTATCTGGCCCTGGAGGGAGAAGCATTTTCCTGATGTCATCCAGCGCTGGACACTCAAAAAGGTGGTGGTCAACAGTTTCATATGGATGAGTGCACAGCCGGCACCCTGGAGTGTGTTGTGGTTGTATTCTGTTCAGGTGATTGTTAAGCTGTACATGTTGTGTGCAAACTCTTCTGCATCTGTATTTTGACACACACGGTGGTGGGAAACCTTTTTTGCGTCAGCAGGTGAAACATATGTAAATCTGGCAGATATAGAGCGAGACCTGGTGACTTGAAAATATGTCCATAAATTACAGCAACGCAACAATTTAAATGGTATTAACCCCTTAACTGCGGAAATATCCTTAAGGATTCGATGAAAAGCCACTTCCATTTTGCGGAGATCCTCCTCTTCTTAGTTTCCCAGGGAAATAATTGTCTGGATGCTTATAATAAAACATCAAGACAAATTGTTTATCCGAAAAACTAAGAAGAAGAAGATGGCAGCAACCCATCATCGTATCCTTAAGGATACCTCCGCAGTTAAGGGGTTAATATATCTAAAAAACATCATCATTGATGACACAACATACTGCTTTCACAGTGTCAACATTTTTATGGACAGCCATTAAAAGCCTTTTAAAGTCACATGATCAAATGTACTGCCTCAATGCTGTGAGATCAAAACAAAAACCGTATATCAATCATTAGAAAGTATCTTTTCTTAATACTGAGCATATAGTAGTCTGGTATACAGGTGTAATCTGGAGAATGGAACACTGAGTCATGGTTCATAGCCTCACTGTAATATCTGTGCCTTTCGTCCGGACATATCTAGCTTTAGCATCACACATTGAGTTAATCAAAGATCTGTCTTTTCCATTTTGTCACTCCTTAGTTTTATGTCTTACTTCTTGCAATAATCTGTGAGCGCAGGGGCCAATGCCTATAGCAAGTTTAAATCAGTAAAAATGGCAGTATTATGTCCATCCCTGAATGACAATTAAGCAAGTCTCCTTAATGCTTATCCATATTTTGACAACTTATAATAAAAGTCTCCCTACTGCTTATCAGTCTTCCATGCCATAAAACTTTACAAGATTAAGTCTTTCTACCCCACGTTGTTCATGTCTCTAACACCGTTTATCAATACGGACATATGCAGATGATAACCAATATCCTTTTTAGTATGTTTGCCAGTTAATATTCTCTTTATGCTGTTAAATGTTCACTTAACCCCTTAGCTGCGGAGGTATCCTTAAGGATATGATGAGGGGTTGCTGCCATTTTGTCGAGATCATCTACTTCTTAGTTTCCCAGGGAAACAATTCATCTCAATGCTTTATTATAAGCGTCCAGACATATTTTTCACTGGTAGGCTAAGAAGAGAAGAATCTCTGCAAAATGGCTGTGGTTTTTCATAATATCTTTAAGAATGCCTCCGCAGCAAAGGGGTTAATCATACCTATTAACTTATCAAACTGATTAAACTAAAGAGGTATTCATTATGTTTAATATAACAGCAGACAGTACCATCTTTCTCAACAGCAACATCGAGGTTAACATAGGATCTTTTGTTGTACTACCAGAAGCAGATGCTCCATCGGTGGCAGGGTTGGTTGGAAGTTTTGTGTATATAGCAGGAAGTGTGATGGAAAGAAGCCATAAGATTGCCATAGATGTGCAGTTATTACTGCTGACAACTCCCTCCAGCTGCGGTACTCTTGCTACTTCCTGAAATAAAAATTAAAAAAAGATAATTGAGCGTAAGATAGAAAATTATGAAATAGTTACTCATTGTTGAACATAACCTTCACCACACAGTTAGTCGTCGGATCATTCTCACTGCAAACTGGACACGCCCATAGTTGATTTCTCCTTGAGTGTATCCGCCATTACACTTCTGCTGACAGCATGGGGCCAACGCTGGCTGACACCCCCCCCCCTTCAAAATCACATTGTGACTATAGTCAAAAGAGGCAATATAATTTCTGCAGCTATCTGCGACTACAACCGCTCATTACTACACAGATCTTTTAACAAGGATATCATGATTGTAAACAAATGATATTCATCCGGTTAACACAGGAAATGAAAGTAGACATAATTAACTTCCGTTGCCGCTAGTGATACATTGTAAACATATAGGGAATTCTTTGCTGAACATTTACATGTATAATACATATTATAGGAAGTATAATTAAATGATTCACAATAAAATTGATGACATCATTCATAGATAAAAATTCATGCGGAAAAACAGAGGTTTTTTCATGACACACTAAGAGTTAAAGAATAACCTACCATTTCCTGTGGCAACGATGAGCCAGTTAGAATTTGTGAAACCCAATTGTGAACTGAGTGAAACAAATGAGGGCATGATTCATTGAGCCACCTACTGAAGTCATCATGATTGATTTCAGTCTTGATGCCAAACTAGGAGGAAAACAACTATATGATAATCATTTCATCAATAAAATTAATATGGAATGGAATTCAACTCAACATTTAATATTTATTGTCTTTTCTCTGCTTTTGCTGTAAGGTACCTTACAACTGTAAGGTACACCTGTGCCTCATTTAAAATTGATCATTCTAAATGTGATGACATTACTAAATAACATATTAGCCGCCCTATAGCTTGATTTATGATTTAAACAATTAACAATAATAAGACCCATAAGGAGGATTTCTGCAGTAAAGCATCGCAGGATTGAATGACGATTGGTTTTCAGACTTTTGATAATCAATAATATTGTGACGTCTCAGAATGTCTTAACTCCTCAAACCACATTTTTCTTGGTCTTCCTCTGTATCTTGCTGTTTCCATTTTAATATTTTATGCTCTTGCAACTGGCCAATAAGGGTTCATTTCCATTAAATTGCAGAATCATTTCAGTCTCTTTCAATATATTTGACAACAGATGCTGTTCAAACAGCTCTTGTAATCTCTTCATTCTTCTCATGATCTCTCTTGTTCTGTTTGCTGCTTTTCTTAGACATGTAGTAAGCTTTCTCTTGTTCTTTTGTTAGCAGCCATGTCTCACATTGATAACACAATGTTGGTATGGATATTGCATTTATTATTCACCTTTTGGTTTCTTTCGGGATAGATTTGTGTTTCAAAATGCAAATAATGAATTCAATCTGCATTAAATATGGAAAAGCAATATCAGTTTTAAGAGAGATCAAAAACATAAATCGCAAGATCAAAATGTATTTACTCAATGTATTTAGAGTTTGCAAGCTTTTAAATTCCAGGTTTAACAGAAGAATCTTGTGCAACTTTCTACAGAGAGTGCAAGTCAATATTGTACGTAAGAAATAAAGTAGAAAAGTTCATAAGAATCATTAATTTCAATATAGAGACAGAAAAAACTTGCATGGTTTGGACATGATACCATGTAAAAACTTGCATGGTTTGGATAATGAGCCAATGTCAAAAATGATCTTGCAGAGAACAGTTGAAGGTGAAAAAAGCAGAGGGGGAAAACATCAATATTGTTGCACAATTGCATCACTGAAGATATAAATCTCTGGATGACTGTTGGTGCATCTAATGTGGTCACCTCTACGGCTGGACAGGTTTATGGATGGATGATGGATTTCATGAACCATAACTGCAATCCACTCATTCATATAAATCAATGGTAACATGTAATAGTCAAGAGAACCACACAAGCTTTATGTGTATTTTTCCCTGTAATAGTTCAGACTAAATGTACAAGCTATGTACACAATGTTCAATCTTGTTACTTGGAGGAAGTGACTATATACTGGAAGCATAATGTAACAGGTTTGAATTCAGCTGCAGAGAGCTTAGTATTCCTCATGAAGAATCATGACATGAGTCATTTGCATCTGTATGTTCTTTCATCAGTATTTAGCACAGCCACTATATTCTCGATGAGGACAAAGCCTGCCAAGACCAGTGTGTTAGGCAGGACCGGAGACTGAACTGTTAGAAAATGGCTGAAATCAGATGTGCCAAATCAAAAGGTGCAGATCTCGCAACCAAGCTGTAAACCATGACACAATGCATTCCATTTTATGGACTATGTTCTGCTAATTTTTAAAAAAACGGTAACTATAGATGCCATTCACTCATATCAATACTCATCATTTTGAATCTTCCAAAGTTACACTATAGCTTGTTTTAGTAAACACAGTTTCACATATCCATTGTAGGCTTGTAGTAATGGCCTCTACCTCCATTCTCACACTGAAAGTAGTTGTCTTGTATGCCACATAGTGCACGACAATCTACGAACACAACAATCTTATAATCCCTAGAGTTGATGATGATGACCCCTAACCAATAACATGAGAGCAATGTTTCTTTTCCTATTCTATTATAGTTAACTGTGGACCACTGATGTCTCCAAAACATTTCTGTGGAAGATTCTGATGGCATGCTGCACGAAATGTCCAATGTTAGAACAACCAGTGAAACTTCATTATGACCTATCCCGTTGTACTATTGGAAATAAATATTATTCCAATGATAGCGTGCTAAGAATTGACAAAATATTACCACAGTAATTCATTTTCATTTTCCTTTCGCGCTGAAGTTAGCGTATAAGGCAGATCTCTCCAATTCTGTCTGTTCAAAGCTAGTCCGTGAAGTTCTTAAATAGTATGGATATTGATTATTTTACTTTCTCTAAGTATTGTTCTTCTGAGTGTTTCTTTTGGTCTACCTGTGTCTTTTTTGCCAGTAGGCATCCATTTCAAGAGATCGGTGGTGAATTCTGTTGATGTCTGCGCGTAGGACATGCCCGATGTAGGACCAACTGCATTTTCTGATAACATCTACCAAAGTAATTACTAATATTAAAATCTTACCAGACCAGAGGCCATAGCTGCAAACATGCGAGGATCCCTTTCATCTTCTAGGTAAAGAATCTTTGATAATGACAAGGTGAGAGCAAAGGAGACTTCAAACATTCGTTTGGAATCTAAAATAGAAATAAAGATAGTAACATGAAATATAGTCCCTTTAAGCATACATATAATTTCATGTACAAACACACACTGACACACCTGTTAAAATGATCACAAGAGAATTCTAAAGATGTGATGGCACAAAAAACGTATTATCTGCATTATAGCTTGATTGATGATTTTAACAATTAATAATAAGATCCATAACCCGTAAGGGTCGCCACACTGGAGACAGAATAAAAAGTCCTCCAATCATGTCTATCCACAGCCATTGAGTGTAGAAAAATCATGCCCAGTCAATTCCTCAATGATATCAATCCAGAATTTTTCCTCTTCCCTAGAAAGTTAGTTGTGTCTCATTACATGCCCAAACCAAACAGGTTTATGCCATTTCACCACTGATAAAAGTAGTTCTTTTGTACCTGCAAGTGTTTTTATTATTTACCACCGGGCGAATACATTCATTTTGAGTTCTAAAAATGAACATGCACATTTGTCTAATTTGATTTTCCATTATTATATTTATCAGTTCATTCTTAAACCCTTACTGGTCTGCAGGAAGTAATCTAGAGACCGGACTGCATTGTATCGTGATGAACATTATGATATATGTGCGTTTATCCGAACACATCACACATTAGCAAGGCCTTTAGGCCACTTTGACCTACCAAAATGGGACAGTTAACTCTTTAGTTGGTTGACTCTTACAACATTATTTTGTAGGTTTGCTACCACTGTCATTATTTATCCAGATACAAAATATATAGAAGGTTTGCATTCATTTAACAAGATGAATGAAAAAAAATTTAACAAGAAAAAAAATAAAATGGAAAGAAATTGAAACACATGACAGAAATGTCCTACTTAAGAAATACAAATTTGTATATAACATCTAACAGTTGGAAAGATCGTGGGTAAGAGAGACAGAGGAAGACAACGTGAGAAAAAGTTGGATGGCTTGAAAGCCTGGCATGAAGCAGAATCATCAGAAACTATATTTAAATGTATAACAAACAGAGGACTGTGGAGAGACATGATCGCCTACGTCAGAAAGCATGGTACCAATGAATGAATGAATATCACAACGCTAAAATATTAACAAATATATATGTCACAAAACTAAAATATTCACAAATGTATATATCACAACTTACAGGTATTAAACTTTAAAGTTGCCAAGAACTACTTTTGACAGCTGCGAAGAGGTGTCAACTTATTTGGTCTGAACAGCTCACTTTCCAAAGTTATTTTGCAAGGAGCAGCCAAGGATGAAAGGAGAAGAAACGGACCCAAAAAAATCCTGGATTGATAACATAAGGAGTAGTCCGTGCATGATTTTTCCTCTGAATGGCTGAGGACAGGTATGTGCTGTCTTCAGTGTGTCACCTCTATGATTCTGATGGGTTATGAGTCTTATGTCACACCACTAAAATATTCACAACTAATTAAAAATAGTCAGTGTAATAGACAAGTTCTCATACCATCAATGGTGAGAAAATCCTTTCCTTCTGCAAAGAAATGAAAGTAAAACTTCACAAGCTGCTTCTCCTCATACATCATTAGAATTTGCTTGCCTGCTTTAACAAACTGCTCCCTTGTTATCCTCTCTCGGTTTGTTGTTACGCTATCTGTCATCATGTGGCGATACAACAATTTCCCAAATAAGTGCAAGGGACCTTGAAATGCGTTCTGGTAAAAATTATTTCAAAATATTTTATGGAAGAAAGGATATAGCTATGTTTAGGGTGATAGGATTGATGAAATAAGTGTCAGTATAATCAACTTTAGTCACTAGTCTGGATGTGGAGAAAGTGCAAAGGAGCCCAACTAACATGGACCAATGGGCAGAAAGGCATCATTCAGCTAGCATTGTACAGCATCAAAGAGCATAATGAGATAGTAAGATGAACTCACAAACAACATCAGAGACTCAACACTATCATCTGCACAGGCTCACATACCCCCAAAGAGTGACAAAAAGAAGAGATTACTTTACAGTCAAAACATTGCAACCAATCAAAGATGGAAAAAAATTAAAAGATGACAAACAATCAGAGGAATACAAGAAACAAACTAAAGAAATCAGGAGAAAAATTAGACAGGACAAGAAAAACTACATCGATAACATGTGTAAAGAAATTGAACAACTCCACGAACAATGGGATACCAGAATAATGTTTACAGAAGCAAAAATGATGACAGTAAAATTTCAACCAGCCACTAGAGCAATTGAAAAAAAGTCACGAAACTAACAGAAAATTATGATATTCTGAACAGGTGGACGGAATACTGTAGGGAAATTTACAAAAATCCAAACATAGACACACATTAAAACACAAAACTTGAGAGCCAGAACCCATCATAGAAGAAGTACGTTGGGCAATTAAGAATTTAATAACTGACAAGTCACCAGGATGTGATTCACATGTGGTTGCGTCTGTGGGTTTCACCAATGGCTCATTAGACAAACCACCCATGCAACAGAAAACCTTAGCAGATGGCATGTCGTTATATTGAGGTTATCTTCTTATAGAAGCTTCATGGCACGTCATCTATACAATTATGCTTCTCATGCTTTTATTTTGTTAATTGCAATGTGTTTTCATATATGTATGCACCCTCTGTGGTTGGGAGAGAGCCAGAGATGTACTGCACAGCATTGGAGAGGAAGAAACTAGCAGCATTGTTATTCCTATGGCTGAGGCCCATCATAGAGGCACAGTGACTCAGGACGTGAAAATCCTTTTGACTTGAACATTTGGTTTGCATGCCTGGAGCAAAAGAGAAGTTCGGCATAACCAGTAGTAAATTGGTGGCAGGGAATGAGCACAGTGAACCCTATCTTGGTTGCAGTGGCTCGGAGCAGTGCATAGATTGAAACCTACCTTCCTGGTGATGTGATAGTTATTCTCTGGCTCTGGCCCAGGGTGGGCAGAGATTATACAGACTCCCCAGCAATATAATGCCATTTAATGGCATTGGGTCAAAGGGCATGAGCCCATGGACCGCTGGATCAGCAACCAACCAGGATGTGGCGAATGGGTAGCTGAAATGATACAAGCAGGAGGAGTGAGAATCCACTGTCAGTCTACCATGTCTTATGTGTTAAGATCTGGAAAAGTGAAATATAACCAAAAGATTGGAAAAGATCAGTATATATATATATACCACTCCTAAAGAAGGGCAATTTGAAACTCAGCATGAATTATATTACAATTGCACTGATCAGTTACACCAGCAAGATAATTCTCAAGATAACAATTAAAAGAATGGAACATATGAACAGAGAAATAAATATAGTTCAGGCAGGTTTTAGACATAACAGAGACACCAGGGATCATATCTTCAACATGAGAAATATAACAGAGAAATGCAGACATATACATCTGTTTCATTGACTACTCAAAGACGTTTGACTGCATAACCCACCAGAAACTATGGAACATAATGGGAAACATGGGCTTTCCACACCATCTTATATCGCCCATTAAAATGCTTTATAAAAAACAACCGGCTTCTGTTCGTCTCAACAAAGAAACATTTGACTGGTTTGAGGCCCAAAAAGGATTTATGCAGAAAACATCGTGCGAAATGTACAAGAAGACCCATGTTACGAACAGTTTCAACACCTTAATATCAGAGAACATGAAATCCCAGAAATTAGATATGTAGATGATACCACACTAATATCAAGGAGTCCCACAGGTTTAGAACAAATGATTATGTCCGTCAAACATCATAGAAAGGCACAAAAACGTTTCCTCAATGCAAAAAAAAAAAAAGACAAAAAATAATGCATGTAAGCAGAGATGAAATTACACCTAAAATATTCATTGACAAAGAGCAACTAGAAAATGTAAACAACTTTGAATATCCAGAATCAACCATCAACACCACAGCAGGTTGCTCAGCAGAGATAAGAAAGAGATTAGCAATGCACTACAAAAAACATCAAAGATGAAAAATCTATGGCAAGGAGCATACAGAAAAACAAATTTACAACTACTAAGAAGATATGTCTTTCCAGCGGCAACATATGGTTGCGAGACGTAGCAATGACATTGACAATGTAAAAGAAATTATCCGCATTCGAAATGAAATGCTATAAGAAAAGTCCTAAGAATATCATAGTACTTACATAGAACACAGGTTTTTGAAAGTTTCACTTCAACAAGACGGACTAAGGGGTTATGAGGTGTAAACACGAAAACATACAAATGAGAATATATATGGCTTTCAACTTTTCGATACACTATTAACATGTAAATGATACAAAGTTCAGGTGACAATGATGTATGTGGAAACATGTAGTCATGGAAGCGGATTTTGTTGAAAATTGGACAGGATATGACAACAGATATAACAAATTATTACCTGATACAACATGGATAGCAATACAATAAGGAACACACCAACACAAATGAATGTTCAGAGTTAAGAACAAAAGACTTGAGGGTATCAAACTCAAAAGAAATTGATTTCAAGAGTGTACATAGATCTGTCATCCATGGTGCAGGATCTGAGGGCAATGACCTGAATATCAAGAGTGCCATGATGACCATTACCATTGAAATGTATGACAATAGTGGTTGGTTATCTGTGTGTGTATGGCATGAAAATGCCTACAGAAGCGGTAACTCAATCATAAGCACATTTCAGCTATATACTTCTTGTCACAACATTTACATACGACAGGCATCATCGATAGTGAAAGTGGTCTTAGGGAATGAAACAGAGCGGATCTGAACTACATAGGAACATGTGTAGCAATGACCAAGTTTGCAACAAATAGTGCCAAAGTGAACAGGAACACAAGGCCTGAGGTGAATGTGGACCAAGATGGCATTAAAATTTTTGTCACCCCTATAGACAACCAAAGGAAAGTAACACGAGTTTCAGAATCAGACTGGAGGAGAGAATAATTCTTGAACAAGATTCGGCGAACAGTAGAATTATGGGGATGAAAAGTAAGGACAAGTTTATCAGAGGAGGACGAAGTATCCTGAGTATTAGTCAAGGTATGAAGTCGAGATAACTTATGGACACGAAGCCATGTCAATGAAAGAAATCAATCATCTCTGAGGATTTGTCAAGAAAATCGCCATCATCACTACATTAGCAAAGAAGTTTGGAGAATGGCAGAGAATTGTGACAAGCAGGTAGATGAGAAGAAATGTAGAGCAGAAAACCATGTGTATCAGTAGGTTTGTAGTAAACTGATGTGCTGAAATAAGTGGAATTAATATTGACAATAATGTCAAGAAAGTTGACAGAAGTAGTAGAGATGTTAGGCGTGAATTGAGTAGCAGGGTTAAAATTGTTGATAAAGTTGATGAAGCGAAACAATTCTGTCTCAGGAATGTCAGTAATACCTGTACCATCATCAATATATCTATGCAACAGAAGTTGAAAAGGACCTTCTTAAGTCTCCCAAACCTGATATTCAAGATGTCCCATGAAAAGACATGCACAACTGGGTCCAATTTTAGTGCCCATAGCAACACCACTGATCTGATAAAAAAAGTGCCCATCGAATTCAAAGCAGTTTAGCGTAAGCACCAGTTCAGCAAGGGGGATAAGAGTGATGGAGTTCTTATCAAGATTAAACTACAAAGGCATAAGATAATTATTTTCATCCTGCTAGCTCACATCCTCACATCTCTTGTCCATGTGATCTGAGAGTGGCTGTTGAAGTCACCACACACCATAAGTCTCTCTTTTTCTGGGATTGTGTCAAGTGCCAATCGTCTATCATGTGGGCAGTAGTAGTTAAGGATAATGGAATTCTGTACTGTCTGTCTTTAGGTGGAGCATCTGGTATTCTGTCCCCCCTCCATATACATGTCCAGCTGACATGCTGAAAGCATTGATGTTGTTTTTAGAATATGTGCCAGAATTCCACCCTCTCATCTGTCCTTTCGGCCTGATCTGCAGCACTGGTAGCCTGATTTTAATGGTTATGCTACCAAGGTGTGTTTCTAGAATACAGCATACATTAACTTACTCTTCATATAGGATATTTTCACGCTTCATTTTTTTTTTACTGTATTCATCTCTTTTGCTGTTGACACCCTCAGCATCCCAGTGCATTATTTTTTTTATTGGTCATTAGTTTGTTTGGCCAGTAGCTCTATTCCCTTGCCTCCTGGTAATTGAGGACTTCCAGTAATTGAGGTTTGACCCTTTCGAGGTATAGGGCCAGGCACCATAACTATTATTGGATATGGACATGTTCCCATTGTGTTTTGTACATGGCATCCTGATTAATTGTGAACCTTTTGGCTAGTTGCCTCCATCTTCAGCACCCTGCTTATTTGGACAGGACTGTGGTGCTTTTCTAACCAGTCTTATAGTTTCCAGCCCCTGATGGCTGAACTAAGCCTCATCAACACTTTAAGGTACTGGCCTCGATGGGAACATGTAGACTAAATATGAATAAAGAATAGACAAATTTCAAATGTGAGATAGCTATCTAATGTTTTAACATTGTTCTTTGTTCATTAAATATCAGTAAATATTATATATACCTACCTAGTATTTCATGCATACATTTGATAAACAATTGTTTGTGTGCCTGTGATACCAATAATAATAATAATAATCAAACATTATATTTCAGATACAAAGATGACAGATAGCTAGCCACATGCGTATTGCCATAAAGGGGAGCAAAGAATAGCAACACTGACCTGCAATGCATGTTGTAAGAGGTGACTAAGGAGTTTGTGGAAGATGAAGTTAGCTGTCACATCCTACAGAAGGCCAAAGTGATCTCAAGCCGTGTACGATGTGTGATGGCGAAAGGTACACATAGCGCAGCCAATTTGTAAACCATAACACAACGCAATTTTGTTCCCTGGACTATGTCCTGCTAATCTGCAGGAGTTTGAGAATGAATACAGAAGAATCTTCCGTATGACTGCTACAATATATAACCTGGGAGATATTCATCAATTTAGATAATAGCACAAAATTAATGGCACAATAGCTAGCCTAACTAATGCTGATATTGTAGTTAGGTTATACACCTATGTTTTAATTATGCAAATTAGATGCCATTATGAATATTAATTAGCTCTGGTTGCATCAGAAAATTAACACAATATCAACGGATGCGCCTTGTCTTCCAGAACACACAAACGTACTGTACGCCATATATTTTATCCTAAATAATTAAAAAATATAAATATATATAAAATATTCAATTGTAATTATGCTAATTAGACGCCATTATTAATTAGATCTAGTTGCATCCGAAAATTTGCACAATGTAATCAAGAGATTCATCTTGTTTTCCTGAACACAAAAACGTACAGTTTGCCATATATTTTACCCAAAATAATTTTAAATGCCATAAATATACATTAAATATTCAACTTTAATTATGCTAATTAGACGTCATTATTAATTATTCATCAGCTGTAGTTGCATTGGAAAATTAGCACAATATAATCACCAGATTCGCCTTGTCTTCCAGAACATATTCCAGAAAAATATAGTCTGTAGGATTAGATATCCTGGATATCTTATCGAAAATAACAAAGATATTTATAAATTATTGGCTCTGCTCTAATTCCTGGCCGCAACTTTTTGACCACAGTCATTTGATATTTTTTTATATGTTCCATGTAATTATTTCAATGTAAAATAATTAGAAAAAATATAAATGTACAGACTTGTTTGAGATATTGTTGCATTTCAATTTTTAAGAGCTACATGTATTTATTATGTAAACCCATTTTGAAAATTTTGTCCCGATGCCTAGCATACATCTTTGTATGGCACCTTTTCTGATTCTTCTTTTTTCAGTATCACCATGTATGATGCCATGTTTAAGGCGTAAAATGATTTAATTTGTAACTATTGAGTGTCAATGTTTAGATCAAAAATAGTTTCAGACCTCACCTCAAAAGCTGTTCTAGACAGTTCCCCTGGGTGTTTGTTACCTTCATCCTGGGTTAGTTCAAGTTTCTGTGAAAGTTAGAATAAAATGTAGGCCCTAAATAATCTCTCCAGCATGTTTGAAGTAAGCAATCTTAACAAAATTTTAGTATTACCGGGTATATACATATTTACTTGTATAAGCAATTATTTGAAGCAAAATTGTAGTCTATATATGTTATCCATGTTTACAAGAAGACATATTTGCCCTTGTAGAACTAAAACAGATGTTATATATTTGTTGTTACTGAGGATACTTAAATATATGTACAGGATGTTCGTTGTAATAGTCCTTGCCTCGATTGGTCCGTTCTAAGTGACTTGAGTACACAGTTTGAATGTCTTGACAAAATCACATTTTTTTTGGATGTGCAGTTAATGGTATATTTTTCTTATCTATGGTCACCGCGCTATAAATAGCACACTGTTTTCATTTTAAATCAAGCGACGTCATGGAGTTCCGCTAGAAAATCCGGCAACCAATCAAATCCTGCGTGCGATGACGTCACAGACCCACCGAACGGCAAGCGATTTTGTGCGTGGCGGACAATTTTGTTTAAAAAAGATTTGATCGATTGGGAGCAGAGATTTTACTAGTGGAAATTTGCAGTCGCCTAATTAAAAATGTAAACAGTGTGAAATGGGTAAAATGAAGCAATTACCGTCGGGGATAAATTATCCGCAAACCATGCATTAATTGTAATACAAATCTCAAATAATAAGAATAACACAAACCATGAGCACCGATCCACTTTGTTGAAATGTGCGGGTTTTTGCTAGTTTCCGATCACGCTTCGCCCAGTGTTGCAACTCATTTCATCATAAAGCACCAGATTTAAGTGCTTTCTTTCGAATATTTTTTTTCTATAATTTTATAATTTGAAATAATAACTGGACATTCAAATGTCATGAGGGGGGAGACCCCCTCACCCCCCCCCCTATTTTTAATTTTCAAATGTCAAGAGGGGGGGACGCCCTCAACCCCCCTTTTTTATGCCACCCCCTCCCCCAGGCCCCTCTTTTTAAACATTCATATGCCATGAATCCCCACCCCCTTTTTTATACCACCCCTCCCTCTCCTTTTTTATTATTTTTTACCTCCTTTTTTCCCCTTAAAACCACACACAACAGTAACTAACTAACCTCGGATCTCCAAACGGATCTTCCGCTTGAACCGTGATATCATAACCTCTCGCACGCCGTGGCACATTTCCGCGTGAACAGTGGATCAGCGCAACTTCAGCTTTGGGGAATACCTCAAAACTAGGTCAAATTTCACAGTGACTGTAGATACGATGAATGCACCCAGTTAATCAAACAGGAAAACCTGTTTACTCTTGTTGCCGTCAGAACGGACTGGATCAATTCCCATTGGTCTCAAGAGTTAATGTCATATATGGGTCTACTTGTCAAAGTTGTTATTTTTATATAATATGCAGTGTAAATATACTAGTCTATGGAAAAACTAATACAGATTTTAAAAATGTAATTCAACTCATATGACAACAAGCTAGGGGTAGATCTTGCTTTCTGGCGTCTATAAATAGCACACTGTTTACATTATTAAGTAGGCGAGGTCACGGAGTTCCGCTAGAAAAAACTGTCTGCCAATGATATGCTGCGCGCAGTGACGTCAAGCGACTGTATGCGCGGCGAAACATTTAAAAAAAAATATTTGATAGATTTGACCAGTGGTTTTACTATTGGAAATCCATGGAAATTGCCTAATTAACAATGCAAAGTGTGAAATGAGTAAAATGAACTCTCCGTAAACTATGCATTATTTATAATACAAATCTCAAATAATACACAGCACAAATCACAAGCTCTACTGTAGAAATATGCGGATTTAATTGGTTTCCGATCATGCCAAGACCAGTGTTGCCAACTCATTTCATCATAAAAGCACCAGAAACGTCCCTAATAAGCATCAGAAAGCATCAAATGTAGAGCGAAAAGCATCAAAATGGTAACCCTGCTCTCGCCGTAGACCGAATTATTTTTCAAATTTCAAACACCCCAGGCCCCCTTTTTAAAAAGTTCAAATGTAATGAGGGGGGAGACCCCCCAACATCCAGATTTAATGAGGGGGGAGACCCCCCTCATTCCTTCAAAATCCAGATGTAATGAGGGGGAAGACCCTCCTCAACCCCCCCCCCTTCTTTTCCTATTATTATTTAAACCACCACCTCCCCGTTTTTAAAATTATTCTTATACCACCCCTCTCCCAATAATAAATATAAAACTTTCTAATTATATATAAATTATTGTAAAAATCCCCATCGAGACCAGAACCGTGCAGAGGTGATGGGGCTTAGTTCAGCCATCAGAGGCTGGAAACTAAGACTGGTCGGGCAGTCCCATAGTCCTGCCCAAGTAAGCAGAGTGCTGAAGACGGAGGCATCCAGCCAAAAGGCGCACAGATAATCAGGATGCCACGCACAAAACACAATGGAAACATGTCTACATCTATAAATAGTTATGGTGCCTGCCCTGTGGCGGACGTTCAGGCAGGGACGGTGCCGGGCCCTATACCTCGAAAGGGCCCAACCTCAGTTACTGGAAGTCCTTCTCAATTGCCTCGAGGAGCCAGGAGGCAAGGGAATAGAGCTACTGGCCAGACAAACAAAAATAATGCACTAGAATGCTGAGGGTGTCAACAGTAAAAGAGATGGATACAGCAAAAAATTGGAACTTGAAAATGTCCTCAGTGAAGAACAAGTTAGCATATGCTGTATCCAAGAAACACACCTCAGCAGCGACATAGCCTTCAAAATCAGATGCTACCAGTGCTACCGGTCTGACAGAAAGGACAGGCGAAAGGGTGGAATTCTGACACTTGTTAAAAACAATATCAGCGCATGTCAGCTGGAAGTATATATGGAAGGGGCAGAATACCAGATACTCCACCTAAAAACAGACAGTGCAGAATTCCATCTCCTGAACTACTACTGCCCAAATGATAAACCATTTGCACTAGACACAATTCCAGACAAAGAGAGACTTATGGTGTGTGGTGACTTCAGCCACTCTCAGAGCTGGGGCTACGATCAAATCGACAAGAGAGGTGAGGAACTTGAGAGCTGGCAGGATGAAAATAATCTCATCCTTATTAACCAGCCAGCAGACTCACCAACTTTCTACTCGAGAGCATGGCACACCACCTCTACACCAGACCTGGCATTCCACTCACCAGGCTTGGAATGGAACATCACACGTGTCGTTGGAAAGCAGCTTGGAGGTAGTGACCACAGACCAGTATTTCTGGAAATGAATTTACCAAGGACAGCAGCACGCTCACTAGGTGGAACTATAAAAGGGCAGACTGGAAAATGTACCAGCATTTAACTAGTGTTCTAGCTAAGGACATGAACTTGGACAAAGACATCAATAGAGCAGTGAGTGAATTTAATAGATGTATACTACATGCTGCTAGTAAAACCATACCCAGGGGGGCACGCAAAAACTACAAACCCTACTGGAATGATGAACTGGAAAAGCTGCAAAATGATATGGAAACATCTAGACAGCAGGCTGAGAACAGACCTAGCCAAGAACATCACAACAAATATCAGCAAACAAAGGCTAAATTTCAAAGAGCCAAGTTACAAGCCAGACGGAGCAGATGGAAAGAAAAAACAGAGTCGCTGAACCTAGAAAGAGATACTAGGAAATTATGGAAACTTGTAAAACAACTAAATGATGAAGGTACAGGGAGAAATACCAGGATCACACTTTATAAAGATAGAAACATTTTAACAGGTAAACATGCAGTTGATTACTTTGCAGATTCCTTTGCAGAAGACAATAACGTCAAAGTCAGCCCAGACAAACAACAGGAGGTTCGAGAGAACCAGCAAAACATTGGACAAGGCGAACCTATACCTGAAGTCATGGAGGCACCAATCACAATGAGAGAACTGGAGCATGCAATATCCAAATTGAAAATGAAAAAGTCCCCTGGAGCTGATGGAGTGTCCAATGAAATGATTACAAACCTGGGAATTGCAGCAAGAGCAAAGCTACTGCAGATCTTTAACACAAGCTTGTCCACAGGTAATGTACCACAGGCGTGGAGAGAAGCAATAATGATACCACTCCTCAAATCAGGAAAAGATGGCAACACAGTCTCCAACTACAGGCCCATCAGCCTCACAAGCTGTCTATGCAAAACAATGGAACGCATTATCAATCTTAGGATGCAGGGGTACCTTGAAAGTGAAAACCTTCTGGTATCACAGCAAGCAGGCTTCAGACAGTGCTACTCTACTGAAGATCAGGCAACCTACCTCTCCCAAGAGATTGAGGATGCCTTCCAAGAAAAGAAACTGGTACTAGCAGCATGGATAGACCTCAGGAAAGCATTTGATAATGTCTGGAAAGAAGGGCTCCTAAAGAAATTGCAGGGTTAGCTCAAGAATGTACAAATGGGTAAAAGCATACCTGCATAATAGAAGAGCCAGGGTACAATTAGATGGTCGCAAGAGCAAGAAAGTTCTATTGCGTCATGGAGTCCCCCAAGGAGGAGTCCTGTCACCCACACTTTTCTTGGTTTACATCAATGACTTAGTTGCTGAACTACCACACGGGATCAAAGTGGTAATGTATGCTGACGACCTGGTGCACGGAAGAACATGCAACAGTGGCCACTAAACAAATACAAAGAGCTATCGATGCCCTAACCTTATGGGTTAATAGATGGTGCGTCAGCATTAACACAGATAAGTGCAGCACTACTCTTTACTCTCTCACCAAAACAAAAAAGCTGGTCATATCAAGATAGACGGAGAGCTCTTGAAAGAAGACAAACAACCCACATACCTCGGAGTTACTTTTGATGATAAACTGACATGGAAGCAGCACATAAACAAAGCAACAACAAAAGCCAAGAGGAAGTTAGCTATCCTGAGAAAACTAAGTGGAACCACATGGGGAGCCAGTGGGAATATACTCAGTAAAGTTTACCAGCAAGGCATAAGAGCACACCTGGAATATGGTTCAGCTGCGTGGTGTCCTGCATCAAACACCACATTACAAGATCTAGATAAAGTGCAAAACCAGGCACTTAGAATAATGTTGGGTGCAATGAAATCAACACCCATAGCAGAGATGCAGAAAATGGGAAGAATGCAAACACTTGGCGAACGCAGAGACACAAAAGTACTAATTCAAGCAGAAAAGTTCCAGTGTATGCCAAGTCATCCAATGAAGGAAAGATTCCAAAATCTAGCAATGGGGCGACTGAAAAGGAGCAGCTTTATCCGTCAAGCTAAACGACTCCGTAGACAACTTACAGACCTACCTAAGTTGATAGCCCCTTAAGGTCTGTACCAGAACAAACCCCGTGGAGTGAAAGCCATGGAATGCCAATATACATTCAGACCCATGTAAAAGGAATACTAAGAGAGGACGAACAGAACAGTGTGCAGCGAAGGACAGTCACCCTCAGTTTCCTGGATGAGGAATATCCACAAGATATATGGGTCAGAGTGTACACAGATGGGTCAGCACAGAATGCTGTGAGGAATGGAGGTGCAGGTGTATATATAGAATATCCACACAAGCCTAGAGATACAATCATAACACCGACAGGAAAATTCTGCAATAATTATGATGCAGAAATCCAGGCAATTAGTGTGGCAGCTAAAAAACTGCTGAACTCCAACTCTGACCTACAGCCTGTGGTATTCCTGACAGATGCAAGGTCAGTGCTTCAAGCTCTGCAGTCTGGAAAACTAACAAGACTTGAAAAAACTACTTAGCGAATTGTCTTACCAGTATAGGGTAACCATGCAGTGGATACCCTCTCACTGTGGAATACCAGGAAATGAAAAAGCAGACCAACTGGCTAAAGAAGGTGCTGCCGAAGACCAACCAGATATACCAATCACCTACCATCAGAAAAAACAGATGATCAAGTCAATAAGAAAGCCACAAACGCCAACACAAGATGACTATCACGTTATGAACAGATCAGAGCAAGTTATAATTCAACGCCTCAGAACAGGACACAACCGACTCCGCAGTCACATGTATACAAAGTTCAAGATTGGCAACACGGCCATGTGTACAGGCAGCACAGAGTGCCAAACATATACTTCAAGAGTGTTCTGAGCATGAAACGCTGAGGCATACATATTGGCCAGAGGAAACAACACTGGAATCAAAGCTCTATGGGACACTGTATGAACTACAAAAGACAGTGAGTTTTATTAAGGAGACAGAATTACAGATATAGAAATGTTTCAAGTGAACGAAAGAAGAAGAAGAAAAATTGTAAAAATAATAACCATTTCCCCCCCCCCTCCCTTTTCATCATTTTAAAAACCTCAGATCCACCAAACCAAAAACGCGGCAAACAATTTCGCGCGAACAGCGTCGTCACTACCTCTCGCGAGCCGTGTCGTGAACTGCAGATCAACGCAAGTTAACTTTGGGGAATACCTCAAAACTAGGTCAAACTTCGCAGTTGATGCCAGAAAGCAAGAGGTGCCCAAGCGAGGTCCTAAGACTTATTTAAGTATGAATATGATCTTTCAATCTAAAACAACCCACTCCTCCAGAAAATTAAATATGTAGACATTTAAATTAGACATTGCTTAGGCACACAGGTACGTTAATTCCAGGAATCTTTCGTTATCTTTGACCTCAAACAGACAATCACAATAACGACAAATGATTAAATTTCTTTGTGGCCAATCATCATGTCAAGTTGTCATATCCGTATCGTGTAGGCCTAACTGGTAAAAAGAGCATCGTGTCGCTTAAATTAAATATCAATAATGTTAAAAGATGTCCATTAAAATAAAATTACCTCAAATAGTTTCACGAGAGCAACTACCAGAACTTTACGGTTTTTCCTTCTGCTCGCATTATCAATTTCTCCATCCTCTGAATCAAGACTATGGTCATTGGCGATTTTACTTTTATTATTTGATTGAGAGTGTGCTAGTTTATTTCCCATCACAGCAGATTTGATTTTGAATATATAACGTCTAATATTACTTTAAACGTCTCCGTGTAACCTTGATAGGAAAGCTTGTTAAAGTAGATGGTACTGAAATAACGTATCTTGAATATGTTGTGATAAAGTATCATAAGACAACGACTATGTTGTTACAGTCTGCCATTGTGGATTTACGTAACCGGAAGCTTAATGTGACATGCGCAGTACAGTGAATAAAAAAGGTGGTGTTTTATTCCTCACCTGAAGCAACAACAGCAGTCAATATTACGGCATAATATTCACAAAATTTAGCGGTTTTACTTATTAAAGGCAGATTATAGCGTGATTTTTATAATTGTGTACTTACTTATTTTATTAAAAGATCGTTTATTATTATTTATAAATTATTAGATGTTGAATATTTGGTTGTAAATGTGAGAAGATGAATCCCGGAAAAAGTAATTATCTGAAGACTACAAGAAATGTACACCGGTAAACTCATATTGAGTTCTGTGAATATTCCGTCCCTTGTACAAATTATGCCTTAAGTTAGCCCATTAAAATGGCTAGGTGTGAGCTCTCCTCGAAAATAATACCTGCAACATTTGCATGGTCTCTAATCATCGTATGTACAGGCCTGTACTTCACCTTCGTGTAAGTCTTACTTTGAATAATTATTAATTGTGTTATTTATAATCTGTTTTATTAGCATTCATCATGTAGACCTATCATCCTTCATTACAATATAAATGTATATATTAGGTAGAGGCCTATATTAATATTATACTACTATAGATAATAGGGTAAAGTAGTTTGCTCCAACTTTTAACAATTTCACATAATAATACATAACATACATATGACAATAATATCATATGATCGATGGCAGAATCAAGCATTTATTTTTATTTATTCTGGTTGTTTACTACCAACTCTACTCTAGATTACATTGATCTATGTTGTCACTATCCCCAAGAATTTTGAGCAATTATTAGCTTATGCTTACCGCAGAAGACAGATCTTCTGCGTGTTCGCAATTTAACATGTCTACACAGCAAGTCTTAATTTTATTGTGAGGACATATTATCTGGTATTGCGTAATACCATGGTTGTTGGTGCGCTTCTCATCTGGTATCTCCGACCAGTGCTTGCTTGGGCAGGAGGGATGGCCCGACCAATCTTAGATTCCAGCCTCTGGAAACCCATGTTATCTGACCTAAGCTCCATCTCCACTTCTAGTTTACCTTATGACACTGAGGACAGATGTTTCAGGCCATTGATGCAAAAAAATTGACTCCACAACACATTCTCTGGACTACATCCAGCTGGAAATTTAGTAGGACAAGTATCAGCGCATCTTTCGTATCTACGGTCACAGTGAAATTTGACCTAGTTTTGAGGTATTTCCTAACATGATAAGAATGATGATCCCGGCGGAAGGACAATCTTACCATAGCTTTTGGTAAAGGGGGGTTATTAGAATTAGTTTAGAGATTTTTTAGGAGGGGGGAGAAGGGTTAGAATCAGTGTTTAGAATTAATAAATCATTCTCTAAGAATTCTTGTGTAAGGGTGAATCGACTTGCGGAACTCCATGACGTCTGCTTAAATATGAAAACAGTGTGCTATTTATAGCACAGTGACCGTAGAAAAGAACAATTTACCCAAGTATCCTGCTACAAGAGATAACCAGCTGGAGTTTGAGAATGAATACTGAAGAAGAAGAAGCTCTTGCTTCCTTTATGTAGTGGGGTAGTTTCTTTAGAGCTTTCTTTCATACCCAGGAGACTTCACCTTTTTGCGTAATGCAATGCTTAGTAAATAAACTTTCTATCCAGGAGTCTGTGTCATGAGACAAACAGGTATTTTGCTGTGGTCACCCA
This sequence comes from Meghimatium bilineatum, assembly GCA_034231615.1. NCBI lineage: Eukaryota > Metazoa > Mollusca > Gastropoda > Stylommatophora > Philomycidae > Meghimatium > Meghimatium bilineatum. Next base: position 22,764,198 of record CM067309.1, read on the forward strand.
CTGTCTTCGTATGAGGTGCTTCGCAGCAGGTGATCCATTTGGGCATTTTTTTTTGTGTGAGCTATGTTAGGGGTGACAGTCAAGTTAGATTTGGGTTGTTTCATCTTCATAGATGAGGTGCCTTTCACTTACATTTTTGCCAAACATGTGTGAAGTCTGGAACATGACCTGTGTACCTTCATTAGTCTATAATCCTGTAGCATATTTGTTATGTCATAATGATATTGCTATCACAACCTCACTGTAAGCTCATCTGTCTTTAACTAGTCTTTCTGCTTCCACTAGTTGTGTTATTTTTAAATAAACTTTGATGTTTAGTGTACAAGGTCATACATGCACCATTTTTAAAATGTTCAGCTTACTTGACAGTATTTTTTAGAGGTAGTGTCTAACTGCTGTTTTTAATTTGTGGTGAACAATGCCCTTTCTGTTGTAGTTTGGTCACTCAATTAAAAACAAGGTTTTCGTAAGAATTCAGCAGGAATATGTTGTGCTAGATGTGTGCCATATAGACCTAGCAACTTCCACTTTCAGTATACCTTTAATTTGGGTTAATAAAAGGTAATACTGCTGTAAAACTGTATGATAATAGTACTTATGTAGAACACAGGTAATGTGGTCTTACTGGACAACAGATAACAGACTATCACTATAAAAACATGTTATCCCTAAAAGGTTTTTTACCTCATTTCCATCCGTCCGTTGGTTTGTAGTACTCAAGACAGCAACGCTTGAAGACAAATACGCATTCCAATGTATGTGCATTATATTTCCAATCATACTCATCTTTTATCTGATTTAGACACTTTCAAATGCCTACTTCTACATTATTGTTTAAGTTCCCTTACTTAAAACAGTCGAATTTATTTTCTCATCCGTGGCATTGTCCACATTCTTAATTGGCAGCTATACCATTTTATGTGCATCATCACAATAATAGATTCATCTCTTTTCTCCACATCTCATGCCTATTTTTTCCTGTTCGAGTCCTGCTGGTGCTTATCTTCCTCTACCTCACCTTAATACTCGCCTTGATATTCCTCCATCTCATCAGACCAATTCCGATGTTCATCTTCCTGGTCACTCCCCTGCCCAGGTAGTTTGGATTCCTCCTGATCTCAGTCTTTCTGACATTGAAATTTCTGTCCTCAGCAAGGGCCTCAAGTTTGTCCCTCTCCACCCTGCATATGTTCAGCTTCAAGACATCCATTTGCTTTCATCGTTGTCTTAGCCTCCATTATCATTTCTTTGGTAAAGAGTCATCTGATACGGGCGATTTGTTCTCTGGATACGAAGACAAGAAATACCCTTGGATTCCCAGGTTCTTGATCTTTACATCAAGAACACCCACATGATGTTCAATCACTTCATCAGAACCGTATCAGACGATCCATCATCACCCTTTCCGAATCACGCGCATTGTCAACTTCACAGTTTGGATGACATTGTCATCCAACCAGATGATAAGGGTGGGCCCGTAGTGATGTGGCATAAGAATTTTTACCTCTAGGAGGGCCACTCACAACTATCTAATCCTTCTTTTTACACAGCTCGTACATCTGACTCGACTGTGCCCAACCAGAAGGTGGTCAACAACACTGTGAAAACTCTTATCTGCAATATCCACCTTCCCTCCACTGCTAAGGCTCTTTGCATCAATGAAAACTGTTTAGGCAGACCAGTCTTCTATATGTTGCCTAAATTCAACAAGGAATATAATTCCAATAGACCCATTGTCTCTGCTTGCTCTTGTCCAACTAAGCGCATATCAGACTTCCTCAACAGTATTTTCCAACCCTTAGTCAAACAACTACCTTCATTCTTAAAAGCATGCTTTAGCCATTTTTTCTTCTGCCCAGTTGTCTTCTGACCACACTTAGCATCTGTTCTTGCTTGATGTTTGTTCTTTGCGTACTTTTAAACTATGTACTTACTGCACAAAACTGAAATCCAACAGGTAAATCCAGGAATAGGGTAATGAAGTTTTACTAATCACTAAAGACACATATAATAACACACACAAATTGACATTTCAACCAAAAGCCCTTTATGAAGACCAAAATTAAAACATTCAACAGAAAATGGACAACAAGGATGTGTACGTTCACATTGACCTGCGTAATGTAGAATGACCAGAAGAGGACAAGGAATATATAAAAATGACTACATACATGTGGTACAAGTTAAACAGAAACTATGGAACAACTAGAATCATACATGAGACAGGCGCAAAGAATACGTCACATGACAGCATAGCTCCTTGGACTGAATGGGGTTTTATTATTATTGTTTATGACTTTGTTTTACTTTATCCTAATGGTGCTTTCTACCAATATGTATTTTCAGCTGTCAGTATCTGACACTTATGTACAGCTATGCTTTCCCAGTTGCCCAGGGAGTTATCACAATTTTTATGATGCTCAATTTATGCCTGTCAACTTTCATGGATCCTGGAATATTCCCCAGAGGTAAAGTCATATTAATTTTTGTTCCCACCGAGATATATTTTAGTCACACTGTCACAAGGCAGGTTTTTACATGCTATCTTAGAAACTGTCTAGAATGGTTTCTTTTATACTATTTGACAGTAGTCATGGTTTACCGATTCTTTAGTTGACACCGCAGTGTATGAAAGTCTGACTCATTCCATTTTCTGGACCAGAAGGAGTTTGAGAACAAGGCAGAAGTAAAATAATGAGTAATATGAAGGTTGAAGAATTATTGTAAAAATCTTAATGGTTGCATAAATTTGATCCTAATTAGTTCAGCTAACACCAATGTGTTATCTCCTCATTACAAATATATTTTTTTTAAAAATAATAAGGTGTCACCTAGTACGGATTTTCCATATTGATACTGATTTAGAGTGATGTGTATCTGACAGCATGTATTGACGAGAAAAAAATATTAAATTTAAAAAAAAATCAAACGAAACGGTGCCAACTGGGACAGATTTTCTGTATTTATAGTATTTAAAGCGATGTGTATATATTGACGGACAAAAAAGAGGTTGTGGTGTTACATTTCAGTAATTAATACTGATACTGATTTATTTATAAGAATATGTATATTAATTGTACAAAATACGAATTTATGAAAAAGTGAAAACAGGATATTTCAGTGTAGTTTAGTAGTTCTGCGAATTACTAAAAATGCTGATAATGGCCGATGGAAATATATGGTGGTTTGTGCCATTCTGTTGTGGTCAGCGAAATGCATCACAATTTGGTGACTAAGACGGGGCATTGTTCTGATGCTGTTAAGTGCACACCACTTATCTCAAATAAGTTGTTTACTAATGAATGTATGTTGTATATATGACAGTAGTTTGATAGCAACATAACAATGAAGGTAACAGATTAGATTGAGAGAACTATTCTGTCAACCAACTGAAAAATAGTACCCAGAGTTGAGGGAAAATGAAAATTATTAACTGTGCCTGGTTTTCTTTTAAAGTCCTGTGACACTTTCAGCTATTTAAGTCCTGTGATACATTCAGCTTTTAAAGTCATGTGAGACTTTCAGTATTTTAAGAGTCCTGTGACAATTTGAGCTTGCTGAGAGAGATTATCAGCAATAGTGCATTAATTACATAATTGTCTGTGGGTCTCACCAATGGCCCACTAGACAAACCACCCATTCAACAGAAAACCTTAGTAGATGACATGCTGTTATATTGAGGTTATCTTCTTATAGAAGCTTCATGGCAAGTCATCTATACAATTGTGCTCTTTGTGCTGTTATTTTGTTGTTGAATTGTGTTTCATGTTTACTTGAATATATGTATGCACCCTCTGTGGTTGGGAGGGAGCCAGAGATGTATTGTGCAGCACTGGGGGGAGGAGACTGACAGCACTATTTTTTCCTATGGCTGAGACCCATCATAGAGGCACAGTGACTCAGGACGTGACAATCCTTTTGACGTGAATAGTTGGTTGCATGCCTCGAGCAATAGAGAGTTTGGCATAACCAGTAGTCATTTGGTGGCGGGGAATGAGCACAGTGAACCCTATCTTGGCTACAGTGGCTAGGAGCAGTGCATAGGTTGAAACCTACCTTTGTGGAGGTGTGATAGTTATTCTCTGGCTCTGTCCCGGGTTGGGCCAAAAATCCACATTTAATGGCATTGGGTCAAAGGGCATGAGCCCATAGACTGCTGGATCACCAACCAACCAACCATTACATAATTGTCTAAAATCAAAATACTGTCTGTATGTTACTATTTACAATAATAATAAAACCCATTTTCCATCATGGTCGTAGGAGTGCTACCCTGGAGACATCAGCACAAAAAGGCCCTCCAAATATTTCTATCCTCTGCCATTTGAAGGATTGCTGAAAAATCATGCCTAGTCCGTACCTTGATGTTATCAAATTCAGAATTTTCTTTGTTCGCCTCTTCTCTTTCCACTCTTGCCCGTTTCTTTGCAAAATTTCTTGTTTGCAGTTTAACATATTCTCCTTCTGCGTTCGTTCTCAAACTCCTGCAGATTAGCAGGATGTAGTCCGGAGAATGGAATGTGTTGTGTCATGGTTTACAGCATTGCTGCGATATCTGCACCTTTCAGCCTGACACATCTGACTTCAGCATGACTTTGGGTCACTGGCCCTATATGGGATGGGACAGCCAACTCCATCCCATAACCTCCTTAGTCACCTTTTACGTCATGCGTGGAAGGTAAACAGTGTTGCTATTCTTTGCTCCCCTTTCAGGCCCTGACAACACACAGGTGTTTCAGCTATTTAAGTCCTGTGATACATTCAGCTTTTAAAGTCATGTGAGACTTTCAGTATTTTAAGAGTCCTGTGACAATTTGAGCTTGCTGAGAGAGATTTAGTATTAGCAATAGTGCATTGATTACATAATTGTCTAAAATCAAGATACTGTCTGTAAGTTAGTATTTACAATAACAATAAGACCCATTATCCATCATGGTCGTAGGAGTGCTACCCTGGAGACATCAGCACAAAAAGGCCCTCCAAATATTTCTATCCTCGGCCATTTGAAGGATTGCTGAAAAGTCATGCCTAGTCCATACCTTGATTTTATTAATCCAGAATTTTCTTTGTTCACCTCTTATCTTTCCACCCTTTACTGTTCCTTGCAAAATTTCTTGTTTACAGTTTAACATATCGACACAAAACATTCAAATTATTTTTAAAAGTGAATCGTGTCTTGTTACATGTCCAAACCAAACAATTCAGGAGTTCAAACCTACTTAACATACATCTAGCATTTGCATATATTTGAATATGTTTCATCATATGTATCTTATTTCATTCCCAGCTCCTGACGATGAAGCTAAAGATGATGATTTTCGTTCTCCTCTGTATAAAAATATTGAAATTCAAGGTGTTCCAACACGGATGAAGTGGTGTACAACTTGCCAGTTTTACCGACCACCTCGTAGCTCGCACTGTAGCTCCTGTGATAACTGCATAGATGTGAGTTTTATGTGTTGTTTATTTAGTTGCTGGAGCTTATACAGAAATTTGTGTTTCATAATTTGAATGAGTTATAAGTGCAGGTTGTTATCAACGCAAACCATAAAAGTTCATAGATGCTCCAATCTCCACCTCAATAAATCCATCAGAGTATAGCGGATGACAATTCCAGTTCATTGTTAATTTATCAGTCTATTTGTATATCTATTCGTCATCTCCTATTGCAAACCACTACAATTGACAAGGATGTTGCTCTGCGTATTGACAACTGAGTTGGACGTGTACCGCTCAGTGGTTCTACCAACCCTGCTTTATGCCGCATCATCCTGGACTGTCTATGCAAATCACGCTCGCAACTTAACTCTTTTTACCTTCGGTGCCTAAGAAACCTCATGGGAGTACGTTGGCAGGATCGTGTACCAGGCACAGAAATCCTTCAAAAGTTTTGTATGCAAAGCATCCATGCCCTGCTGATTAGGTCCCAACTCCGTTGGACTGGCCACATTGTCCGCATGCCAGACAAGTGTCTTCCAAAGAGATTATTCTATGGGGAGTTGTGCGAAGGTAACTGTTCAAGAGGCGGGCAGAAAAAGCGCTTCAAGGATCACCTAAAAAACTCTCAAGCACTCTAAAAAAACTCTCTACTTTTGCTGTAATGCATCACATGATTAAATGAGTCAAGCAGGTCTTCTTCTTGGTCTTCCTCTGTATCTTGCAGTTTTCATGTTGTATGGTTTTTCCACTGGCAAATAAGGATTCATTCTCATTAAGTGGCTGAACCATTTCAGCCTCTGTTTTTCAATGTTTGACCACAGATGTTTTTCTGTTTGCTGCTTTTCTTTTTTTCACATGTAGTAAGCTTTCCCTCTTGTTCTTTTGTTAGTGTCCATGTCTGACATTGATAACACAATGTGGTATGAAAATTTAATTTATTATTCCTTTTTTGGTTTCCATCAGGATAGATAGATGTCAGTTAACACTAAAATCCCCTACCGGTTTGCTGGACCACCCTCCACTGTTGAGATGCTGTATTTCTCCTCTTTTCGCAAATTGTTACGACTATTCTAGAGCACCATGTGGCTCTATTTTGTTCCCATGTATCTTGGTCTATTTCAAAGGCTTTCAGTGATGTCTTTAGTGAGTCCTTACTGCGACTCTAGAACCTCAATAACAGAGGCATCAATATCATGGTAGGTAAGCAGAAGTCCATGTCTACAAACATAGCTTATTCCCTATTTACATCTGAACCACTAGAATTGGAATTACAATTGTTACAATTGAATCAACCATTGTTCACCTGGGGACAGACAATAGTGTAATTTGTTTAATGTGCACTTCATAAAATTTATCATAGGTCTTATTACATTTTTTTTACATTTCATGTAATGTGTTTCATGTGCACTCCATAAAAGGTCAAATAAGAATGTGTTTCTAGCAAGTAATTTCAAGTGATTCTGTATTGCTGTGGAGTGGGATTTCATCTTCAAATCTGACCATAATCACAGATTTTCAACCACTTATTACTGAGTAAATGTCCTGTATTGACAATCATTTTCATTCTTTGATGTTCAAGTTATCTTTTTATGGTTGTGGTTAACTTTCTGTTATTATTGTCACTGTTACAGTGTTCTTTGATAATTTTGTTTATAAAAAAGACTGATATTGGCCATGGCTGCCATGACAAGATTAACCACCATTTGGAAACGCAGGATCACCACCAGTGTTAAGATTAACTTATATAAATCTTTGGTTTTGTCAATATTTCTGTATGGCTGTGAGGAGGCTGGACCTTAACTACGGAATCAGAGAGAAGAATCCAGTTATTTGAAAACAAATGCTATAGAAGTGTGCTGGGTATCTGTTACTGACAATTTCTTCTTCTTCAGCGTTCATTCTCAAACTCCCACTGGATATCTCTTGTAGCAGGACTATGGTCCTATTAGATTTCCAGAAGGATGTAGTCCAGAGAATGGAAATGTGTTGTGTCGCCGTTTTATTTGTGCCAATGGCCCGACACATCCGTCTTCGGCGGAACTGACAATTTAAGACCAATGTGTTTGTGCATGATATAATTAATGTATTAGCTGGTCAACAAGAACCACTGTTTACAATTGTGAAACTTTGTAAACTACGGTGGTACAAGCATGTATAATGAGACATTCCTCGATGACAAAAGATGTTCTTCAACTTACAGTAGTGGGTGGAAGAAGACAAGATGATGATAAGAAGACATGTCTGGATAATATCAAGGATTGGACATGGTGTGAATTTTCTAAACTAATCAGGAGTCTAAACAGGTGTCGCATCATCCAAACTCAGAGGATAGTGATGCGTAATGCATGCAGATATTTCTGCGCCAAATGTCTCAGTGTAACACACCTGTGACCCTGATGGGTTTATAAATGCTATATTAATGTGATATTGTTACTAGTAGAGAATCTAACAACAAAATAGTCAACCTAATGTAAAAAATAAATAACAATAAACAAAGGAACAAGGACATTTTCTGTGTTGCGGTCTAACAGGGACCTTTATTAAGAAATTAAAATACAAAATTATTTAATTATTAAAAATGCACTTTAAAAAATATGTATATCCACTTATAAAATACATTTAAATCTGTATATCCACTTATAAAATACATTTAAATCTGTATATCCACTTATAAAATACATTTAAATCTGTATATCCACTTATAAAATACATTTTAAAATGGCACCTGCTGAATTTTTACAAACTGTCTGCCATTTTAATCAAACTATTTTTATATCTGTAAAATCACAACTATGTAATTAACTTATTCTCATAATTTTTTTAAATTTGTTACAGACATTTGACCATCACTGCCCATGGCTGAACAATTGCATTGGTCGCAGAAACTATCGCTATTTTTTAACATTTTTGTTAACGTTGTGTATACACATATTTTCCATTCTGGCGCAGTGTGTATTTTACATAATAGGGCATGATGGAGACTTGTTGCGGCCAGGGCCTATCATTGTGTATCCTTTTTCTAACTGCAGTACAGAGATTATTTTGATCTCAAAGAATTATGAACAATTAGCTCTTGCTCCATATATGCTGTGGGTTGTTTTCTCTGTAGTAATCTGATCATCGTGGTGCTTGTTATACAGTGGAGAACCTCTTTAGCACATCCTTTTATAATAAATTTCCCTATTTAACAACACTTCAAAATCCCCATTTATATTTATTTTTTATTGTTTCTACTGTGTACAGAGAATTTTTGTGTTACATACATGTTTCATTGGTCTGGACCAAGTTGTTATAATGAAATTTGACTTTATATAGATATATAGAGAATTTCTGTTATTACATACATATTTCATCTGTCTGGACTAAGTATTGTTATAAAGGGATTTGACTGTATTCAGGTCACTGCAATAAGACCTTGCACCACTGACAATAGAGATAGACCCTTGAAAATCAGTATATATTGCAGTTTGTACCATTGGACTTAATACAGATCATTGATTTATTTAGGTTTGGGAGAATGGAGCCTTTGTTGTGTTGTCATTCATGTTGTTTTCAGGGATAGTTGTTTTATTTCATTCTCATTCCCCATATTTGTTAAATGCACGTCTCTATGGCAATATTGTGTATACATTGTATACAATATACATCATTGTTACCTTGGGTGTCTCTTTTGTTGAATGTCTGCCATCTAATTCTTTTGTGTTAGTTCCATTATTTTCACTGTTTGTCTTGTATTTTCTTCAAAAAGACCTTAAGGTTGAAACTGTCTTATATACTGTTATGTGTATGTTTTCACACCCATTACCTATAGTCTGTGCATTCATTGTAAAGCTGATCCACCTTGTGTTTTATGCAAGTACTATTGTTGTTTTCTCTAGCTTTCTTTAATATCCAGGACATTTCTGCAATGTGTAATGCCTTCGAAAGAAGACTCCTACTCAGAGTGGGCGAGTCTATGTCATGAGATAAACTGGCATTATTGCTTGGGATACTCACTGTTTGGATGAGGTGCGTCACTGTTGGCAGACTATTCCATGTGTAGGTGACTTCATTACCTACTGTGCTTTTTGTTGCTGAACCTACTTTTCTCATATGGCAGGGGTGAGCAACCAATGACAGTTGAATTGGATACTAGATTGCTTCACCTTTATAGACAAGGTCTTTTTTGCCTGTAGTGGCACCAAGCACATTAGGGTCTGGTATTCACTTTATGAATTTCCCACACACTTGTCTCATCTGCCTGTAGTTGCTATCCAATCCATTAACAAGCATGGTCTGTTTTGACTCTTTAATCATGATGGTTTAGCATCTACTGTGCCTGTGGACTTTACAGGCCACAATATGTCCCTGATAGGTAGTCTCCATGGTGGAGGCAGTAAGCAGAGTGGATTACATCTATTTCAGCCAAGGAGTTTCGATGTGTTCAAACAAACATGTTTGACAATAGATATTTTCCTTTTGGTATTATGGACACAATTATAGACCCAGCTGTGTTGGGCAATGGGTGTCAGTCAAGTTGGACACTGTCTCAGTCTTAGTTTGAACACAATGTGGTCCTCGACATTTACTAGGTATGTTTCCCTTGTGTAATATAGAACTGCATTCAACCAGGAGTATCAGTCTGAGTTTGTGTATCCAGTACCTGAAGCATGGCTTCTATTTTGAGAGGATATGTTACAATGAGACACTGGTACAGTCCGCACATGTGAACAAAATATGCTGCCCAGCATTTGCCTAACGCTTTTCACTGATACAAGTAGGGAGCTTATGTTACAGCGTTCCTTCATACCTAGAAATGCTTGCTGTTGGCGTATCCAATATCCGGAGCAAGCTTCTATTTTGAGTGGGAGATCCATTGCAGTGAGAAAACTGCTATCTGTTTTAGCTGTTGTGTGTTCTTGGCCACTTCAGTCAGTTTCATGCAGGATGATTGAGACTTCAGTGCTACAGTTGTTTTCCCTTACATAGTGCTCCTTTGGAGCATGTGTAACCTGCTCTTGTGTCACTTAGTATGTAATCTAGACATTGCTATACCATAACATCTCACATTGCTAGTTATGTAGAATGAAGGTACCAGAGATATTGCTTGTCTGGTTGTAATAAATTCTCATTCCATCTTTAGCCTCGACAGCACTAGGCATAATTCCTAACAGTATTTGTCAGATATTTCACACAAGCTATGGTACATCTTTTACCAGGATGCACCATGTGGAGGTACTTTTAAGATCTTGGTTACCTACTAACCCTGGGGATCTCACGAGACAAAGTGAATCCTCAGTCCTCTCTTAATTTTAAAAATAAATGTCATGTTGAAATCGGATGTATCAGGACCAAAGGCACAGATATCACAGCTAGGAAATAAACTGTAACACAACGCATTCCGTACTCCAGACTACATCCTGCTAATATGCAAGAGTTTATGAACAAATGCAGAAGAAGAACTCAATTTTCTCACATATTACATGACCTCACACCATACTATTTGTAATGTAGCATAGGAAGAGGAACTGGATTGATACTTTAACACAGGTGTTCTCAACCTGTGTGCTTCTGTGATGACACGGTGCTCACGCCATGAGAGTTAAAAAGAGTGTGTGGGCATTGACAATCATGAGTTCACTTTATAATTCAAATATTTTTATGCAAATCTAAAACAGTGTTATTATCCATGATTGTGGGAGAAAGGAATGGGGGTGTTTGTGTGTACCGTGCAATAAGAATGGTTATATGTCCAGTTTTAACGTTGAAGTGGTATGTACTGTGCAGTAAGGATGGTTATATGGCCAGTTTTCACATTAAGGTGGTGTGTACCATGCAATAAGGATGGTTATATGTCCAGTTTTCATGTTTTCTTTCCCTTTTATTCTTTATGCTTTTAAACAGTATATTAAGAAGGAAGTTAGATTTTTTCGGCCATGTGAAGAGACACAATGGCATGGAAAGAGTATTGTTGAAGGGGGGCAATAGAAGGCAGGATGCAGAGACATCGTTGGACAAGAGATATTCGGGAATGCATGCGCATGTCGCTAGAAGTAGCGGGACAACTTGCCAGAAACCGCGGGGATTTCAGGAGATTCATATGGAAGACTACGTTTTGGAAAGAATATGTCACATGACATCACATGTTATGATTAAAACTCATGCGTAATGTATAAATATGTCAGATCAGTGATCTGTGGTCTTGTTTTAATAAGGTGATGTGCAACTCGTGGTCTTGTTTTAATAAGGTGATGTGCAACTCGTGGTCTTGTTTTAATAAGGTGATGTGCAACTCGTGGTCTTGTTTTAATAAGGTGATGTGCAACTCGTGGTCTTGTTTTAATAAGGTGATGTGCAACTCCTCTATGAAATGGCCACAGAAAAGCACAGCAGTTATCACACATAATTTTACCAGTTAGGAAACTTCGTAAACTCTAGTGGTGCGGTCACATGATGAGACATTCCTCTATGATGAAAAATGTTCTTCAATGTACAATGAAGGCTGGAAGAAGACGAGGTGGAAAGAAGACATGCCTGAATAATATCACGGGCTGGACAGGAAGTTTCAAAATTCATCAGGATGGTAAAGGATACAGATGTGTCGAGATATTTCTGCACTAAATGTCTCAAAGTGCCCCCTCTACGATCTCGACAGGCTATGGGTTTTATTATTGTTATATGTTATGGTGTTCGCACAATTAATATTGCATGTGGGTGGTGCTTGTCATCTGAAAAGTTTGAGAACCCTTGCTTTATAAGATTGTTGATGATTAATGCAGTCTAGAAGTTCTCCTTAACTGGATTACAGCATAGTTATAACAATTGTTATTGTTCTAGTGCTGTTCCCTGTCTTTGGTTTGACAGGATTTCATATATTTCTGGTTTCTAAAGGCACCACAACAAATGAACAGGTAAGTCTGCTGTCATTAACTTAATTTGATATTTCTTTTTATTTGTACATGGCATGCTTTGCTCCAATTTCTGTTAAAAATGTGTTGTTGTTCTTCTGCGTTCATTCTCAAACTCCTACAGATTAGCATGATGCAATCCAGAGAACAGAATGTATTGTGTCATCGTTTACAGCTTAGCTGCGATATTTGCACCTTTTGGCTTGACACATCTGACTTTAGCATGGCTTCTTGATCATTTAACTCTATATGGGATAGGATAGCAAACTCCACCCCAAAACCTCCTTAATTGCTTCTTATGACATTCTTGGCAGGTAACAGTGTATCTATTGTGTGTTCTCGTGTTGACCCAAGCAACATACTGGCATTTCAGTTTCTAGTATCTTGTATCAGTAATGACATGAGGAAATTCCTAACTTCCACACAAATCACAAACTGAGAATTATAAAATGTTACATCTACTCTTACACTAATGTATATCCCACCGATGCCAACTTCTTGAAATGGAGATGGGGCTTAGTTCGGCCAACAGAGGCTGGAAACTAAGATTGTTCTGACCAACTCAATATCGATCGGGACCACAGTCCTGCCCAAGCAAGCACAGTTGCTGTAGTCAGATATACCAGGCAGATAGGCACACCAGCAACCGTGGTATCATGCAACCCGACTAACTGACACATCTGCGTAACAACAAAAACAAAACACTAATGTACAGCTCAGAAACATAATGAACAAACAGCTAGAAGACAGAATTTAAGCCTTTGAGACGTGGATATATATATATATAAGGAGAATTTTGTAGAAATAGAAGAAAATAAAGAAGTTCTGACAACACTGCGTATGAGAAAAAAGAATTATTAAAGGAAATAAAATTCAACAGAATACAAGACATGACACTGTGTTCAAGACTTGACTTGAGTGTAGAGGAAGGGAGGTGAACAAGAGGTAGGCAGAGAAATAAGTAAGAGGGAAACATCATGAGAGGAGCAGGATAAAATATAGCAGAGTACACCAAAAAAGGCAAGAGTGTTGGAGGTTCATTGCAGAGATGGCACATGATGATGATGTTGAGTTTTCTATGGTCATCTTGTGCTACCAAATACTCATTTTTAATGTTGTTTTTTAAATATAATGTATTTGGTATGTTCACGATTCTGTTTATGCTCATGATGTGTAGAAAGATGATTAACATTTTAAAAATGGCTTGAATTGTGACTATAAATTTAGTTTTTTTATAACTTTATTTCACTGTTTTAGCAATGATCCGATGGGTCAAAGGGCATGAGCCCATGGACCGCTGGATCAGCAACCAACCAACCAGCAATGATCCGCGGGCTACTTACTAGGTCTTCGTGTGCCGCAATTGAATATCCCTGGTGTACGGCATCCAGAAAATTGCAGCACAGTGTACGGCATCCAGAAAAGATGCAGTGAAATAGATAATCCAAAGAAATTAATCTTTCACCCAAAGCAAATGTTCCCTGACCAACCATATCAGAGATTATTAATATGCATTCACTGCAGCAAAACTGAAATTCAGCAGGTGATACTTGGAATGTGGTAAAGAAGTCTTGCTAATCACTGAAAGCACACATAACACATACAAATTATTGTTTCCATCAAATGACCATTATCAAGAATACATTCACACAAAAATCAGCGAGTAACAGCACTATTTATATTCATGTGGCAGAGCTATATATATATTATATATAAATGGCAGATGTCAGAATTTGCATAGAGTAACATTTTATGCTTTATCATATTTTTGTTGTCATTGTACCAGGTAACTGGCAAGTTCAAAGGTGGACCTAACCCATTCACAAAAGGTTGTATCAAAAACTGCTGCTATGTATTCTATGGACCTAGGTGGCCAAAGTAAGTAGGAATAGTTCATTTTATAGTTTAGACTTATGTGCCACTATCATATCTTTATCATCAGAGAGTATGAGGTCTACACATTTCTTTTCTTGTGTCCAACATTAGAATGTGCATTTTCATTGTATGTTTTTTTTATTTTTCTAGAATTACCTGAGGATTATCACTTGATCCATGCAGTTGTTGTTCGTGTAGTTGTAAGTGCATTGAAGTTGCGGATTTTAGTCAAATTTGGTTATATCAGAGCTTTGCAACCATAAAGCAGTAGAGTTTGCGGTTCTGAAATCGCCACGATCTTTAAAAGTCATTAAAGTTTCTAAAACAGAGAGTACACAATAGCAACAACATGACATGCCATGGTTATCATAAAAAGGTAATGAGGTTTTGGGGGTGGGGTATGGCTGTCCCAATCCATAGGTCAAGGTGACTAAATAGCCATGCTGAAGTTGGATGTGTCAGCCTGAAATGTACAGATATCACAGTCATGCTGTAAACTGTGACATGATGTGTTCCATGTTCCAGTCTATATGCTGGTAACTAGCTTGGTCTGTAGATAAAATGCAGAAGTGAAGAGGGGCTACATGACCTGGGCATGTGCATCTCCACAAAATACAGTTTCCAAACTGACCAATGCTAATATTAAAATGGTCCTCAGATTTCATAATACATCCTGCAGATATGTCTACTCTTTTGTGATTTGATGACTAAAACCTGGCCCCAAGACACCACTGGAAGAGACACTGTTGGTAACCTCCTGCTCATGACTGAATTAATGGAAGTAACCGACAGACAAGAACACAAGGAGATCATGTGAGGAATAAAGAGATTACAAGAACTGTTGGCACAATGTCTGTTGTCTTCTTCTGCGATCAGTTTCCTATGCTCAGAAGTCTATATAGGAAGGAGGTCAGCCTTCATTAATTCAGCAGGTCCTCGCGGTTGTCCCACTGCTTCTCTCCAGATCTGCCTCTTGTGGCCATGTAGAGATCTGTGGTCAAATATATAGAATACAGACACTGAAATGGTTCAGCCACAATGAGAATTAACTCTATTTTTCAGTGACAGCATGAAAATGGAAACAGCAAGAGGCAGAGGAAGACCAAGAAGAAAGTGGATTGAAGGATTTACCAATGTTTTGAGACGTCGTATATTACTGCATATCAAGTGACCAAACATGCCATAACCTACAAACAGATCATAAATCAATCCTGCGACACCTTACAAATATTATCAATCCATACTTTTTTCTGACTTCTTCTTCCATCTTCAACAAAGACAAAGATAGAAGCAACCTACCCATATACACTGATCAGCATAGAAAACTAACTTCAGAAGAAGTAGAAGAGTGCAGAAGATCCCCAAACACTAATCCCCTTTTCACTGAATATATTCTTCATCTAGAAATATTGCCTTAGCCATTGAGACTGTCAGTTCTAATCTGTACTAGTATATTATTGCGTATATGCTTATGTTTTTCCTAGAGAATAGTTTTTACTTATTTCAGTAATGCAGAAGTCGGGTGTGTCAGACCATTGCGCAAATAAAACAGTGACAGCAAATTTCCATTCTGTAAGCTAGATCCTGCTGGAAATTTGAGAATGAATAAAAACAAAAGAACCTTATCGCAGTTCTTACTCTTATTTCCCATTAATAAACCTATGTCCCTTTCATAGATTTATTTCGTTTGCAGACTTGTAGGCTACATACCCAAAACAAGAACTGTCAAGGTTGACTCCAGTAAAATAACCTACATTGCAGCAGACAACGATATCAGTATTAGAGTTGGAGCCAAATCCAATGGTGTTCGGGCATCTGGAAAAAATCATTATGTAAGTATGGGTTTAGTGGTTGCAAATGATAGAAGTATCATATGGTATCTATGTTGTTTGTTTGTTTTAAGACCAGAGTAAAAAGATTGACACTCTTTTTTTTTGTTTGGGAGGCTTTCCGGCGCTTTCAAAACCGAGAGAGCTGTTTGACTCAATGTTGATCACATGCAGAATTCTGCAGATCTCATAATGTACAAACTAAAACTAGCAATATGTCATGACATGTAACATTTATAACTAGCAATATGTCATGACATGTAACATTTATAACTAGCAATATGTCACTACATGTAACATTTACAACTTGCAATTTGTCACAAAATGTAATATTTACAACTAGCAATATATGGGACACCTAACCCCAGTCTAAAGCAATAGCACCCAGTTCTATGGCACCCAGCCCCAGTCTAAAGCAACAGCACCCAGTCTTTGTATTCCTTGCTCCACTGTAGGAACTCATTAACGCACACCAATTTCTTTTTATTCTTCTGTGTTAATTCTAAAACTCGTACAGATTAGCATGATGTAGTTCATAGAACAGAATGTGTTGTGTCATAATTTACAGCTTTATTGTGATTTCTGTGCCTTGTGTTCTGACACATTTGGCTTCAGCTTGATTTCTGGGTCAATTTGACCCTCTAAGGGATGGATATAACAATAGATAGCACCAAAGTGAAACAAGCCAAAGAATTTAAATATCCAAGCAGCATTTTTTCTGAAAATGGAAGATTAAGAGAAATAGAAACAAGGTGCCAGAAAGCAAACACAGTGACCTACCAATTTTTCCCATTACTTCTTCACCCAAAAATCAAGATGGAAATAAAATAACAGATAATATTAGCAATTTTTATATCAACTCTGCTACCAATGTCAAACATGGTCTTTAACAGCCTCACAGCAAAAGAAAATCGTTACATTTGAAAGGAAGTGTCTAAGAAAAGCTGCAATGGTTACTAAACTAGATAAAATAAGAAATGAAGAAATTAGGAAAAGATTGGTATAATATTATGTATTGAACATATTGAAAGTAAAATGGTTCTGTCACCTTATGAGAATGAACCCAAACCAAATACCAATAAGAGCATATAACAAAAGAATATCTGGGCAAAAAGCCAAAGGTAGACCAAGAAAACGGCGGATATAAAACATCAAGATAGCCTTGAACAAACATGGACGAAATGCATCTACAGCGACACATCTGGCTTTGAAACAACAGCTTACACTCCCACCCTTATGCTTAACGGCAAGTATGAATAAGATCAACCATCATTCACCTGGGGATAGACAATAGGGATGGAACAGTCAACACCACCCCAGAAACCTCTTTAGTCGCCCCCTATGCCATGCATGCTGGTAATGTGTAGCTATTGTTTCCTCCAATTTCGGGATCCGACAACACAATTTGAAAACTATCTGTCCTTATTTTCTCATTTTAAAGAAAATTCTGAATCAGCTCTAGAACTACTTCCTTGTAAGCATGTGAACTCATTATGGTAGCTGAAAGGGTCTGAGCACCCATTGAGATGCAATGAGTATTTATAAAATTTATATGTTCATTATATCCTGTTTTAATCCATTAAAGTGTTCAATTCCGTAAAAATTATCATTTTTGGCCAGCATAGACAACTATTATTAATATACAACTATAAACTAATATACAACTATAAACTAATATACAACTATAAACTAATATACAACTATAAACTAATATACAACTACAAACTAATATACAACTAAAACTAATATATAACTACAAACTAATATACAACTATAAACTAATATACAACTATAAACTAATATACATCTATTATATGACATATATAACTATAACAACATATATAACTAATATACAACTATAAACTAATATACAACTATAAACTAATATACAACTATAAACTAATATACATCTATTATATGACATATATAACTAATATACAACTAGAAGTTAATATACAACTATTTATTATTTCAGTTAAACAGTAAGTGAAAGGCTAACTAAAGCTTATAGTGAATACAGATACAGTGTTTAGGAATGGGCAAATGTTGATCCATCTAAGTGAATACATAAAATGTCAACCTTACTGGATTTTTGTAAACTTTTGCTGGCACAGCTGACATTTGTTTTGAACCAAATTTCTTAAGGTTGATTTTGTTAGATGGATATTGGGGGATGCATGGTGGTGTACTAAAATAATAGTTGTGAAAATGGCAGGTACATTCACGCAGTTAAGTTCATGTTGTGATAGTGATTATTTTTACAAGAACAATTCTGGCAGGAGGATCATCCAACTATAGTTAAGTGCAACTGCCAAAGAGAGGAGGGTGATCTTTAAATATAGTAGTGTCATTTACTATATTGTGTCATGGTTTACAGCTTAGCTGTGATGTCCTGTACCTTTAAGCCTGACACATCTGACTTCATGGACATTGTACTGGCAATAAGTTTAACTTTACCACACCCAAATAAAAATTATGTAACTTTCCCTCTGCAAGCAGGATTCTTTTATAATTGTGTAATTTTACTGCATGTTAGAAAATGCAATAACATTTTTTGTTTTTTGGAGATTTTTATGTATATTTTTTTATGGAAATAAGAATTTACATAGACAACTATTATTAATATAACAACATATGACAGTGTGTTGATATAACACTTCATATTTCTCTTATTTCTCTATATATTTCTCTATTTCTCTTAATATAACAACATATAACACCGTTTCACCGCTGGCCAAAAATGATAATTCTAATGGAATTGAACACTTTAATGGATCTAATGATGTATAAACTAATCATTCATAACTAACAATGTGTCACTACATGTAACATTTACATCTAGCAATATGTCACTACATGTAACCTTTTATAACTAGCAATATGTCACTACATGTAACATTTATAACTAGCAATATGTCACTACATGTAACATTTACAACTAACAACTTTATCCTCAGCCATTCGGGGGAATGTAGATAAATCATGCTGAGTCCATTCCTTGATGTTATCAATCCATAATTTTATCTTACCACCTCTCCTCCTTCCACCCTCAAATGTTCCTTGCAAAATAATTTTAGAAAGCGAGTCGTGTCTCGTTACATGTCCAAACAATTTTACACCATTTCACCACTGCCAGCAGTGGTTCTTGATATACTGAAAGCGTGTTTATTTGCTGCCTGACAAATGTTTGTTTTGTGTACTGTATAGGTGATTCTTAACAAATGTCTGTAGCACTTGTTTTAAAAAGCCTGAATCCTTCTGTGTCTGCATTGAGTGTCCAACTTTCACATCTGTACAAAAGTATACTAGATTGATCTTTACTGTAATACTGATCTTAACTTGTCCATATCATATTCAACCTTACCTAGCAGCCATCACCATCTCGAGTCTTAGCTTAATCTCATTTCCCGGTTTGCCATCATCACATATTTGGGACCCGAGATGTTTTAACATTATCATTGGTTAATATTTCTTGTAGCCTTCTCAAGATGTGAATTTTATTTAATCCTGTTTAAACATTATCATTGGCTGATATTCTTTGTAGGCATCACAAAGATGAGCATTGTTTTTCCAGTGATTAAGGAACATAGATAGATACCCGCCAAATGTGGATGTGTTGGGCCATTGGAGCAAATAAAATGGTGACACTGCGCATTTCCATTCTCTGGACTTCATTCTGCTGGAAATCTAGTAGACTTTGGTCCTGTTACGAGAGAGATCCAGCGAGAGTTTGAGAATGAACAATGAAGAATAAGATAGATAGATTGAGAAGTTATAGAAAAAATCTGAAGGAAAAACTTTCAAATTCTGTCTACTTCCTCCTCGTTTTTTAAAAATAGAAAGAGAACAAAAGGATTGGCTTGTAACAAGAAAAGAAAAGGTACAAAGAAATAAGTGGTATATCTTTAACTATTATTTAACAGTGTTCACACTAAGGTATATCTTTAACTATTATTTAACAGTGTTCTTTGGTTGAAAATGTTTATTGTGTCTGATCAAGATTATATATGTACTTTCCTTACTTGTTTCAACAGAGACCTCGTAGTACGCACGAGCACGATGAGTATATGGACAAAGGTAGCCAATCTTTTGATTGTGAACCATCCCCACATGTAATACGCAGGCAAGGTGGTTCATACACCAACCTCTTTGACTCTGGTGGCAACCATCAACAGCAGCAGCAGCAGCCTTTGGTTGGAGCATCTCTGCAAGCCAGTTCTCACTCCATCAACAAGGAGTCTGCATCATCACAAAATCTATACCAATCTCAACCGAAAAATACCTTTGAGCGTCCTACAAGAAAGATGATGCCTGTTAGTATACAAAATGGTGGGAGTCTGGGTCGAAATAAAGCCCCAGTAGTACAGGAAGAAGATGCAAGTCTTCACCTTCAGTTAGATTATGGTCTATCCTCTATAAACAGTCCTGGAATTAAACGATGGAACTCCTCCAATGGGCCAAATATTCAGAGTCAAAGTCTAGAGAGAGCTCTGCCTCCAAAAGCACCGACATCAAAACCTTCAACTAGAGTAAGCTCCCCTCACCAACCAGTCTCTCCACCTTCTCTTTCTGGTGACAGGGGTAATGGGCGGCCTCCACATTCTCCTCATTCACCATCACCAGTAAGAGGTGGTGTTAAAGATTCATCCACGTTCTTCGTTCCTTCATCTTCTCCTATTAAAGATAGAGCAAGAAATTTTTACCCCAGTCGCTCCAGAGAGAATTTAAATAGATCTAAAGAACATTTGAACAAATTAGGAGAATCTTTGTCTGTTAGAAGAGGCTCTGCAGATCATCTTTTGAGTTCGCACAACAAACTTGGTGCAGGAGACCATCTCAGCAACCCAGATGACCGGCTTGGTATTCAATCTTTCAGTCCCACAGAAAGAATCAGGAATGAGGAGAGCTCTCCTAGGGGTAATCCTCCTAATAATTCTAGGACAATTGATAGAAATGGTTCTAGAGATTACATCAGTAGATCTGGTAAAATTGACATTCAGTTAGGGGACTTATCTGAAGGAAAGTACAATAATAAAGATAAATATTACAAAGATATGATCGTGTCTAAGTACAACAGTAGAGACACTTATAATGACAATTCCCTGCCAAGAAGAAGCTCGGAGTCTCATTCAAAAGATAGAAGTTCATCTAAAGATCGAGACCGTTCAAAAAGTTTTGACTTTGATCCCCCTCGAGGGAAATTTGAGCTAAAAGATAAAGAAAAAACAGGAGGCATCAGTTGTAATGTACCCAGAAATTTATCTGAACCATTGCATACAGGATACGGGGATGGTAGCAGTCTTAGCTCTGATAGTGCTTACCAATCTAACCACATACCACACACCACTTCAGGGTATTATCAACTGGCTACAAATAGAAGTGGATCAGCTGTCCTTGGACGTCTAGATGGAACACTATCATCCAATAACTCCACAAACACATCTTTACTATCCCGCTCATCAAATGCTTACCAAACAGTACACCCTAGCAGCAATATCCTTATTCAAAAAGTTCCTGCTTCATCAAATCCTTCTATCACATCATCAAACTACCCAAGCCAATCATCTTCAATATCGATGCTACAGCAGCAGGATCATCATCCTACATCTTTTGTGCGGACTTTACAACCCGGTGAAGTATCTGATATACGTGACAAGCGTATAAGTGAAAGGCTGCGACGACAAAGTCAATCATCCCGCAAGGAAAACACACTGAACGTATTTGATACATACGAGGCTTCTGTGTAATGAGTGTCAACTGTTAATTTTCTTGTTGAAGTGTAAGTAATTATTATTTATTGTAAGTTGTTTAACTGTTTCTTTGTGTTGCACAAAGAAAAGCTTTACAAGTGCATCATTTGCAGTTATTTAGCAATGTCTGGAGCTAGAAGACTTGACGTTCGGACAGAAACAAGATCTGGATCATAATTTCTCGCCTGACACTACCATTTCTGCAGTCAATTAAGCTGTTAATGGGTACCTAACACAGGAGTTAAGGAAGGTAAACACAACAAGAAAGGGAACTGGCCACTCCACCTAATAGTTGCTGCGGCTTAGTACATGAAGAATTATCTTCATACCCGACTGCAAGTTGCTGTCATGGGACCTACCTTTAAAAGAAAGGATAGGCATCACAGAAATATAGTAATAAAATTTGTTATTTGGACTTGTAACATCAATGATACTCTTGAGCTAACAACATTAGCAATTCACTTTGGTCAACAACATTGACAATGTTTGGGTCAACTGACATAACACATGGGAAAAGGCTGAAATAAAATTGTTTCAGCTGTCATGCTTTTCATTTCTGCAGAAGTATGCATGACTGTATCAGTGATTAGACAAGATAGTTGATGTGGAAAAAAATTATACCGGCCTGTAAAATGTATCAGAATCTGGTGTGCACAGGTTTACATAGAATGCAGTCGCCGGAAAGTGGAGGTGATGTACTAATTTCCTGTGGTGTTTGTGGCTGTTTATGTGTAGGGCATAGAATGGCAGGTTAATTAATGTGAATGAATGTATTGAATAATAATTTTAAAAAGAACACAATCACACACATATTTATCTTTTGTTTGAACAGTTGCTAGCAGTTAGATGCTGTTCATGATGAAGTGGTAACATTAGAATTAGTTGTATAGCAGAAAAGTCCATGCTTCCAGACTACCATCATATAGTGCCCCTCAAAAAGCATTACTATACACATGATGGGTACAAAGCCAGGGGCGGCCTTGCAAATGATGGATTACAGAAATAAAAGAGTCAACGAAAAAATATATATGAAGCATACAGAAAAGCCATTTTTCAGAGAACTTCTACTCGTGGCGCTGAAAGTCATAAAGGGGTATAAAGCAAAAAGAAAGAAGAAAGGTCACAAAAAAATGATGCCACAATCATATGAAAGGTACACATTGTTTTCTCCCAACATGGTCTTGCTCATGCCAGATTCCGGATGCATTTTACAGGCCAGTATTATTTTGTTCTACATGCACCAACAAGATTTAACAGAACCAGCATTATTGAATGCCACAACCCACAGTTGATCAGTTTCTTTCAGTAGTAAAGGGCATGCTCATAATTTTAACAAATTGATACAGTATTCTGGTGTGGTACAAAGGGTTTCACATCGCTCTCATGTGAGTCCCAAGGGTAACAGATAACCAAGTACCTCCACATGGTGCATCCTGGTAACATGTACCAAAGCTCTCGTGGTGCATTTGGTAACACTTTTCTTTTAGCTTGTATAACGATGTCCAGTCTGCAGATGAAATGTAAATTAATTACAATCAGAAAAGAATATCTCCAGAACCTATCATGCAACATATCCAGCGACACTGTCATATCACAGTAACGCCACATCAGGTGTGAATGGTCAGATGTCAAGGTCATAGCTGAGTCGAAGTTCCCAACATGAGAAACTGATGCTAGGGTATGGTAACATAGAGAGGTAGTAACATAGAGAGGACAAGCTAACTGTCTTTGGAGTAAGCAAGGCATGCTAAATTGTGGCATTGTATAAGAGAAAGCAAAAGGTGGAAACGATGTCTTAAACTCCAGTAACAAATCAGCTAATGTTCATTGTTTAGAACTTACGGAAGCTAATACACCCTCAAACATCCCCTCTATGAGCCTGACTTCATGTATTGGATAAATGAGAGTTGGTAATCCTGATTTGACAGCTTTGAATAAAAGTTATCTTTGCACAGGAAAAAGCATTGAATAAATGTCAGGTAGCACATTCTGTTCAAACTCACAGATAGATGCAGTTAAAAGACTCAGACACTGGACTTGTTAGCAACGTTGCCAGGAAGCAAGTACTGATCTTTGAGAATTAAGCAATCCAAGTCCAACTTGACTGATTCATATGTCCTAACACAGCTGAGCAGAGAGAATTGGATCCACAATCCTAAGGTCACAGTGGTCAGTGAAATCATCTTACACAAGATTTGTTTACCTGCAGAAAATTGCCTTGTCTTTGATAGAAGTTGACCCACGTTCAAATGACCACCTTCCATTGCCTAACATGGACATATAGGGAAATTTAAGTCAAGAATTCCAAGGGGAAAGTAAGAGATAAACCAGTAAAGGCAGATTGGGAGCTTCATCCTGGCAACTAGTCTGGCAAGACCAAAAGAATCCTAAATGCAGAAGAAGAAGAAAAAACCATCAAAGGCAAAGAATTTAAATACAGTCCATGCTTATTGATGGATTGAAAAACCCTCACAGGTGGATGAGGTAAGGATAATGTACAGATTATGAAGCAGACTTTGGACATGTTTGGCAGTGCTGCTAGCATAAAGGACTCTATTAATTAGAACGAACCAACCCTAGTTCAATTTGACCGTCATTTGTTTCCCAACATGGACATACAGAGTACTTTGGAACAGTCTCCCAAGGACACAGTGGACAATGAAATTTTCTTCATACAAGAGAAATGGATTACCTGCTCTGAAACACCTCTTCCGAAGACAGTCAGACAATGGATGATCCAAACACAATACTAAACTCATCTCATAACAGACCATCTTCACATAGGAGCCCTCCTCACAAGACAAAATCGCAAGGTGAAGTCTTCTGGGTATGAAAGATAACTCTATAGAAACCTCCCACTGCATATAGAAAAGAACAAATCGCTTGTATTTCTTCTAAACAAACAAATAGTACCGGGTATTTCAATGTTTAAAAAAAAAAGATTACAGTATTTTTGATTTCATTAGAGAATGTCACTGTGCCCAGTATACAACCACATCCTTTTTGTATGTTGTGTTTGTGAGAAATGTGCATACATTTACAATATTTTGTATTATAGCAATATATATGTCAGCAGTTAAAGGTTAGATGAAAGGTGCCCACTGAAGACGGATGTGTACGGGCCAAATAAAACAGTGAAACAACGCATTTTCATTCTCTGGACTACATCCTGCTGGAAATCTAATAGGACCATGGTCCTGCTACAAGAGAGATCCAACGGGAGTTTGAGAATGAACGCTGAAGAAGATGAAAGGTGAAGGTCACAAAGTGAAATGTGATTTTTGTAATAATCATAATTCATTGATATTTGTTCTTTAATTCTATACAGTGGAACCCCTCTATAGCGCATTCTTTTATAACATATTTCCCTTTATAATATTATAACACTTTTCAAAATCCAGAATTATATTTATTCTATATTGTATGTACTGTATATAGCGAATTTCTGTTAATACATACATATTTTGTCGGCCCGGACCAAGTTGTTATAAAGGGATTCCACTGTATTTATAATACCCCTGTAATATTAGCTTCACTAGTCTTTTCCTCTGCTTCAGTCAATTTTAAACTGCAGATTTTTCTCATAGCACTATAGTTGAACAGGGTATTTTTGTTTACATTTCCAAAACACAAAAGGCTAGTTGTGTTAGTTCTGAGCAACTCAGCTTCTGCTCCTCAGGGAAGCATAAATTACGGCAACAATTTTTTTTTCAAATTTGTGTTTGTTTATAGTATTAGAAGAATGTTTTCACATAATCAGATTTGAGATTAATTAGTCAACTGAATATCGTCGAGATGATGACGTAAATAGTGTGTTAAATTCAGAGGATGTATTAATTGTGGTGTGATATTTTAAATTGTTATTTAAAAATGTGTTCATTGAACTCTAGTTTTCATTCAACTTAACAAGTGTTCATTCAACTAGTCAAGCAAAATGAATTAAACAGGTTACTAAAACACTTACCTTGCCTATTAATAAAAATATATTAAAAAAGTATATATAAAAAAACATACAATAAAACTAAACAGGACAATTCTCCACATATCAGCTCAAATTGAACCTTTTTCAAGAGACAAACAACAGAAAACAACAAAATAAAAAACAAAATAGATGACTAGATTACCCTGTTCATCTATTTTGTTTTTTATTTTGTTGTTTTCTGTTGTTTGTCTCTTGAAAAAGGTTCAATTTGAGCCGATACGTGGAGAATTGTCCTATTTAGTTTTATTGTGTTTTTTTATATATACTTTTTAAAAATATATTTGTATTAATAGGCAAGGTAAGTGTTTTAGTAACCTGTTTAATTCATTTTGCTTGACTATTTGTTCATTAGGTTACTGCGGCACCATCCACTTTGTCAGACACCCTCTGACCATTTGGTTATTTATGTTCATTCAACTCAAGTTTTCATTAAAAACGAGAGGTCCAGTAAAATGGTAGGGTGATAATAAAATTTGAGTAATGATATTCATCAAGTAAATATCTGTTACAAATACCTACCATTTTGACCCTATATGGTAGGGGTCTGGAACGTATGGCTCGCGGGCCAGATGTGGCTCTATTGATGGCTGCATCTGGCTCGCAGACAAATGTTCGATTATAAAAAAATGTTTCTTTAGACTCCTTTGATCTACATTTAGTTAGTTATTTAGTCGTTGGATCATCGTCATTGCACTTACGACAAGTCCATAGGTGCTCAGATCTCTCTTTGAGTGTAGCCACCATTACACGTTGACTGATGGTCCCAATACGCAGTTGATTGACCATCATTCTTTTTTGCCCACGAAACCGCTCTATTCTAGTGACACCACATTTCAAACCAAATTCCTTTATTCTAGTCATGGAACAAGAGTCATCATCGCTTATACAATCATTTGCTCGTGCGTTTTCCCGTAGGGCGTTCAAAATGTCTGCTCAATCCATCGCTCCACCAACAGCCGTAGTAGCAGCGTGTGCTGCTAACCTATCGGCTTTCTGCCCAGGCACTTCTGATGTGTCTCTCAACCGACCCATCTGTATATACAATCATATCACCTTCCCTGGAATTTTCACCGATTAGAGCGAGTACCTCTGACTCCACCACTGTCGGACACCATTCCCGGCATTCTCTACTGAGTGTTATTACTTTGAAGGCTGTCTGACAATCTAATGGCGCACGACTCCATTCCTCATCAGATAGCACATCCTCCAATCTGCACACACTCTGTATAATATCCTCTGCACGCTCCATCCACGACTTTCCTCTCTTAAGTCGACTGCCTTTCACTTTGAGAATTTCAGAGTGTAGAGGATGTTCTTTATCAGCGGTGATTTGTAGGTAGTTCCGCGCCCTGCAGATTTGTATTTCTTTGCTCTGCAGTTGGACAAACCATTAAGTATTGCATAGCTCATGCTGACGTATCTCTCGTACACCCCAAAATGATTCGCATTGCCTCATTCTGGATTTCCAATCTTTCTGTTTGAGTCTGACTCAGTGTTAGAATCGCCAGTGCGTACTCTACCATCGCCACCACCAATCCCTGATACAACAACAAAAATATCTACATATTAATTGCATATAAATATTTCATTCTACAAATGAACTAAAGTTTACTGCAGCTCAGCATCAGAAGTGGTAAAGGAGATGAACTCCGCTGACCTAAAAGACAGAAAAATAGCAATCCTGCATTCAGTGTAATTAAAGGGAAATAACTCTTGCTATTATACCTCCAAATGCATAATGTATACCTCATAATTTATGGCTCTCACAGAATTACTTTTCAAAATATGTGGTGTCCATGGCTCTCTCCAACAAAAAAGGTTCCTGACCCCTGCTATATGGGATGGAACATACATCTCCAACCCATAACCTCCTTAGTTGCCTCTTACGACATGCATGGAAGGTAAATTTGCTCCCCTTTTACTTCCTAGCAACACATAGGTGATCCACATCTGCTTTTTTGGGTTCAATGAAGTGTCAGTTGGACTGAGCTAGTTTTATTACAGCAAGGAAGGGAACTGGTCATCCTACCTAAATAGTTGCTGCGACTTAGTAGATGAAGAATTATCTTCATCCCTGACAACATGTTGCTGCCATGGGGAATATAACTTTACCTTTAGTTCATTAGACTGACAAAAGTTCTGAATATGGATGCTGTGAATAGCTAAGATAATTTATTCTTTACAATATTTTGTAAAAATCAGTTTGTGATATTTTCAAAGACATAAAGCATGTGTGATTGCTTTTTTCTTCCCATATGCCAACCTGGTAGCTCTTTTTTTAACCATAAACTATTTACCGGATTTTTACCACATTAAAAATTTGCATGCTAAATGTCTTAATAATCATATATGTTAGTCCAAATATGGTCCACATGAAAAAAAGGAAATGAGTGTGCAATGTTTCTTGTTACCTCATATGATAAACCAAATTTAATTCAGAGTTCCGTTATTGATAGAAACACATTATATGTGTGTTCATTTCTGTTATATTTTCTAGTTAATTTTGAGTACATTCGTGAATTGTCGGCTCTGTAACGACTAAGGTACCAGGTTCAAATCCTGTCACATGAAATTGTGCATCAGGACTGTTCCAAAAGAAAAGACAAACTATTGAACATATTTATATTGCCTAGAAAATAACTACAGTCAAAAAATACTGAGTTAATGACTATGTCCTGAATAGAATATGCTACCAATTATTTTTTAGAGAGAATTGACACAGATTCTTTTGACAAGTCATTTGATACGTATGCCAGATAATCGCCTACCAAAGATACTTCTCTATGGTCAGTTACAGAAAGGCATGCATTCTCAAGGTGACTTAAAGAAGTGCTACAAGAAATCATTAAAGATCTCACCGCAAGCCTTTGCAATAAATCGATACATGGGAATATGCTGCACAAAATAAGGTGCAGCATAATGTGAAAAGAGGAGAAATTCAACAGCGGGGAGTAGCTAGAAAGTGATGGCTATATAAAAAATCCATCTGCAGTTGTCATCATATGCCCGTGCTGAACTTCCCAAGGATATTTGCTGCCATAATAGAGCTTGGTTTGGGTTGCTATCCCCCAGGAATTGCTTGTTGTGCAATGGGGTGATATCTCAGAGCTTTCTTTCATACCCAGATTTCGGCTTTGCACAATGCCTATTGAGCCTTCTACTCATAGGGGGCATGAATAGGGCTTATTAGTCATCTGTAAACTAAGTCAAGGATGTTACTAAAAATTTCAAAACTCTATGTAACAATTCATCATTATCACTTTTGATGGACGAACATCCCAAACAAAACGTTATACAAATTCCTTATCCCCTAACGCCACCCTCTCACATTTATTGTCCTATTCATGCAGTGTTTGACTCTAATTTCATACAGTCATAGTTTTGCTGTTATCATCCAACAGACTGAGACTGAGTTACTGCAGTATAGATTCCCATAGAATTTTATTTGGCTTCAAAACACAATTATTTATAAACTAAAACTTCCTTCACTTTGCTTTGTGGCAATTCAGTGAAGTAGGCACTCCAACCGATTGACCCAACGGGGTGAATACCACAGGGAGATTAGAATCATCCTTCACTGTTTTCTGGTAGTTCAGTGCAGTAAGCAAACCAACCGATTGACCCACAGAGTGAATCCCTGAAGATTGAAATCATATTTTTTACATTTTTACCCAGCTCAAAGATATTTGCTTTGAATGTTTCAAAAGTTGGATTAATCACCAATTGACTGCCCCATTACTGTGATCTATTTGAGATGATGTACATATTTAGAACATTTTCAATTTTCAAATGATTTTTATGGTTTTACTTTTATAAGTCATATCAGTTCAGACATAAATAATCTCTTTCAGTAGAAAATGTCAGGCATACAAAAAAAGTAGAGAAAAATATATATGTTAACATATATCTTTATTTCAAAGAAGAATGTCAGAGTTATTATTTACATGTTCTTAAAGATTGGAATATATCTGTCTAATTTGTATGTCCTTAAAGTTCTAATAAAATGGTATTTACCACTTTAGTATACGGCTCAGAAATATGGACATCATACTCCAGACATGAATTAAATATTAATAAATTTCACCTCTGCTGTCTTCGCAACATATTGAACATCTAGTGGCAGGACATAATCACAAACACAGAGATGCTAGAGCAGGTAAATTTACCATCAATTATGGGAACACTCAGCGGTAAGACGGTTGGGTCATGTGAGAAGGAAGTACAACAAACATAACCCACAGCAAATGTTTAGCAAACTTTCTGATGGAAAAAAAAAAGAGTTAGAAGCAGAGTACTCCTGAGATACAAAGTCGTATGCAAGACCTGAATGAAAGATTTGTATAATTGTTTGTTTTGCGTTCGCTCCATTGTAATCAGCATGGATATCCGTGCGATTTCCGCCAGGAGCGTGATTACGTTGTGCCACCGTTATGCTCCTTGTAGGCCTAGCACATCCGATTTCGGCATTATTTTTATAATGATCATAATAGTTGGGAAATTGTAGCAGTGCATGGAGGTTGGCATTGTGCAAAGGTGCAGAAACTTTTGAAACACATTTGGGGGATAGTCTAGAATACAAGCAGCATTCACGTAAAGCAAAGGTCACTGCAAAACAGTAGTTACTGATTCATTGTACATTTAGCACTACCTAAATATATGAACCTGCTAAATATCAGTCTAAAAAGGTCAAACATAGAATATATCTGATGTGTATATTCTTAAAGTTAGAATATGTCTATCTGATTTGTGTCTCCTTAAAGTTAAAATATATCTGTCTGATTTGTATGTTCTTGAAGTTAGAATATGTCTGTCTGATTTGTATATTCTTAAAGTTAGAATATGTCTGTCTAATTTGTATACCCTTAAAGTTAGAATATGTCTGATTTGTATATTGTTGAGGTAGAATATGTCTGTCTGATTTGTATATCCTTAAAGTTAAAATATGTATGTCTGATTTGTATATTCTTGAAGTTGGAATATGTCAGTCTTATTTGTATAACCTTAAAAGTTGGAATATGCCTATCTGATTCGTATAACCTTAAAAGTTGGAATATGCCTATCTGATTTGTATAACCTTAAAGTTGGAATATGCCTGTCTTATATGTGTTTAAATTTTGATGTGATGGCTGATTACATATACCATAGGTGGGAAACTTTTTTTATTGGTCAGCAGACCAAATTTTGGATTGTTGTCTGTGATGGTGGTCAAACTTGAAGTTCCAAGAATTGTAGTAGCTTTTGTCGCTGGCCCCGACAATGCTTTTTAACATTAAAGAGACTTGCTGTGTTTGAAGTCAAAGCTTTTATCACGTCTAGTGTTTTCAATTTTAAATATTAGTCTAGTTTCATTCAATTCTTTAAACTTTAGTATAATTTTTAAATTCTCAGCATAGTCCAGTCTTATGTTCTTACCTTTTATTTAACCATCAATTATTATCATATTCATCCTTAATCTCTACCGGAGTCTAGTCTTCAATTTTTATCTTATTCTAATCTGCAACATTATCTTTATTAATTCTTATTTCCATCATTAATCTAGTCTTTAATTCTCATCATTTCTCATCCTTATTCTTCTTCTTCAGCGTTCATTCTCAAACTCCTGCTAGATCTCTCTTGTAGCAGGACAATGGTCCTAAAATAGAAATGCGTTGTGTCACTGTTTTATTTGTGCCAAAGACCCGACACATCCATCTTTGGCAGACATCCTTATTCTAATTTCCATCATTAATCTGGTCTCCGCAATAAAGGTTCATTGCAATAGACCTACAACATCCCACACACTCCCCCCCCCCTTGACTCTATCCTCTAGTAAGGTCTTCAACAATGTGTCACGTCCTTTAACTCATTGGGGACCGATCACCACTATAACGGCTTTATAATATGGGTCTACAGGACCTTTCGCCACTTTAACGGCTTTGATTTTAGATAGATCAATATATTGATCAGGTATATTTCGTTTTGCCCAGTTCAAGTTTTATTTTAACCTCTGAACATCCAGGAAACTTCACTTCCTTTAGAAAACTGAAGATGACTCACGTGGCTGTAAAAGAAACCATTTCTTTGACCGCCACACGCTGTGTTTGTTATTTCCGAAATTCTGAAAAAAATGGCAACGCCCACTTCTTCTAGATACAGTGCAGAACAAGCTATGGTTAGGTTTCAGAACTTGCTAATTAGTGAATCGGATAATGATGATTCTGTTAGTGATTATATGCATAGTGTTGACGAAAAGTAAGAAACCAAAGCAAACTGGTGTAGTTTTATTAAAAATTTAGCATCAGATCAAGGAATGTTAGTTCCTCTGAAGAAGCGTCTAATAGTAGTGATGAATCTACTGATTCAGAGGATTTAGCTGGTACTATTAGGCCTACTAATGCTACAAGTAGGCCTATGCATCAAACTTCCACAAATCAACAAGATAGGCCTAGGACTGATGCTGTGTGGCGTGAAGCCCTAGAAGGAGAGAGTATAGGAATGTCTCACTTCATATAGATACATTCTGGCAGAAAACTTGGCCTTCCTGACAATGCCTCACCTCTCCATTATTTGCTATCCTTGATGACAGAACCAATAATTGACAATCTAATGGCCAATGTAAATTGTTATACCCAGCAGAAATTGAAAATGAATACACCTCGAATGAAATATTCTACTTATTCGATATGGATTCCGCTCGACCGAAACATTTTTAATGAAGTTTCTCGCCACCCTGATAAACATGGGTTTGGACCCCAAACATTCTATAAGGGATTTTTGGTCCACAAAAACACACAGAAGTAGCCCCTGGTTTGGATCAATTTTCAGCAGGACCAAATTCTTATTGATTTACCAATCAATGCTTCATGCGGCTGGAGCTGATGCACGGGGTAAATGTAAAATAGAGCCTTTCATAAATGAATAAATTGCGAGCTTTCAGAATGCATTCTATCCTTCTGAAAACATATGCATAGATGAGATGGTTATAGATCACAAGGGAAGATTTAGGCACAAGCAATATAATGCAAGCAAGCCAAAAAAAACAACCATATAAAGTCATACAGACTCTGCGACTCTATCACCGGATATGTTTTCAACCTGCTGGTATATTTTGGTGCTGACACAACATACAGGCTGGAAACTGACACAAAGTCTACCCATGCTGTCAAAATGGAAGCGAAGTATGGACAATAAATAAATGTACCCAAAATAAGCTGGAGTCAACTGATATGTGGTTTTTAAGATGAATGATGAATATTCAATGAACAGACAAGAAAACAAATGTAGAAGTTCCCAAAGATGCTGGAGTAAAACGACAAATTATAGCGACAATAAGAAACAATCACGATTTTAAGGGTCCATGACGAGAAAAGTTAAACTTAAACATTTAGTAACCACCGGAAAGATCAAGGGGAGAATAGACTGAGGAACACAAAGAGAGAATTTTCTGGGTGGGTTGCTACTGTGGCACAAAAAGAAGTCACCACTGAACTTTTAACAATACAAGAGACATAGTTGTGGAGAAGCATCATCACCTACGCCACTTATCATGACACTTGATTCATTGAATATTATCACGATCATTGATATTCTCAAACTATACTCTCATACTATACTCTAGCCACCATCAGCAGGTAGCATGTCAAAATGTACATCGCAGCCTTTAAAAACTCCTGCCCATCTTTAGCTAATCTAATCTTTCTGTCATTGTGATTGCATGCCTCTTTTCTCATTTCTCTGACATGATCCTCTTCATTACGGTATTTTTTTCTAGACTGTCATGTGTAGTATGGCGATAATATTGTTGTTTTCTGAAATGAACATTAATTTCTCTCTGGATGCTACTATTGATTGGGTTTTATGTTCCATTGTATTAACACAGAACAACCATATGAGCAGTAAAGGGTGGTTTCAACGGACTAACAACATCATTTGCCTTTTTATTTTGGTGGTCCGCTCTGCTAGACTGTAACCTCTTCATCTCGTGGTGTTTCTCTCCCAGTTGTATCGCTGCCTACCTCTTCATCATTTATTTTAAGTGGTCATCATCTCTTTGTAGAGTCTCTTTTGTTGTTTTTTTTCTGTTACTGTGTTGCTCCATCTTTTGCCAGCGTATCTGCCTTTTCATTTCATGGTATGTCAAAGTGGGATGATATCCATTGTTGTACTAATCTTCTTTGAATGCACACTTCTCATATTTCTGTCAAGGGCTTGTATTACAGATATCGCATCAGTAAGACACATCACCTGTTGACATTGGCTTGTTATGTTCTTAATTTTTTTCCACAGCAATTATTAGGAACTGTACATCTGCAGAGTAGTTGGAGTAGAAGATTCCAGTTAGTAAACATATGGTTTTATTGTCTTCTTATGGATATATTTATATACACTCCAGCATCTCCATTCTTCACTGCACTAGTTGCTGATCCATCGGTATATACTTGTATCTGGTGAACAGTCTTCTCTGTGAACTTACACATTGTGAGACGGAGAACACACATTGTGAGACAGAACACGCATTGTGAGACATAGAACAGGCATTGTGAGACAGAGAACACACATTGTGAGACAGAGAATACACATTGTGAGACAGAACACACATTGTGAGACAGAGAATACACATTGTGACACAGAGAATACACATTGTGACACAGAGAATACACATTGTGACACAGAGAACACACATTGTGAGACAGATAATACACATTGTGAGACAGAGAATACACATTGTGAGACAGAGAACACACATTGTGACACAGAGAATACACATTGTGAGACAAAGAACACGCATTGTGAGTCTTAGAACATGCATTGTGAGACAGAGAACACACATTGTGAGACAGAACACGCATTGTGAGTCTGAGAACATACATTGTGAGACAGAGAACACGCATTGTGAGTCTGAGAACATACATTGTGAGACAGAGAACACGCATTATGAGTCTGAGAATATACATTGTGAGACAGAGAATACACATTGTGAGACAGAACACACATTGTGACACAGAGAATACACATTGTGAGACAGAACACACATTGTGAGACAGAACACACATTGTGACACAGAGAATACACATTGTGAGACAGAATACACATTGTGAGACAGAACACACATTGTGAGACAGAACACGCATTGTGAGACATAGAACAGGCATTGTGAGACAGAGAACACACATTGTGAGACAGAGAATACACATTGTGAGACAGAACACACATTGTGAGACAGAGAATACACATTGTGACACAGAGAATACACATTGTGACACAGAGAATACACATTGTGACACAGAGAACACACATTGTGAGACAGATAATACACATTGTGAGACAGAGAATACACATTGTGAGACAGAGAACACACATTGTGACACAGAGAATACACATTGTGAGACAAAGAACACGCATTGTGAGTCTTAGAACATGCATTGTGAGACAGAGAACACACATTGTGAGACAGAACACGCATTGTGAGTCTGAGAACATACATTGTGAGACAGAGAACACGCATTGTGAGTCTGAGAACATACATTGTGAGACAGAGAACACTCATTGTGAGTCTGAGAACATACATTGTGAGACAGAGAACACGCATTATGAGTCTGAGAATATACATTGTGAGACAGAGAATACACATTGTGAGACAGAACACACATTGTGACACAGAGAATACACATTGTGAGACAGAACACACATTGTGAGACAGAATACACATTGTGACACAGAGAATACACATTGTGAGACAGAACACACATTGTGAGACAGAATACACATTGTGAGACAGAACACACATTGTGAGACAGAACACGCATTGTGAGACATAGAACAGGCATTGTGAGACAGAGAACACACATTGTGAGACAGAGAATACACATTGTGAGACAGAGAATACACATTGTGAGACAGAACACACATTGTGAGACAGAGAATACACATTGTGACACAGAGAATACACATTGTAACACAGAGAACACACATTGTGAGACAGATAATACACATTGTGAGACAGAGAATACACATTGTGAGACAGAGAACACACATTGTGAGTCTTAGAACATGCATTGTGAGACAGAGAACACACATTGTGAGACAGAACACGCATTGTGAGTCTGAGAACATACATTGTGAGACAGAGAACACGCATTGTGAGTCTGAGAACATACATTGTGAGACAGAGAACACGCATTGTGAGTCTGAGAATATACATTGTGAGACAGAGAATACACATTGTGAGAGAATACACATTGTGAGACAGAAAATACCCATGCCTCTTCTTCTTCTCGTTCGCAGTTTGACATATCTACACAGCAAGTCCTGTTTTCTTAATTAATGCTGCTGTATTTGAAAGCTCCTCAGTGCTCCTATACATCTTTCTGTGGATACCCATCTCTGTGGACAAGTGTTCTTCCCTTAACTGGTTTAGTGTCAACTATTCGGGTTGCATGATACCATGGCTGCTGGTGTGCCTCTCGGCCTGGCATCTCTGACTTCAGCACCTGTGCTTGCTTGGGCAAGATTGTGACCCTGCTCGATATTGGGCTGTCCCGACCAATCTTAGTTTCCAGCCTCTGTTGGCTGGACTAAGCCCCATCTCCACGTCAAGGAGTTGGCCTCGATGGGGCTTGCCTCTTGACATCAATGTTTCAAATAAAAGCACAGGTTCCATTCAGTTGTGTAACTGAAGTAACATGTAAGGTTTCTCATAGGCATGTTTTTGTGTAAGTGAAGTAACATGTAAGGTTGTCTCATAGGCATGTTTGTGTGTAACTGAAGTAACATGTAAGGCATGACCATCTCTTCTGTAAACTCCGTATGCCCACCTTTTTCCTAGAAAAAAACCACTGTGTTTATGTTTATATATATATATTATATATATATGGCGCTCTACAGTCAAAATGAGCGCATCATCTTGTGAAAAGAGGAGAAATGTTGCAGTCCAACAGCGGAGAGTAGCTAGAAAGTCACGGATAGATCAAAACCTATCTGCAGTGGTCATTCCATGTCCGAACTGCCCAAGAACATTTACAGATCGTACAGGGCTCATTAGACATCTACGAACTATTAGACATGGTCATTAATTCTAACTGAATTTTCAAAAGTGGATGTAAAAATGGTCATCATCACTTGTGATAGACGAACACACAGATATGTATGTATTCATTATTACATGATGGTCAAGCAGTCCCTTGTGTAAACGTAGATTTATGTGTGTGTCATCAAGGAATAATTTTTATCCCAATATGTTTATGTAATAAATCTTTGTTTTGTCATTCTCATGTTTCGTTATTACTTAACCCTTGTTGGTACCACAAACTATGGTATTATTATAATTAATTTGATTTAAGGTACTATTGTGGTGAGGCGCGCTTCTTTCAAACGCGGACATTTTCCAATTTCTCTCCTCTTCTTCTGCGTTCGTTCTCAGACTCCTGAATATTAGGATTATGTAGCTCGGAGAACGAAGTACATTGTGTCATTGCTTATATCTTAGCTGCGATATCTGCGCTTTTCGGTCTGATACACCCTACTGCTTTGACCTTTTTGGGGATGAAACAACCAACGCGAGCCCAAGACCTGCTTAGTCGCCTTTTACAACATAATTGGCAGGTAATAATGTCGAAATTCTTTATCCCCACCCCCCTTTCTGTCCTCTGGCAACACACGGGCGCCAATTTGGTTATATCATAGTTTTTTAACCATAAAATAATAATAGAGTTCTGGTAATCCAGCCACCACGAGTTCGAGAGTAGGCCTATGTATTTAAGGGAGTGGCGCAGAACCATAACCACCGAGTTATATATTCAATACGTTTTTGTCATCACAATGTTAATATTGGAATCATGGTGACTGGATTATCTGCAACAGTAAACCCTCTTCCCCATTTTGTGGCTGAAAGGCGCATACCTCGCCATAAGATAGGCCTACTTTCTTTATTTTTAAAAAGAAAAACTGAAGAAGGATGATTATTTCGGTAAACAGTGAATATACTATATATCCACAAATATATTCATAACTTTCGTATTGCAGGAATGGCAAAGAAACTAACAATATATATGGTGTCCATATAAGCTACAGTTTACTCAATTTGTGTACTTTGAATCGCAGGTGCTTAACATGACTAGCATACCACCTAAGCACAAAGATGGTGCCATAGACCTCACACTCTAACATCCACGCTTCCTTTTCTCACTTACTGTCTTTGGAATAATGAAAGTGATAATTTGTCATGTGTATCACGTTTCAGAAAACTCAAACTTATCATCCATTACTCAATACATTACAGCGACCATGACTAACACTTATACATAATAATACTAGACAACACACTGTTAAAATTATATTCCTTACAACTCTCCCACATGTGTTAAAATTATATTCCTTACAACTCTCCCACCTGTGTTAAAATTATATTCCTTAAAACTCTCCCACCTGTGTTAAAATGAATAAATCGTAGAAGTTCTCTGGCAAAGAACGCCGCAATAAAAGCGAGCACATGGTTCAAAAGAAACAATAGATTAATGTTTTTGAGATTGTTGAATAGTCCAATGTCAGATGAATAACTTCTAATTCCATAAATGTGATCCGTAAATGCC
Source organism: Meghimatium bilineatum (assembly GCA_034231615.1). Lineage (NCBI taxonomy): Eukaryota > Metazoa > Mollusca > Gastropoda > Stylommatophora > Philomycidae > Meghimatium > Meghimatium bilineatum. The sequence continues at coordinate 22,802,526 of CM067309.1, forward strand.
CAGTGAATCCAAGGTGGAGAAAGTGAACAATGTATAACCCAAATATGTAATTATTGAGCACTGTGAACATTCTGCAGTTATGTTGAATTGTGTACAGGATTTTTGATTTATTTAAGATCAAAACTTGCAAAATGAAATGCCTGAAGAAGGCCATTGGAATCACCAGACTCAACCACAATGTGCAATGAGAACATCAGAAAGATAATAGACAAAACACCATGCATAGAATATATATATAGAAACAACAGATAAAATAGTTTGGACAATGGAGGGAGGGGGTTTAAATTTAAGTAATTATTACTAATAAGGACGTTTTTATAAGAACTGTCTATTGTCATAACGTCCACACTTGCCGCTGAGCGTAGAGGTTTGTATAGAAGATGTAGTCTGTGTTCCAGAGCCAGGTGTGTTGATATGGTTGTAGTGCAGTCATGTTTATTCAGGATGGTCTTGATGTTGTCTATCTTTTCCTAGGTCTGCCCTTGGCTTTGTATCATTATTTAAATCTTGTTATATATATATGTGTGCATAGTGGGAGATGGCTTTCATGTGGTTGGTTTTTTTCGTCCCCCCCCCCCCAATAATATTGTATATACCTATACATATTTATTTACATATATATGTATATACAACATATTTGTAACGATTACAGTATAGAATATAAAAGTAACAACAATAGACATATGTAATGTAATGAAATTTTGCCCGCGAGTTGAAATGTGGAATGAAGGACCTTTACAATTTTTTGAAATGACATGAGGAAATTATTAATATCTAAACTAATTACAAACAAATTAAAAATGAGAATTATAAAATGCTACATCTATTCCATATTAATGTATGGATCAGAAACATGGACACTAAATAAACAATTAGAAGACAAAATTGATGCCTTTGAGATGTGGGTATATAGAAGAATAGGGAGAACATCATGGAAAAAGAAGAAAACAAATAAAGAGGTGCTAAAGACACTTAATATGAAGAAAGAACTACCAAGAGAAATAAAGATCAGGCAAATAAAATACTTTGGACACATTAAAAGACTTGACACCTTATTGAAGACCTTACTTGAGGGTAAAGTCAAAGGGAAGCGAGCAAGAGGTAGGCAGAGATACAAGTGGGAGAGTAACATTACACGATGGACAGGTTACAGTCTAGCAGAGTGCACCACCAAGACAAGAGACAGGAGATGTTGGAGATACGTTGCAGACAACCTTCGTTGCGGAGACGGCACTTAATGATGATGATGAAATGGGTGATACATGGATGACAACAAAATTAATTGATGAAAAAAACAACAAAGGAATAATTGCTTACATATATAATATATTCGTACATGTTCATATTATGAGTAAAAGCTAACAAAAAGTAATGAGAAAATTTTTACAAATTGTACGCTGGCTTCCTACTTAAATTTGCTTGTATAACAAAAAGTCATGATATAGTACGTGCAGTAGCAAAAGTTTCTAACATTGGAGATAACAAAAACTACAAAGTATGTTTGGAAAAATAGTTCATTTGAAACATTTGGTCTTATATTGTGTCTCCTCGCGGAGATCCTTAGTAAATCATTTTATATACACAATTTACGTGAAATATTTATCGAAGTAATGACAATAGACATATGTAATGTGATTAAATTATGCCCGTGAATTGAAATGTGGAATGGTGGGCCTTTAAAATTTTGTGAAGTGAGTGATACATGGATGAAAAAAAATTTATTGATGAAAAAAACAACCCGTGATGATTTGCGTATTTCTGTACATGTTCATATTATGTGATGTGTCATCTGATTGAATATGTGTAAAACACTATGTGGTTGAAATATTGTATTGTGAAACACTGCCCGTATCCGACAAGACCAGACCAGGTCAGACTATCTGTATTGGAATAACAAGATGATCAGTTTGTTGTGTACATCTGTTGTCTGAGGCAGTACGTTCAACATGATAGCTTTGTAAATGTCCGTGTTGTGTACATCTGTTGTCTGATGCAGTACGTTCAACATCATAGCCTTGTAAATGTCCGTGTTGTGTACATCTGTTGTCTGAGGCAGTACGTTCAACATGATAGCTTTGTAAATGTCCGTGTTGTGTACATCTGTTGTCTGATGCAGTACGTTCAACATGATAGCCTTGTAAATGTCCGTGCTGTGTACATCTGTTGTCTGAAGCTTTTTATACGAAAGCCGATAACTTTTTTGATGCGAAAGCTGATGGAATTTTTTGATGAGAAAGATGATGACCTTTTGATGAGAAAGATGATGACTTTTTGATGAGAAAGGTGATGACTTTTTTTTAATGAGAAAGATGACCTTTTTGTAAAAAAATCGTTAATGTAGGGTGGGTGAAACACCCACCTTTTGACTAAATTTCTAGCAATAAAAAACATGTTATGATTTCCTAAGGGTGGGAGGGGGGTGTTGAACACCCACCTCCTTTAACAACAGACCTATAAACCATGCAAGTAGGTATATTTGTTGCTTTACTATTGGTAGTAATGATTCTTATAGACCTGAATGAATCTATTTTATTTCTAACGTACACATTTGTCGCTAGATGGACTAGTATTGTGGCTTGATAAAAGCTCATCAACCAAGCTTATTGACAACATGAGAGGCAGAGAGTCGTAGAGAAACATGATCGCCTATGCCATTCGGCATGACACTTGATTGATAAACACATTTGTCTCATGCTCACTATAGGAGATGCGCAGAATTCGTCTGTAACATTTGTATTCGAAGGTTTATAATCTCTCTCCATTACTGCAGTGAGTGTTCAGCTTTCACACCAACACAACACAATAGACAACATAAGTGAGTTTCAAAGTTAGTTTTTCACACTAACACTGATTTTGCTTTTCCACATTAAAGTTAACCTTGACATATCCGCTATATCCATCTCCAGTCGTATGGACCTATCTCTAAGTCTGTTTTGCGTTTTCCATCGCTGCATAGGCCTATGCAGGATCCGAGGTATAAGAAAATATTCAAATCCTCAAATTTATATCAATTTATCATGTTGTTGGTTTGTGCTTCTGTACCTTTGCTGTTAACCAAGAACATATTTCATTCAGCGTTGATTTTGGTCTCCTTGCTAGCACAATGTGAAAAAAATTTTGACAACACAGTGTATGAAAAAAATTATGGTGCTTTATGGGGAGATGTCGCCACATCACGTGTCTATAGTCCAACTTTTTAATATTGTTGAGTAAGAAAGACATCTCCAAATAATCACATGTATATTTTGATAATTTTGTGTTTCTTGTTTATTAGTGAAGCGCATGGCTATGTTGTTAGAACTCCTTTCTCAGACCTTTGATGTCCTGGGTTCATTCCATGTTGGGATTTTATCTTTTGGAGGTACAATGAAAATCCTTCCTATATATGTTGATGCGTCTGCTATGGAAAAGCAGTCTTTATTTCAACAGTCCATAGAAAGTCTCTCTGCACTCCTTCACAGGAAAACATGCAGTAACAAAAGTTGTAAGTTTTTCTTGTTTATGTGTTTCTTGAAAAAGGTCCCAGTTGGACCGTAAAGTAGAAAAAAGGTCTTTGTTCTTTTGTTTATTACTATTTATTTATTTTTTACATTGATAGTTAGGCTATAACAGTAACCATTAGTATTTCATACAGCTTTTGTGACTTGGAGATTAAAAAATCACAACTTCAGCTGCAGATAAATTGAGCTGCATGCAATGCACTGAGGGGCACCACTACTAGGTTTATACTGGGGTCCACTCGGTGCATAGAGTGAAGATAGTTGGATGTAGTGATTTATTATCAAAATTTCATTTTGTTAACTACTGTATGGTGTATTTAGTTACAAATGTGGCCATGTCTCCCCGTAATTAACAAAAATTTCACAATATGAATTCCTAAGACACATTCATTTTGTGATGCTTTTTTAAGTGGGACAGTTTTTTAAACACCATGCTACCGATGCCAAATATGGTCTTTAATAGTCTCGCAGCAAAGAAAAATCACTACATGTGAAATGAAATGTATGAGAAAAGCTGTAATGGTTGCTAAACTAGATAAAATAAGAAATAAAGCAATTAGGAAAAGGATAGGTATAATATCATGTATTGAACATATCAAAAGACATCAAGTAAAATGGTTTGATCACCTTATGAGAATGAACCTAAATACCAATAAGAGCATATAACAAAAGAGTATCCGGACATAAAACCACAGGCAGACTACAAAAACGGTAGATAGAAAAATTCAAGATAACCTTGAACAAACATGGACTCAATTCAACCAAGGTGACACATATGGCCCTGGATCGACAACACTCCATCCGAGTAGAACGCTCCTTCATTAGGTACTTGCATTAAGCCGAAGTCTCCTGGGTATGAAAGAACGCTCATAAAAACCACCCCACTGCACATAGGAAGTAAGAGCTAATCACTTGCAATTCCTGGTGCTAGAAAGAAAGAAGAACGGCAGGTGTGAATACTATCAACCATAATTCACCTGGAGAAAGAAAACAGCTTTTTAAAATAGGTTTAGCAAAGTCCCAGATGACTGGTTAAATGTAACTGTAGGGAGCAAGTCCAAGATGACTGGTTAAATGTAACTAGGGAGCAAGTCCAAGATGACTGGTTAAATGTAACTGTAGGGAGCAATGCTAGGATCTGGGAAGTCTTTTACTTTAGAGAGGTCTTTGCTGTGACCATCTTGCATTTTTGAGACAAACTGTTAGGTAAAAAGGGTTGATTTCCTACCAGAAGTTCAGGCATGATTTCTTCCCAGAAGTCATTGCAGAAAAAAATCATGAGGATTGGTATAGTGGAATTCCTCTATAGAGAATCCTCTTATAACACATTTCCCTATATAGCAACACATTTAAAAATCCCCAATTATATTTATTCTTTATTGTTTGTACTGTACATGGTAAATTTCTGTTATTACATACATATTTTGTTGGTCTGGACCAAGTTGTTATAAGGGGATTCCACTATAATAAACCCTACATCTTCTTAGTTTCCTCTCATAACATACATGGCAAATTGTAGTATTATTCATCTTTGCTCCACCATTGAATCACTGTAACACAAGCAGTTAATTTTCTTTTGTTAACATTTTCTTTTGTCAAGCAGTTAACATTTTTTTCTTTATAAAAATATAGCATAACTTTCTGTAATATTTAGAATTTACTGAATGGCTTTTTGCATCTTGCAGACAATCATTAAGAAAACAAACAAAAACAAGCCAATGAGCTTTTTCTCTCAGTAATGGAAAACTTTCTAAGCGATCATGTTGTTAAAGCAACAGAAGATGTTTGTTTTAATCTTTCCCTTTCATCTTCCATATCTTTTACTATATTGTTCCTAAACAGCACGCAGATTGTGCCTCCAGACAGCTCAAGTTTTGGCCATGTTTGCCAGATTTTGAAGAAATCTTTCATTGATGACTTACAAATGTCTTTGTACCTCAGCATGGGACTACCACAGGCCTTCAGAAGCTTCTCTGAATAGTACTTATTGTGGAATGCAACAATTTGGCATTCTGTGGACATGGTCCAGCCCTCGCAATCTATTTTTATTAAGTGTTTCCATGGCAGATGGTAGCTGATTGTGGCGTAAAAGTTCTATATTGATGATTTTATCATGCCATTTAATAATTACACTATTGATATAATCATAGACGTACACTGTTCAGCAGATGTGGTAAAAACATTGAATGTATTAGTTACCAAAGCCAAAGGTGTCAGGCCATTGGAGCAAATAAAACGGCAACACAACACATTTCCGTTGTGTGAACTACATTCTGTTGGAAATCTTGTAGGATCACTGTGCTACTATAAGAGATATCCATGGGAGTTTGAGAATGAACAGAATAAAAAAGACCTACATAGTGTATAAACAGATAAACAGAAAACAAACATTGAATTTTTTGGTTGAAAATGTATTTAGATTTGCACACTAACATTTCTTTCCTCACACACTAACTTTCCTTTCCTCATGTACTATAGCATTGTGAATGTTTATGTAGTTGATGCATCTGTTATTCTTATGGTGAAACCAATTCCATTCTTGATTGTTCTTCAAATAATACATTCAAGTAATAACTGTTTCTCATTGATGGTACCAAGACTTGTCTAGTTTCTCATTCATGGTACCAAGACTTGTCTAGTTTCTCCATGATGGTACCAAGACTTGACTAGTTTATCCTTGATGGTACCAAGACATGTATAGTTTATCTTTGATGTTACTAATAATCTTGTCTTGTTTCTCCTTGATGGTACCAAGACTTGTCTAGTTTATCTTTGATGGTACCAAGACTCTTGTCTAGTTTATCTATGATGGTACCAAGACTCTTGTCTAGTTTATCTTTGATGGTACCAAGACTCTTGTCTAGTTTATCTTTGATGGTACCAAGAAACTCAAAATCTAGTTTCTCAGAGTGCTTCTTCATCAATATTTTTGTTTTGGTACTGTATTCTATTCAGGACATAGCATCAACACAATATTTTTTGCTTTATTTATTTTCTATGCAATATAAATACATTCAGTAGTTTGCCATTTCTCTGAACAATATGAATATACAATTGTCTGCAGTGAGATTTGAACCCAGTACTTTGGCCATCACAGACTCAATAGTTTGTGAGCTGGAGGAAGTGGGAAGAAGCTGTGAATGGGTGGTATTTAGCAAAGATAGAAAGTTATTGACAGCAGCTGTGATTCAGCTGGGATGAGAGTGCAGTGACTGGGCTACCAACAGAACAGAGGGATGATCCAAGAACTCATACTACAGCACTTGAAGCTACATATAATTTACACAGATGGCTCAGTAACACAAGAAATACACATGTGTATTTGGGGTTTCGTGGCCTACCAAAATGGCAGGAAATTAGCTAAGAACTGAGCTGCATATCCCACAATAACATAAAGTACGAGAATGGAAATAGAGGTAGTGACAGCAGATCTCACTTGGCTGGCAACGCAATCACCAACAGACTCAGTGATTTTATTGAACTCTCTATGCTGTGCAAGATAGAAAAATGTTATGACCAATTATACTGTACGCCTAAAGAAATACTACAAAGGAGGTGTATCTAATGTAGACACTGACAGATTATGGGTTTATAAATAGATGGTTCATTTATCATGTCAGAGGTGTTAAGTCTAAGGCATATGGTTCTTGGATTTCATGTATCCAGTCTGAGTATTACTGATTGCTTGTTTTGTCTAGGTACTATTCATTCATTCATTTTCCTTTTGCGCTGAAGTTAGCGCATAGGGCAGAGGTCAGATCTCTCCAATTCTGTCTGTTCAAAGCTATTCTGTGCAGTTCTTGAATAGTATGGATATTGATTGTTTTACTTTCTCTAAGTATTGTTCTTCTGGGTGTTTCTTTTGGTCTACCCCTTGCTCTTTTGCCTGTAGGTATACATTAAAGAGATTGATGGTGTATTCTTTTGGTGTCTGCGTGTAGGACATGCCCGATGTAGGACCAACAGCGTTTTCTGATAACATCTGTGATGAAATTTTGATATGTCTCTTCTCTGATTTATCATTTGATTTAAATTCACTCCAATGGATGTTAGTTATCCTACGAAGACATTTGTTCTCAAAACTCAGTAATTTCTTTTCTGAAGATAAAGAGCTTTTCCAGCTCTCACATCCATATGATAGCACCTGAATAACGCAGGAATTAAATAAGCGCATTTTCGTGCGTGTGCTGATTGACTTTGATTTCCAGATATTAGACAGTCTGTTAAATACACTTGATGCTAGGGCAATGCGAGTTGTAATTTCTGTCATGACATGACCGTCGAGTGTTAATTATGAACTGACTTCTGTTACACAAATCGGTCTGGACTTTACGATGTTAGTTGATTAATCCAACGATCGACAGAATCACCTCACTACACCTAGATTAGGTACTATATAGTACCTAGATTAGGTACTATACATTATTAAAATCAGTTTTCCAATGTTTCATCTATTTCAATGTGTCCAATGAGGCAAGCAGAAATAATGGGCAACACCTAATAGCAGTGCGGAATATGCCAGGTGTTAGCTGACCAGTACAACTAAATTGCTGCTCTCACTGAAATGAGTGACTCGTAGTGAACTTCCACCAATTTAAGAGAAATTGAAACTTGTAAACTGTCCCTTTCCATGTTGTGTACATGAAGAGGCGTTCTTCAAGGTATGGTGGAGGTTGAAAGAAGACTAGGAGGCCAGATGAAGACATGGCTAGATAATATCAATGACTGGGCAGGGAGTGAAGTTTCAAAACTATCAGGATGGTAGAGGATAGAGATGTGTGAAAATCTTTCTGTACCAAATTTATCAATTAGACACTCCTACGACCCTAACGGACTATGTTACTATAGTTACTACTGACGTTTTATTACTATATCAGTATCTTTTGCCCACCTCATCTTCTCCTACCACTGCCATTTAACTATGATCAAATTTTATGACGCGACTAATGCATGCAATGACATCGCCAGTACAATGTGAACGATTGGCTTTCATCCAATCATATCGCCCGTACAACGTGAATGATTGGCTTTCAAACCACAAGCTAATTCAACCAAGTTGGGTCTGTGAAGTGAACCAAAAAACCCCTCTACCACCGAGCCAACATATGTAGAAAATGTGTGTTTTAAAACAGTGTTCCCCACCGAAGACGGATGTGTTGGGCCATTAGCATAAATAAAACGGTGACACAACACATTTCCATTCTCTGGACTAGATCCTGCTGGAAATATAGTAGGACCATTGTCCTGTTACAAGAGATATCCAGCGGGAGATTGAGAATGAAAACTGAAGAAGAAGAAGAAACAGTGTTCAGAACAGAATAGACTTCTGGAGATAGTGCCCACTGCAAACATTTGATATTCAACACTGAAACAAAAAATTTTTACTTCCAAGGCAGGAAGTCTCCATCTCCTGATGTTTTTGGCAGTTGGTGAAAACTGTGACTTTATTGGCACTTCATAGAACTAAAAGGTTTAGCTTGAAGTGCAATTTTAAATTTAGCTAGCTGACAAAATTCGGTTTGCCTCTTCTGCTATAGATGTAAAACTGGTTACCAAATAATGTAGCAAATGTTTGTAGTGCTTAGATGGCAGGAGTAAGTTCAGCCTACAACTTACAGCTGTATATTTCCATGTGACAAGACTAAAAAATCTTACAGTGAGTTCTAAATATGACATGACTGAAAAAATCTTGGCGGAGACACAGAACTGTTAAGTCAATAAATCTAAATGAATCTGATAAGCTGATTTTAAGCTCTACAAGTTGGGTTCAAAGTCAGAAGATGATACTCTTGTATTCCCTTTCCAGGAAGCTGAAGTTGTCTTTGGGATGGCCATATGTTTGTAGATTTCTCTCCCAGTGTTTCCCATCACCTATCTGTTCAGCTAAGTCTTCTTTGTTCACCGACATGGACATATTTTTAACTGTGCGCATGGTCATTAGTGACCCAGGATGTGACAGACCTCTTGCCTTTAACTTTTGGTTACATCCCTGAACTCATAGAGAATTTTACCAAAACCAGTAGGCAATAAGTGGCGGAGAATCAGTGAACCTTATCTTGGTTGCAATAGCTCGGAGTTCATAGATATAAACTTACCTTCCAGGTGGTGTGACAGTTATTTTCTAGTTCTAGTTGGGTAGAAAATCCACAGACTTCCCATCATAATAATGTCATTACAAAAAGTCATCTTTATACATCTTTATACTTTATATCTATATGGAAAATTTATGTTATTTCCTAAATTTGTTGTTTGTCCAGACACAGCTGTTGTAATAGAATTTTACTGTGTGATTCAGGACACTACCTGAATATGAAATGATAACTAAAAAAAAAAAAAAAAGAAAATGGTATCACACATCGCTGGCTGAATGGCTATTGACATTGATTTTCCCTAAATGAGGTTTGGTTTCTTCTGTTCGAATGTAAATTGATTCTTCTCTGCCTTCCTTCATTGCACAAAATCTGGCTGCAGTAAAAAGGAAGTCGCTCAATCTGTAAGTAAATTACAAATTAAAACGAGTTTAGAGCATAGGTTCCCGAAGTGGTCTATATGGAACCCCAAGGGTTGGTTTCAACTTCCTGAGGTCCATGCCAAAACTACATTTTAAGTTAATATGTTTAGGAAAATTAAATATTAGGCAGGAATGGGTCTATGGAAAACAAAAGAAATCAGCAAAGGGTCTACAGGGCAAATAAGTTTGGATTCTCTGGAACTTTAGAGAATCATGTTTAAAAATTCAAGTTTTACTGAGTTTGGTTAGTTTAGTTTTATTATTTTAGTAGTTTGTTATGTTAGTTTAGTTTTATTATTTTAGTAGTTTGTTATGTTAGTTTAGTTTTATTATTTTAGTAGTTTGTTATGTTAGTTTAGTTTTATTATTTTAGTAGTTTGTTATGTTAGTTTAGTTTTATTATTTTAGTAGTTTGTTATGTTAGTTTAGTTTGGTTAGTCTAGTTCATAGATTCCCAAAGTGGGCATTACCGCTTGCAGTGGGTACTGAAGCCTTCTAGTGGACCGATAATTGATTCAGAAGTAATTGGGGGGTATTAAGGTGGTCTAGGGGTCAATGGCTCCTTATCAAAGAAATTAATGGTTGGTTGGTTGCTAAAACAGCTGTCCATGGGCTCATGCCCTTTGACCCACGGCATTATATTGCTGGGAAGTGTGTGGATTTTTGGCCAACCCAGGGCCAGAGAATAACTATCATACTACCAGGAAGGTAGTTCAACCTATGCATTGCTCCGAGCCACTGCAGCCAAGATAGGGTTCACTGTGCCCATTCCCCGCCACCAATTGACTACTTGTTATGCCGAACTTCTCTATTGCTCCAGGCATGCAACCAAATGTTCTTCTTCAAAGTTTATTCTCAAACTCCTGCTGGATCTTTCTTATAGCAAGATGTAGTCCAGAGAGTGGAAATGTACTGTGTCGCCATTTTATTTGTGCCAATGGCCTGACACATCCGTCTTCGGCTGTAACAAAATGTTCAAAAGGATTGTCACGTCCTGAGTCATTGTGCCTCTATGATGGGCCTCAGCCATAGGAAAAAACAGTGTTGTCCGTTTCCTCCTACCCAGTGCTACACAGTACATCTCTGGCTCCCTCCCAACCACAGAGGGTGCATACATATATAAAAATAACAAAACAAAACACATTGCAACAACAAAATAAAAGCATAATTGTATAGATGACATGTCATGAAGCTTCTATAAGAAGATAACTTCAATATAACGGCATGTCATCTACTAAGGTTTTCTGTTGAATGGGTGGTTTGTCTAGTGGGCCATTGGTGAGACCCAAAGATAGTTTTGTTTAATTGGCGAGACTGCGGTAAAAGTGTTTACAAATAGATTTTTACAAAAAACACGAAGTAATAATATGTACAATTCACAAAAATGAAATGGAAAAATATAGTTGATGATGATGAAATAATCCCTTTAACTGTGAGCAGGCAGCTCATGACAGCTCATAGCCTTTCTGACAGAAGCACAGGTTCCTCACAGTTATGTAACTGTGGTGACAACCAGACGCATAAGTTTGCCTCAAAAGTATGGTTACGTAAAGGGGTTTATGGATGCAAGTTTAATCCCTGAAGGGAGACATTCCATCACATAAGTTTACAGAATTACCACTTTCTGCCAGGAGCACAGCACATACTTCTGGGTCAACTGGATCATAATTATTCAAACAGATTTCTTGACCCATCAGCAGTAATGGCATATCTATCATTCCCATTACTTAGGAGTCCGTCACAAAAGGTCAAAGGTGCAATGTCCGCTGGCCTACAACTCGTCACTATTCATGTGGATTATTTGATTGAAGACAAAAGTATGAAATGGAGATTAGATATGACAATGATTTTTTCACAGGTGGCAGGTTGCTAGCCTATTTCCCAATTTTCCTTAGTCACCTACTATGACATACCTGGAAAGAATACAGCCCCCTTGTTCTTTTCGCTCTCAACTAGAAGTTCAGACCCAGGCTGTCACATGGGTGTCTTTATAGTAGATAGCAAATTTTAGTTAGTTAGTTAGTTAGTCGTCGGATCATCATCACTGCAAACTGGACACATCCATAGTTGCTCCGATCTCTCCTTGAGTGTATCCGCCATCACACTTCTGCTGACAGTACCGGTCCTATGCTGGTTGACCATCATTCTTCTGCGCCCTCCAAAATGTTCACCTCTAGCAACACCGCATCTCAATCCCTGATCTTTAATCCTAGCCATTGAAAAGGAATCATCATCCACATTCGTCTCACTCTCGCGTGTTATATCTCTTAAGGAGTTCAAAACGTCAGCGCGATCCATTGCCATCCCATACCATCCTGTACCATCCCATAAAATTTGTTCACAAATTTTAGTTTTGACATACATATTTTATTATTTTGGACTTATTTGTTATGAAGAGATTCCCTGTATTTCATATAGCAAATTACTGTTATGACATAATGATATCATTGGTCCACACAACTTATTATAATGAGATTTTACTGTATACAGTCCGAAGAAGAAGGATCAAAGTCAGTGTGTCCAGTCATTATGTTATAGCTTATATCAGTACAGCATTTTTATAGAGTAATACAGTGGAATCCCTCTATAGCGCATTCTTTTATAACATATTTCTATATAACAACACTTTTCAAAATTCCCAATTATATTTATTCTTCATTGTTTGTACTGTATATAGCAAATTTCTGTTATCGCATATATATTTTGTCAGTCCAGACCATGTTATATTATAACAGGATTCCACTGTATTGTAATAATAATTATTAGGGCTATAATACCTGTTCACAAATTTTAGAGTTTCCGCATCAATTTCTTTATCTCTGACAAGAGGAGTCATGCTGTGAATTAAAAGATGACAAATTTCATAATCTTCATGAGACTTCTCATTGTCTTGTAATTTATAAGTCGTATTTCACAGCTGCAGTGGTATATAATTCTTTAATTTGTAATATTTCACATCTGCAGTGGTATATAATTCTTTAATTTGTAATATTTCACATCTGCAGTGGTATATAATTCTTTAATTTGTAATATTTCACATCTGCAGTGGTATATAATTCTTTAATTTGTAATATTTCACATCTGCAGTGGTATATAATTCTTTAATTTGTAATATTTCACATCTGCAGTGGTATATAATTCTTTAATTTGTAATATTTCACATCTGCAGTGGTATATAATTCTTTAATTTGTAATATTTCACAGCTGCAGTGGTATATAATTCTTTAATTTGTAATATTTCACATCTGCAGTGGTATACAAGTCTTAAATTCTGAAGCTAATTTAAAATTTATCAAATATGACCAAAATATGATTTATTTATAGCTAAGCTAATATAAATCTAGCTAACTACCTTCGCTCAGCACGTCTGCAAACAGATCTGGCAAAATGAAGGCTACATGATGACTTGCCACCAGACTTGGGTTAAAATTTTGAGGGTGGGGAGGAGGAGGGGGGGTTGGAGAAAGAGAAATCACGAAGAATTCAGAAAATATTTAAAAACAAAAATTATTAATGAAATCAAATATGGACATCAAATGTCAAAATTTAACAAAATGATTGCAAACAAAATTTCATTATTTCAAATAAAGTATGTAACCAAAAAAAATTTTTAGACAGAAAAAAAACAACCTTTATACAAGGGATGCTGAATAAGTTCCCAGGCTATTTTTCGGTAAACCTTACTATGTATAACATTGTTATTTAGCAGGTACACATGATTATCATGTGCGAATGTATGCACAAAACTGGTAGTATGTAACTTCCTCATGTGCTGTGTGGAATGCTATAAATGAAGGTGACCTAGTTTGTCCCATCCAATCAGGTGCCTTTCCGAGTGGAGTAGGAAATCATGTTCAACCTCCACAACTCCCTGTCTCTTCTGTTGTTAATAAGTTCAGTTCGTGATATATTTTTGTGCCACAGTGTCAACCTCTCCAAAACCTCCTCTGTCTCTTCTCCCCTTGATCTTTCCCATGGTTATCAAATGTTTGTTCTGCTTCGCTCATCACACACCCTAAAAATCTTGACTGCTTATTGTTTGTTTGTTTTGCATTCGCTCCATAATATATTTATGCACAGATATTCATGTGATATCTGCCAGGAGCGTAGTTACGTTGTGCCACCGTTATGCACCTTGTAGGCCCAGTACGGCCAATTTTGGCATGCTCTGCCATTTTGGGTGGCTACCCTAGCCTGTGACAGCCTTCCTATCTGTCGTCAGGCGGCGAATGTGTATGGACTCTACGCCGAGACAGTTTGTCCTTCACGTAAATTTTGGACAAGGTGTTCTGCAGCAAGTGAACTTGTCTTGTATAATTAGAGTTATTGTGCCCATGCCCATCAGATACTGCACTTTTTCTCATCTGCGAGCCTGATTCTGAATTAGGAAGAAGTCAACAGAAGAATTGGGCTTGAACTTGTTCGCCCTCTTAGCCGAAGTGTCATTCAACAACGTCATGAACGTCGTCCAAGTATGAATATATACACATATTTCGGAGCTTCGGGGTTAACATTTTGTTCTCAAACTGAACAGAGCTTGTTTCCTTGGATGGTTGTGCATGTGCCCATCAGGTACTGAACCTTTCTCTCCATGAGCAATATTCCGGTATAGGAAAGACTCGTTAGTAGAGTTGGGCCCGGGCTGGGATCACCAGGAACCAGAAGCTTGTCTCAACATTACCAAAGTTCCAATTTCCTTGAAATGTGTTCCATTCTCTTTGCACATGACGCTGCCCTCTAGCGCTGTGCTTCCCTCTCAGTGTACTCATTATGCTATCTTTATAGTGACTGATGCAACGTTACAAGCTGTGTCAAGCTGTAAACTGTAAATATTAACTTCAAGTCATACAAGGATCCAATCAGGTTCCCACATATCCACACTTACGTAGATTAAAGTTGTAAATGAGTATTATCAACATGTATGCCCATTGATATCTACTGAAAGAGATGAAACTTCCATGGGAATGTCCGGAATGCTGATGTTTACAGCATCAGTTCAGCTAATTATTAATGTCATTATTTCTTGAATGAAACTTTCACATTTTCAGATTTTCCATATAAATTAAGAAAGTACTTTTTTCCTCTTCGTTCTTAAACTCCCACCGGATACCAGATCTGTCTTGTAGAAGGACAATGGTACTACTAGATTTCTAGCAGGATGTAGTCTAGAAAACATAAATATTCTGTATCACCATTTTATATGCACCAGTGGCCAGACATATTTGACTTCAGCTATAACTAATACGTTCATTGTTTCTACCACTTTCACTGCATTATGGACATCTTAAACCATTTTGCTAGTAGGCCTGTCTTACGAGAGAACTGGTTCTTGTACCACATGCTGGTCACCAACCTCAAAGCTAGCCGAGATCAACCTCGCTTGACCTTTTTTGCTGCTGTCTGCATTGCTATCAACATAGCTACAATCACCAACAACAAAGTACTAACTTTCATTAATGCTAAAAGCTATGAAGCAGCCGCTTTGACCTGGAGAAGACAGTGGACTTCACCCTGATGATAGACCTGACAATATAGAGTAACCTGGGGCAAAGTGTCACACGGGGTAAAAAGATGCAGCAGGTTTTTTTCCAGATCTATAGGGTTTCCAGACAACATACATGACTACATCAGACTCTAACATTCCAATCTGTCACACAACAAAGTTTGATAGGTCAAGGACGAGTCAATTTTCAACAATGCTGGATAATATTTTTTCACTATGTTCGATCAATTTCTGTGAGCAAATTCTCACACTCTGCCTGCTGTTACCATTAATATTGTG
Source organism: Meghimatium bilineatum (assembly GCA_034231615.1). Taxonomy (NCBI): domain Eukaryota; kingdom Metazoa; phylum Mollusca; class Gastropoda; order Stylommatophora; family Philomycidae; genus Meghimatium; species Meghimatium bilineatum. The sequence continues at coordinate 22,818,319 of CM067309.1, forward strand.
ATTTTTTTAAATGTTTAAACTGAAATATATTGTGTTGTTAAGAATTAAACACATTTTCTTGTCAGGCTACTGTGTTTTTTCATCGGGATTTATGATAGTTGCTAACAATGTGATGAGGTAAAGTTACATAATTATTGGAGAAAATTGTTGCATTCAAAATGTATGAAAAAATGATCATGTCATGAGGAAGTTACTGATGACGATCTAAGATGGAAGAGACTGATATATATGGTTATAATGAGCATTCAACCTTACAAAGACATTTTTAGCTTTAAAACAGAACTTACAAACTATTTTTTATCAGAACTTTTTTTTCCAGATTAAAGTTATGAAACTAGGTCTATCTATTTATTATATCTACTTCCTAGCAATATAATGCGATTTAATGGCATTAAGTCAAAGGGTCAATGACCCCATGGACTGCTGGATCAGCAACCAACCAACCATTTATTATATCTATTCTTAGCACACATTTGCACACTGTCAGGGTTTGTTTGACCTGTCACAGTAGTGATCTCCCTCAATTTTATAATGGTTTATATTACCCTTTTTGCATGCAGCCATCACTTGCCCCAAAAATGTGGTAAAGTGATTTTTTAAAAACATATATTCATAATTATCATTCTACTGTCTACATGCAGCTCTATATGTTTTCAATAACCACACGAATGTAAGATGGATGGATAAGCTATGCACTGATGGCAGTTTAGTCTCTTATAGTTAAGTCTAGTTGTCAGAATACACTAAAACGTGAAAAGTGCGACGTTTTGCCCCCGGCTACTCTAACATGACCGCAGATGCTGAATGCAGAAGAAGATTATTGCTAACTTACTGGTAAAATGAAATTCTTGAGTGGTGGTAGCTGCTCTGTCATTTCATCAATCCAAGATTCCAAATCAGTAACAAACTTGGTATTAAAATGAATTTGTTCTGTAATTAAGAAAAATGTACAACTGTTCAAGGCAATAGGCCCTATATATATCATCATGGTGTGACATATTCTTTCCAGAACGTGGTCATCCTTATGGATTCTCTGAATATTTCGAGATTCTAGGCGAGTTGACCTGCCGCAGCTAGACAATGTTTAAACAATCTAATATATCACTACACCATTGTCGTCTTGGGCACTTCTCTTCTCTTGTTATTATTAACTCTGCTTTCAGCTATTAATCTTTCCATGCTGTTATGTCTCTTTATATGATCAATAAACTCAGCTTTCTTGTTTTTATGTTAAGGAATCAGCTTTCTTTGACATTTATTGATCTTAACACTTCTTGATTTGTCATATATATATATATATATATATATATTCATTTGATATAGAGATTTGAGAATGCTGCCACCATCGCATGCAATGACCAGCTATTATTGGTTTGATATCTTACTTATCTATCCCTGGGGTTGCAAGCTTTCACTCTTTCTTCCCTGTGTCAGATGTGGTAGGTGCATGTCTTCTTCACATTCTGGGTCAAGAAAAAGAGTTGGTCTTCAGTCCTTGCTCCTCTTCGTAAGCCTGCTTGAGAGTTGTCGAGGGATGCTGAAGCTTCCTACCACCAGTATAATCTGTTGTTCAGCATTCGTTCTGCAAGTTTACTGATGTTAGAAGTTGAAGAGATTAGCCGAAAGCTTTTTACTTCATTTTCAGGCTTTTCCTTATTTAGTATTGGCTTGATAATAGTAGTTTTCCAGGATGTTGGTATGGGTATTTATGAAGTTTAGGAGCTCTGTTTTTCCTTTGGTTCCTTGGTGGTGAATCATTTCAATGGATATTTTATCAGGACCTGGTGCTTTTCTTGGTTGTTGTTTCTTTAGTGCAGTCTGGAGTTCTTGAATGGTGAAGTTTTCATCAAAGAGTGCAGTGTTTGCTGGTTTTGATCTTTCTTTAGATTTTAGAATCTTGTCTATTGTATTGTCTAGTGCTTTTCTGTGGGAGGTTTTGTTGATGCTTGAAAAGTATTTGTTGAAACTGTTTGCTTTGTCTGTGTCTTCCACTAGTACCTAGTTTGCAGTACGCAGTGGTTTTGGGTTCATGTGTTTATTTCCCTGATATGTTATTTAATAGCTTCTAGGCCCTCTTGCCATTAGTGTGAAGGTTAAGCTCAATACAAGTGTCTGACCATTTTTGTTGTTTTGCATCTTTTGTTTCTAGTTGGTTCAGTGCAGTTAGTTTGTTATATTCTGTTCTGTTTGCATGTGTAGGAAGATTCTGATTTCTTTCTTGGTTCTCTTCTCTTTTTGGCAAGTTCTTCATGTTTCTTTGTCCAGAATCGGCTATATTGGGTTCTGCATCCTCGGGGTTCTGTATCCTGCATTAAGAATAGTTGCAGTGATGTTTTTGAATATGGTGTTTATATCTGTGTTTTTATCAATCTTCACTAGGTTTTCATCTGTGCAAGTTTTGAATTGTTCCCATTCTGTCAGTTTGTTTGTTCCAGCGAGATGTTTTTCATGTTGGTTGGTTTCTTGTTTGTGAAATTTGGAGGAGTATTTGCTGGTGGTCACTTCTTATGTCACCAAGGACTCTCACAGTAATTTTGGAGATTTGCGGATATGATGGTAAGGTCAGGTCTGAATGTTGATCCACTGGCTCTAAGTAGGAGTGTGGGTGTAGATGAGGAATCTTGTAATATTATTAGGCTGCTGGTATTGCACAGTTCCTCTATGATGTTTCCCATGGTGTTTCTGTCCTTGTTTCCTGTGGTAGGTATGTGGGCATTGAAATCTCCAGCAATGATAGTTCTCATGGTATCTGTGGTGCCGATGTTTCTTGCAGTTGGGTGGGCAGTATGCATTGAACACATCTGTCTTTGGCAGGAATTGGAGTCATGGAATATACTACTTCTGTTAGTACACTTCTCATTTGAAAAAAGGCAACAATATAATTTAAAGATGGTCATGCTTGTATGTTGTCGAAGCCCGAAAGGGGAGAAAAGAATAGCGACACTGATATCTGCCATGCATAAGGAGGTTTTGGGGGTGGAGTTGGCTGTACCATCCCATAAATGGTCAAAGTGAGCAAGAAGCCACGCTGAAGTTGGATGTGTCAGGCAGAAAGGCGCAGGTATCACAGTTTAGCTTTAAACCATGGCACAAAGCATTACATTCTCCTGACTACATCCTGCTAATATACATAATATTTAGGAGTTTGAGAACGAACGCAGAAGAAGACAACAGTTGTCTATCACATAACATGCAATTATTGTAGCACATAGCAATAAATTTGTCTCACGAAATTACTTAAATGAGTTGCCCGAGCAGAACTGAAAGGTGTAGCAACATTTGAGCCAATATCTTGTAAAGCACACTGGATCTGAAAATAAACAGTTTTTTTATTAATAATGCAGCAAGATCAGTGCACAGTCTTAGCTCCATATATCTAATCAGCATCACCATGCAATGGATCCTTGAACATAGGAATATAGCAGGAAATGAAACAGAGGACAGACTTGCAAAACAAGGCTCCTTAACACAACATAAGCAAATATCTTGTAGTATGGGAACAATAAAACAGATTCTAAGAAACAACGTAAGCGAAATTTGGCTTAACAGATAGGCAAATGGGCTGACTGGTCAAAATGTATGTAGTGAAATGACACTGCCAAAGGACATTGACAACATAAACAAACTCTGAAGGGGAAATCAATCCCTTATCATTCAGTTGGACATGCAAGAGTCAATAGCCATTTAAACTGTATTAGACCCCAGTAACTACCCATTCATTGGGTAGACTCAACTGACAGGAACACATTTTTACAGACACCCTTAACAGTCACAAACTCACTGCATGGATCGCTAAGTAAAATTTAGGTTTCTATACACGTGACTTCTATATCTGTTGTAGCCAGTTTTTTTGGTTTCTGTGGTTTGTTTTTTGTGTGATATTTAGCGGTAGGGATCTGCAGCTTGGTGCACCTGTTTCCACCTTTTCATGAATTCTGATTTCATCATGCTCTTACATTCATACTTACTTATCTGATCCCTGGGGTTGCAAGCTTTCACTCGTTCTTCCCTGTACCATGTGGTGGTAGGTGCAATTCTTCTTCAGCTGCATTGTGTTTGCATAAAGGATGTTAGTAATGGAGAAGTTTGGTGGTAAAAGTTGTTTCCGCATGTCTTGTAGTGCAGGACATTCAATAAGATGGTGTTTTACTGTTCCTTCTTCTTGTCTGTTGCAATATGGTATATAGTCTGCAGTAATTCTTTGTAGGTGTTTGTTAAGTTGTACATGTGTTGCTCGCAGCCTAAATATTTTGGTTTGATATTTGCGATATTTATACTGTCATGTGGACATGTCTGCAGATAGCACTCTTCCTTTTGAGCCAGTGGACCAGCAGTTCATCAATTTGTTTACAGTTGTTTGTTGTGGGTGTGTTTAGCTGTTGTTATAAGTTTGGTGAAAATTCCTGGTTGAGGCATACTTGCTCCCTTTTTTGCAAGTTTATCAGCACTTTCATTCCCATTAATACCTGTGTGGCCTAGTATCCACTGTATTGATGCCATAGGATGTAAAAATGTTTGTAGCTTGAAGTATGTTGCTTATGGTTTTCTCTGCTGTTGGATTACAGTTTTCAAGGACTTGTAGCGCAGACTGTGAATATTATTAGGTTTTTTTTTAGTCGTGTTCATCATTTTTGTATTTAATGGTTCTTCTGCTTCTGCATTCGTTCTCAAACTCCTGCAGATTAGCAGGTTGTAGCCAGGAGAATGGAGAGCACTGTGTCATGGTTACAGAATGGCTGCGATAACATACAGCAAGGCATGATGTGCCTTTCAACCTGGCACATTCATGTTCAGCATGGCTTCTGAGTAATTTGACCCTCTATGGGATGGGACAGCCAACTCCACCCCCAAAATTTCCTCAACTACCTCTTATGACATGCATTGCAGGCAACTGCGTCACTATTCTTTTTTCCCCTTTCAGGCTGCTGCAACACACAGATGACTTTCTATTTATTCTAGTAACCATCCTTAAGTTGCCAAGAGATCAGCATTTTCATGTCCAATTATGTCACAGTGACCTGGGAACTACTTCAGTACTATTTCTTTGATGAGATGTAGTAGGCAGGGCGTGCATTAATTCACTTCTTCTTCTTCTTTCGTTCACTTGAAACATGTCTATATCTGTAATTCTGTCTCCTTAATAAAACTCACTGTCTTTTGTAGTTCATACAGTGTCCCATAGAGCTTTGATTCCAGTGTTGTTTCCTCTGGCCAATATGTCTGCCTCAGCATTTCATGCTCAGAACACTCTTGAAGTATATGTTTGGCATTAATTCACTCTTTTATTCTTTGTGGTAGCGTTGAGATGTAGTAGACAGGACATGCATTCATTCTGGCATTCAACTGTTAGTTATTTACCTATATATTGTAAACACGGTGCTAACACTTACCAGCTGTAACTTTTCTTCCAAATTATGACCTGCCTCTTTGCAATATTCAGCAGCCATTCTGAAACATAAAAATGACAAAAACAGACAAATAAATCTCAATTATAATAAATGTAATGATCAGTTTTTAAAAATAATATTTCTTACATAATTTTAATGGTGCAAAATCAAAATATTTTGGGATTTCTTTGACAGAATTTGAACACCAAAATGTGTGTGATATTGAAGGATGTAGTCTGTAATGCACACATGAAAAAGGTGTGCAGTGACGTGATGATTTTAGGTATTATCCTCTTCACGACACTGAACATGTCTATAGATGCTCAGATCTCTGCTTCAGTAAATATCTCAGGGCATACCAACTGATGGTTCTGGTTGTATGTCCACAATCATATCAGCTGAAATATCCTGAGAGAAGTTACCTAGGCGGATCTCTGCCAGTACATGAAACTCTGTAGCACACCCACGAATCAATTCTTACATGTTAAAATTATGATTGCAGAGTTTAGATTTAACCTTATCTTCAGTGGCACACAAAGTTTTAATGAGAAATGTCCATTACCCTACCCACTGTCCTGAATCACTCTTATGCAGTAAAAGTAAAGTAAAGTAACCCATAGCATTTATTAATGCCGTAGGGGTGTGAGATGTTAGCGATCTCACATTTCACAGGCTCTGCAAATGAGGGCGGTAGCCATCTCCTCTCCCTCGCAGTCTTTACTTCCCGGATTAATCCGGTACCCATTTAAGGCTGGGTCGACCTGGGAGCCGTTGCGATCTGAAAACATTTCCGCCTCAACTGGGGAATGAACCCAGGACCACTCATATGCGAAGCCAGTGCGCTAACCACTGCGCTAACGCGGCTCTCTTATGCAGTGTTCCCACTCAAATATATGTTTCAGGATGCAAAAGAAGGTATCATTGGTCTTGTATGACTCTCCTGGCTAGCAGACATGAAGACCCTAAAGACACCTTCTCGTGGTACATCCTCAGTTATTTTGAAGCTTGTATAAAACTCCTCAAAAATGCCTTAAGTGGCTTCCTGTTATCAGTTATTTTGAAGCTTGTATAAAACTCCAGACTGATGTCTCACTGTGCATTCTGATATCAGTCGCTTTGAAGCTTGTATAAAACTCCTGACCAATACCTTAAGGGAATTACATCCAGGAAGTGTTCAGGTTCCATTCACAAGACAAACAATATTTCTGAAAAGCACCTCTCAATCCCCATAACCAAAACGCTATTGCAACACAGTGCAAATTAGCTACTAGCTTGGACAGCAGGGTTTGTACTCTTTTTCTGTGTTCATTCTCAAACTCCTGAAAATTAGCAGAATGTAGTCCAGAGATTGGAATGAAAAATACAGCGTAGCTGCAATATCTGCGTCTTTTGGTCCTGCAACATACAGACGAATAAAATGTCCAAACTATGGTTAAAGAACTATTTTATGGCAAACATTATCAAATAAAAACACTGATATATGGCTTTAAGAAATACAAACAGAAAAAAATAACAGTAAAAATAAAAAATGTTCCTTTTATGCTAGTTACCAACCCAATAGCAGATGAGAGTTCATCAGTTGTTCCCAGAGCATCAAAAATTATATCATCTTTTGGCTTTCTGACACCAGTGAATGTCATACTTGTACCTAATTCATTAGAAAATAAGGAAGCAAAAGAAAATGTTAATATGCTGGAATATAACAAATATAACTCTGAAACTGAGAAATATTCTTCTTCTTTCTTTTAATTATCATTTCCAGGTGCATACACCATTATTAACCTTCTCTGAGAAATCCTATTCTATGCAGTTCTCTCAGTTCCATATTCTTCCAATATAGAACCCATCTGAGTAGGAGGCTTCTGCTTAAAGCAGTGCAGTCCTCTGAGAGTCAGAATCTTCTAGGCATGAAAGAAAGCTCTGGAGAAACACTCCATACCTATGCACATAGTAAACGAGATAACAGCTAATAATTCCTGCGAATACAATTCTTCCAATGTCTACATGTACACTTCTTCTGTGTCTTACTTGACCTGTCCACTTTTATTCTCTGGGGATTCCATGAAAGTTTGTCTGATTATACTACACATTTTTTTGTTAGTTGACATCCATCATCATTTCATTCTCTGGATTTTCTGTTTTGAGTCTGTCCCATACACAATTGTTTTAACGCTATCAATTCACTGTTCTGTCTCATGATACAATTATTATAATGTCATTTAACCACTGTTCTAAGTCTGTCCCAGAAGTAACTGTTTATACCAATGAAATGAGGTCTCACATGAGAGTGAGATTGACGATTTGCATAACTCTTCCTCACTTAAATCCAAATCCCCAGTGCAAGTTATTTTCATATCCATAAAAATTCACTGAAATTCATTCGGCAGGTCAATTGTATGCCACATATACTTATCCGAGGTGAGTTGTAGAATCGCAAAAATTTTCTAGGTGGCCAAAAGAAGTACTAGAAGGACTCATAAAGACTTCACTGAAAGTCTTTGAAAGAGTAAATCTGCAGAAGACTGATGTGTCAAACCACTGGCGCAAATAAAATGGCGACACAATGCATTTCCATTCTCTGGACTACATCCTTTTGGAAATCTAGTAGGATCATTTTCTTCATCTACAAGAGAGATCCAGTGGGAGTTTGAGAATGAACGTTGAAAAAGAAGAATGAGAAAATGATCTAAGTCAATCACATATGTAAGAGAAAGACAGAAATACATGTTATTGAAAAATCTGTAAAATCCCAGATTAAGGGCTACCTATTTTTGTGGAAAGTGAAATTAAATTTAGGCAATTTATTTTTTTCCCACAAATTATTTATCTGGTCTAATCTGTCTATAATTACCCATCAGTGATTGGGGGTCGAGATATTTAATTTAGGAGGGTTGTATGGGTAGGGCTCTCAGTGCATGGTGCACAAACTGGGAGGCACTCAGTGGGTTGCGCGCACATTCTCGAATTCTGCAGCTGTCCTCGCGATTGTAACAAACTTTCTACATCTCTAACAAACTTATAATTTCGTTAGCCATTTTGTTTATAAAACTGAGCTGGCAGTCGGTGGCGCAAAATTACACAAAATTTTTGGATAGGCGCATTTTATAAAAGTGTGAACATAGACCTTTTATCTGGGATTGTCCTGAAACATCTGTTAAGACTAGTGTATACAACATATAAATGGAAACACCAAGAGGCAGAGGAAGACCAGGAAGAAGGTCAATTGAAGGAGTTACCAATGTTCTGAGACATCACTGCAAACAATTATATTTGTTAGTATTATACAAAACCAATTATATTTGTTACTGCATATCACACGATCACACATGCCATAGCCCATAAACCAACTGTTACTCAATTGTGTGTTGCCGGAAAACAGGGAAAAGAAAATAGATAGGAGCACAGGAACACATGTAGAAACCAATATATCCTACCTTTGTCTCCAGTTTTTGTATATATCTTTTTATAATACCTCACTGGAAACTCTGACAATCTGATGAATAGATGAACATTTGTTTTCCTTTACACATCCAGTCAATCAAAAAATAGATGGACATTTGTTTTCCAATACACATTTAATCAGGCAAAAAAATCACTAAATTAAAATATTTGTTTACAGGAATAACACACTATTTAAAATACTCATCAAAACAATAACACTCCAGGGTTGTCACTCTGGAAACATGAACACAAAAATTCTGCCATGCTTCTGTTCTCAGTTCCTTGTTTAAGTGTGGAGAATCGTAATCTTGTCTAGTCTTTAATATTAATCCATACTTTCTTTTCTGTTTGTGACTTAGTTTTCCTTGAACAATCACATAGTAAAGACACCAATGTCACATGTTTCATTGGCCAGGAACAGGTTTGAAAGAATCAGCACAATGAGATACCTGGGTGTGTTGTTTGACAGAAGTCTGAGTTTCAGGGAACATGTTGACCATGTTATCATAAGGGCAGGCAAAGACTTAGAAGTAATGAAGGTTATGGCTGCTACGTAGTGTGAGCAGAGGTTGTTATTTCTTTTGTACTAGGGTTTGGTGGTGGTTGTGATGGAATATGCACTGGCAATTCTGACTCTTAGCCAAACTCAGATTGAAAGACTGGATAGAATCCAGAAAGCAGTAATGCGCATCATTTATGGATGCACAAGAGACACATCGACAAGAGCTATGCAGTACTTACTCGACAGTCCTACGGCAGAGCACAGATTACAGTATTGCAGTGCACGGGTATACCTGTATATACATGCAGATAAGGAACATCCATTGCATTCCGAAATACAGAAAGTTAAAGGTAGCAGACTTATGAAAGGGAAGTCATGGATGAAACGTGCTGAGGATGTCATACAATCCGTATGCAGATTGCAAGATGTGGCAGCAGGTGCGGAATAGTTAGATCTACCCAAAGATTTCAAAACTTATTTGAGAGTAATAATATCACTTAGCAGGGAATGCAGAGAATGGTGTCCCATGGCTGTGAATCAAGAAGTGCAGGCTCTGGTCACTGAGAATGCCAAAGAAGGGGGATGTGATTATATACACTGATAGTTTTGTGATTAGGCATGTTCGCAGTGCTTGGGCCTTCACAGCTCAATGCGCAGGTAAAACGATCAGGGAGGAGAGTGGGGCCTTTGCTGTGACTGCGAGTAGCATGACCATGGAGATTATGACTGTGACCAGGATATTTGAGTGGGTAGGCACACAGAAGGTAACGCAGGTCTGCATCTTGAGTGACTCAATGAGTATGATTAGGAAAGCACAAGTGGGTCTCATTCACGAACAGTGGATTGAGGCCATGAGAAAGGTTAGTTTGAAAGTAGCTACATTTATTTTCATGCTGGGACATGTGGGTGTTCGAGGCAATGAAAGAGCAGATCAACTGGCATCATCACTATTGTGGTACAGAGATGGGGCAATAGATCAAGCTGACATTTTGAACTCCATAAGAGATATAGCAGGCGAGAGTGAGACAAGTGTGGATGATGATTCCTTTTCAATGTCCTGGATTAAAGATCAGGGTTTTAAGTGCGGTGTTGTTAAAAGTGAACATTTTAGAGGGCGCAGAAGAATGATGGTCAACCAGCAGAGGACCGGTACTGTCAGCAGAAGTGTAATGGCGGATACACTCAAGGAGAGATAGGAGCAACTATGGACATGTCCAGTTTTCAGTGATGATGATCTTACAATTAACTAACTTTCTTTTGTCTTCCTCTTCTTCTTGACCCTGAACTGTTTCCTGTAGGATAGTTTTGAAAAGGGAATTGTGTCTCATCATTTGGCCAAACCCCACAAGTTTGTGACGTTTTACCAATATAAATTGTTAAACATTTACAATTAGATGTTAGACATTTTATCACTACAGTTTCATGTTCTTGTTGGCCTGCAATAGTATTTATTTTGTTTCTTATGTAGGTGTTGGTTTTATGTTCTGTATATTGGATGCACAATATTCATCTCTTCTTCTGCATGCAACATCTGCAGTCATGTTATATTGTCAGGCCTGTCATCAAGGAGGAAGTCCGCTGTCTTCTCCAGATCAGAGCAGCTGCCCCATAGCTTTTGCCTAAAATATGTATCCTCTGTTGTGGGCCGCTATCTCTGCTCTTTGTATGCTGGAATATTTATCTGTAAAATTTGTCTTCAAAAAACTCTCCTCTCCATTACCACTGTAATTGTCCCACATCCATACAAAATAATAGGTATTATTAGAGATTTGAAAAATAATTATTAGAGATTTGAAAAAGTTTATCTATTTAAAATACTGATACACATAAATAACACTACCAGTTTGTGGTGAAAAGGGTACCACATTGCTCTAACTCTGTACCCAGAGTTAGCAGAAAAACAAGATCCCAAAAGTACCTCCTCGTCTCATGAACTCAGGTGACCCTGGAAACAGAAGTATGTAGCTTGTGCTGTTTCTGGTAAACACTTTTGGGATTGTGTCCGGGAATGTGGAGGCTACAGATGGAAGGAGAACTGACTCCAAAAGACAAGCAATATCTTTACCACCTCTGTGCCAACACATACAAAGTCACGGTCGACACACAGTGACGCAGCTCAGTGCGGCTCGAGCATTGGAGGGGCGGCCAATGCAATTGTCTCAAAATGGGCAGATATCATAATGAATAGTAAGTCCAAAAGACAACGTATTGAGTACAATGAGAGTGCAACACAGTGCCAGAGGGCAGTGCTACAAGTAAACAGAAAGGGAAAACTTTTCTTGCGTTACTGCATGTTTTCCTGTGAAGAAATGCAGGAAGGTTTTCTATGGGCTGTGAAAATAAAGGCCACTTTACTATAGCAGATGCCGTGACATGTACAGGAAGGATTTTGATTGTACCTCCAAAAGAAAAAAATCCTGTCCCAACCATGGAGTGAACCTGGGACCTCATGGGTCTGAGAACAACATTCTAACCAAATGGCCATGCGCTCCACCAAAGAGAACACATTAAAAGGAAATCAGAACTAAAGTGCAGTTCAGCCCAAGAACGTATTTCTAGTCCCCGGTGTTCCTAACAGATCAGGGCCAACTCTACCGTTGATGTTTTCCTATACTGGAATCATGCTCTCTGGAAAAAAAAGGTTCAGTACCCGCTGGGCACAGGCACAATACGTCTTCTTTTTCTGCGTTCGTTCTCAAACTCCTGCAGATTAGCAGGATGTAGTCCAGAGAACGGAATGCGTTGTGTCATGGTTTACAGCATTGCTGCAATATCTGCGCCTTTCGGCCTGACACATCCAACTTCGGCATGGCTTTGGGTCACTGACCCTATATGGAATGGAACAGCCAACTCCTTAGTTGCCTTTTACAACATGCCTGGAAGGTAAACAGTGTTCCTATTCTTTGCTCCCCTTTCGGGCCCAAGCAACACACGGGCGACAATACGTCTAATTATGAAAGACTCGTTCAGTGGCAGCGGAACATCTGGTGCGAGATAGGTGTAGTCGACCCAAGCCTAAATACATGACTACTGTCTCCTCTGAGACTGCCACCCAGCGACATATTTTGTCCTGAAAAGTCCATGGGCACAGTGGGTGATAAACTGTCATGACATAGAGTCGATACACATGTGCCGCCTGGCGACAGATAGGAAGGCTGTCACAGGCTAGGGTAGCCCACTAACCGAATTAAAACTGTTCTGATTGCTAAAAGTGAGGAAGATCTTCAAGAATTAACTAATATAGTAGTGACAAATAGTAAAGAGAAAGGCTTCTTTCCAAACATCATGAAAACAGAAGTAATGGTTATTTCAAAGAAACAAAACACCAAATCTTGTAAGATCAAATGAATAATATAATATTAAAACAGGTCCACCAATTCAAGTATTTAGGTATAACGATTACAGCAAATGGAAGACGTTCAACAGAAATCAGAAGCAGAATAGGACAGGCAAAAACAACATTCAGAAAATGAAAAATATATTGTGTAATATGACCTTGTCATTAGAGGTGAGGAAGAGAGTTCTGCAGTGCTATATAGCCCTATATTAACATATGGATGTGATTCTTGGACAATAAACAAACAAGAAATTGAGAAATTAGAACCAGTAAAGATGTGGTTCTACAGAAGAATGCTGAATACCATGGAGTGCCCGAAAAACTAATGTGGGGTTGTTGAAAGAGTCAAATGTGAGACAAGCTTAGCCAATAATATCAGAAAAGACAACCTTCATTTTTTGGCCACATTATGAGACAAGGAGGTATGGAGAACATAGTCACAACAGGCAAGATTGAGGGCAACAGAGACAGAGCAACAACGTGAGAAAATATTAGACTGTTTAACAACATGGCATGGCAGGGAAACAACAATTCTGATACATAATACTGGAGACAGAGAGCTGAGGAAAGCTATGATCGCCCACACCAGGGCTATTCAATTATATTTACTCGGGGGCCAAAATGTAGAAAATGGGGATCATCACGGGCCAGAGGTCCGAATATAGTTATATACATTTAGTTTTTTATAACTATTTCACTGTTTTAGCAATGATCCGCGGGCCACTTACTAGGCCTCCGTAGGCCGGATTTGGCCCTAAGGGCATCTATTTGAATAGCCCTGGCCTACACCAGCTGGCATGGCACCTGATGATGATCATTTATCTTGTGTACTTTGATGTCAATGTTCCCCCAGGTACTGGTACTTATCTGAACATAGAGCTTAGTTCTAGCACAGGAAAATGCTCAAACAGTATAGTTGGACTAGAGTTGGTTCATCCTCTTAACCAAGGCTTCGTGAACAGTTCATCCAAATGTGAACTCTTACCCACATTTTCTTTATACCAGGACGATATAGCATCCTGCCTTTACCTTTCAGCACAACCTGCTGCTGAAAGACAGCTGAAAGCTGGTTCTCAGGCATCAACATTGCCTTTGCATTGCTTTCAATTTTCACACTTATTTTAGCATAGAAATCACATTTTAGCCCCTCAATACATCTTCCTTTCTCCTGCACTGTTCACCTTTGTGAGCTTACAGACATGACAACCAGGCAGGTCGCTGTCTTGTACTATACCGTAACAGCGTTTTGACTGTGAGAGTCATGAGGTTCTACTCAGAGATTTTATTTTGTTCGTCTTGTGCAAGCAGTTCTCATTACGTCTCAGTTTGCATTGCCCAGATATGATCCATAAAAAATCCATAAAAATGATCCAAAATTGCTCCACACATGCTTTAAAACAATCTGTTTCCAAGGTCCACCTTGAGGAGGTGCTTTTAGGATCTTGGCTATCTGCAAACCGTGGGATTTCACAAGAGCAATGCCTATCCCTCTGCATCTCATTCTAAAGTCTTCATCTCTGTTCGCTCTCTGATAACCAACACGAAAGTTCAGGTGATTTCTACTAGGTAGCATCAAGTACGTTGTGCTGCCAGTTTCACAGCAGACGCATCCGTTTTTGCCATGTTCTAAAGTCTAATTTTATGTAGTAGGCCTAGGTTAATCTAAATGTAAAAATTTTTTAATACAAATTGTAGGTATGCCTAGATCTTAGCTATGCCTGAGTGATGCCTTGATCCAAAAATGGATCACAGAATAGTGACACTGTTAGTGTTACCTGCCAGGCATACTAAGGAGTAGGTACTTGGACATCATGGATTCGCGTGTACAGAAAATTTTGCTCAAGTTATAAATTTCTTGGACTAATGTTTACATTTAGTGATTTTGCTGTTTTTCGTGTATGCAACCAGATTTATTATGTTCTTTAACCATTTTTCTTTTTATATATGTAACTTTTAAGGATGCAGCACGATGCTGAAAACGGCAGTTAATTTTTTTAAAACTTCAACATGTGTTTTATTTATGCAAATTGGCTGTCATTTTGAATATTAATTAGTTGTACATGCCTCGAGAATCACAGAAATGTGATCAACAGATGTATCTTGTCTTTGTGAATACAAAAATGTATAGTTTCTGTGGTATTTTATTATGTTTAATAGATATTTAATTTATTTTCATTATAATTATGCAGAATAGCAGCCATTTTGAATATCAATTAGTTCTGTGTCCATCTGAACATTCCAGAAATGTGATCAACTTAAGCGTCTTGTCTTCACGAACACAAAAATGTATAGTTTGTGTGTTTTATTATTGAAATTAACTAAGATAATTAAGAAATTGTCAGCTCAGTTACATTTTTGTGGTCAAGTTTTATTTATATTTTCCTAAGAACTCAAGGCAGGATTTCGAAAAGCTGGTGGACAGAAAAAGCGTTTCAAAGACACGCTCAAGTCATCCTTGAAACATCTTAACATTGACGTAGGCGCTTGGGAGAGCCTCGCTCAGGATAGAACGGCTTGGCGTTACAGCATTAGAACGGGAGCACTAGCGGCAGAAGAATTCAGACAAGAAACTGCAAGACAGAAGCGGACACGTAGAAAAGAAAAAACATCTCAACCTCACACAGATACCTTCTATTGTTGTCAATTCTGTAAAAGAACATTTTGTGCGCGCATTGGACTTGCTAGTCATTTAAAAACGCACTATTAACTTTATTATTTTATTATTTATTGTTATTATTATTATGGTTGAGTTTTTGGTCATCGTCGATCACGACGGACGAACATCATCATCATATTTTCCTATATGTTTCATGTAAATTATTTTGATGTCAAATTAATTCTTTAAAAATTCCTAACTTTTTTCAGGGTTGACGTATGGACTTGGTTGATGTATCGTTGAATTGCAATTTTCAAGGGCTATCTAAATATAGTATTTTTAATGCTGTAGCATTATTTTGAAAATTTTGTCCAAGTACCTATAAGGAGGTTTGGGGGTGGAGTTGGTTGTCCCATCTTATTGGGTAGAGGGTCAGTGACCCAGAAACCTTGTTGCAGTCTGATAGCCATGTTGAAAGGCATAGATTTCAAAGCTAAATACCCCGCCAATGACTGATATGTTGGGCCATTGGCGCAAATAAAACGGCGACACAATACATTTCCATTCTTTGGACTACATCCATATGATGATGTTTGTCCGTCGTGATCGACGATGACCAAAAACTCAACCATAATAATAATAACAATAAATAATAAAATAATAAAGTTAATAGTGCGTTTTAAATGACTAGCAAGTCCAATGCGCGCACAAAATGTTCTTTTACAGAATTGACAACAATAGAAGGTATCTGTGTGAGGTTGAGATGTTTTTTCTTTTCTACGTGTCCGCTTCTGTCTTGCAGTTTCTTGTCTGAATTCTTCCGCCGCTAGTGCTCCCGTTCTAATGCTGTAACGCCATGCTGTTCTATCCTGAGCGAGGCTCTTCCAAGCACCTACGTCAATGTTAAGATGTTTCAAGGATGACTTGAGCATGTCTTTGAAATGCTTTTTCTGTCCACCAGCTTTTCGAAATCCTGCCTCGAGTTCTCCATAATATATTTGTTTTGGCAAACGCGAGTTCTCCATACGCACAAGATGGCCTGCCCAGCGTGCCTGCGCCTTCATAAGTATTGTGTGGATGCTTATTGAGGTTGATTTTTCCAAGATCTCGTAGTCTGGTACTTTTTCCCACCAATGGATGTTTAGTAATTCACGTAGGCAGGTAAGATGGAAATGATTTAACTTTCTTGCATGTCTAGCATACACTGTCCACGTTTCGCAGGCGTATAGTAAGGTTGGTATAACAGCAGCATGATATACTTGTAGTTTGGTGGTTGTTCTTATACCTCTTCTGTCCCATACATTGTTGCGTAATCTGCCAAATACAGCACTAGCTTTTGCCAGTCTATTGTAAATTTCCACATCAATGTTGACATCGCGAGAGAGAGTGCTTCCAAGGTAAGTAAAATTGTCGACTACCTGCAGTTTTTCCTGATTGACGATGATGGAAGTAGCAGTATGTTGGCTATTTGATGTTGCTTGGTGCATGACTTCTGTTTTTTTTGGTGTTAATAGTGAGACCAAAGTTGTTGCAGGCCTTTGAGAAGCGGTCTATGGTGCTCTGCATGTTTACGACAGAGTCAGCATACAATGCACAGTCGTCAGCATAAAGTAATTCTCTAACAGTACTAGATTTAGTTTTCGTGTTTGCTTTTAGACGACATAAATTGAAAAGTCCACCATCCGTTCTGTAATTGATCATTATGCCTGCTGTTTCATTACTATGGTGTTTCCGTTAACATGGCCGTAAATAACAGGCTGAAAAGAGTAGGGGCCAGCACACATCCCTGCTTTACACCATTTGTGACAGGGAATGCAGGAGATACTCCTCCATCGCAGATAACACTAGCCATCATACCGTCATGAAATTGTTGTATCACAGTGACAAGTTTTGGGGGGCATCCGAACTTTGTAAGCACCTTCCACAGTCCTTCTCTGTTAATGGTATCGAATGCTTTAGTTAAGTCCACAAATGTTGCTAAGAGTTCACTATGTTGCTCTTGTGACTTTTCCTGAATTTGTCGTGCAGAGAATATCATATCAACTGTACCACGACCTGCACGAAAACCGCACTGACTCTCTGGGAGTAGCTCGTTTAGTAATGAATTATTTAATCTGTTGAGTATGACACGAGCGAGAATTTTACCAGCTATAGACAAAAGTGATATGCCCCTATGATTATCGCAAGACTGTTTGGTACCTTTGCCTTTATATAGGTGCACTATAGAAGCATCTTTTAGATCTTGAGGCAATGTACCTGAGTTCCAGAAAATACCAAAAATGTCAGTTAGTTTTTTAATCAGCAGTGGTCCGCCATTTTTATAAATTTCAGCAGGTAAGGCATCCAAACCTGGAGCTTTATCATTTGACATTTGTTTAATCGCTATCATAACCTCTTGACTGCTTGGAGGTATATGGAGTTCTTCTCTTATCCTAAGTTGTGGTATTCTGTTTATGACTTCTTCATTTATTACTGATGGTTTGTTTAGGATTTCTTCAAAATGTTCAGCCCAACGATTTAAGATGTCATTTTTATCAGTGAGAAGCTTCAACGAATCGGCATTTAATAGAGGTGGTGATCCCAATGAGTGTCATATATAGTTCTTAAAGCCTCATCCAAATACAAGTATAGCATTAACACTAACAACACACCAACGAAGACGGATGTGTGGAGACATTGGCGAAAAAAAACCCGGAAAAAATCGCATTTCCATGGACATGCTATGGACTATATCCTGCTGGAAATCTAGTAGGACCATTGTCCTGCTACAAGAGAGTTTGAGAATTAACGCTGAAGAAGAAATTTAAATTATAACCAGAGAACAGTACCCGGTTCTCTGGACTATGTTAAGTATGTTCTGCGAATTTAACTTAGGAGTTCGTACTGAAACAATTATATTCAACACACAGCAAAGCCCCACCTAAAACGTGTTGTTGCATATTTTTCCGCTGCAATAAACGCGATATATGAAGCCTTTTTCATGCTATTCATTTTAGTAAACAATAACACGCAATCAAATGTGTACCAGAACCAAGTCTCACGAGCATTAGTATTGTGTAGTTACCACTCAAAATTTTGAAAAGTCCAGTTCAAAAGACATAAAAACCCAGCTCTTATGTGTATATTTTTTTAAGCGTATAATTTTCAGGACGTAGCCATCAACCCAGCATTTTTTGAGTGTAGTGATTTTCTAGGCAATATAAATACGTTCAGTAGTTTGCCATTGCTTTCTGAGCGGTCCGAATGCACAATTGCTTTAGGCGAGGATCGAACTCGGTACCTTGACCGTCACAGACGCGCTCTGTACTATTCAGCCAGTGCTTTATTTCTGAAGATACGCAAGATTACGTCGCGTATTCCCACCTTTTTTGTTTGTTTCTTACTTTTGTTCTAATTTGGTTCAACTTACAGAAACTTTCATGCATCTCCGTAAAAACATAAATTCTACCGTGAAATACTGATTTATTTATATTTCTTTTTTATTTATTTTTGAAATCTCATTTATTTTTTATCAAATTGGTAAACGATAAAGGACAATGACGCAAAAATTGCACAAAGGAAAAGCATGGTGCAAATATCAGGGAGTACATATTGTTCATTTTCTGACCGAAACAGTGTTGACACTCAAATCTTAATGATGTTGGCAACGTCTACGGGTAGCAAGGTCTTGTCTCTGAGAACATAACAAACTTAGTCTAACTTGATTCTCGCCGCTGCCCACCAAGGCTCATAGAAAGAGAATTGTGTTTAGTACCCAAGGGCACAGAGGGAAATGATGTCTTTCTTCACGAGATTTGTTCTCCGACTGTGGAGCTCCTCGTCCAAGATAGGCGTAATCTACCTATTTCTTTTGGTGATAAAAGCAAAAGCGAAAAGTCAAAACACAGGCCGCGCCTGGCAATGGATAGGAAGGTCATCACAAGCTGATGAGGCGAGTGCGTGAGAAATGCGCAGATAAAATTCCAGACCCCTGAAGTCTTTGGTGAAGCAGAACCTAGCTTAGGAAGGTGTATCAACTCTACGTTTAATACGACTGTCACCGTTTCCCAACACGGTTCACACAGAAAAAAAATAGGTATGACACCTTAAGACACTGAGGGTGGTAATGGAATCGTCTTCGTACACGATGAATAGTTCTCCAGCTACGAAGTGCTTCGTCAGAGGAAATATGCACAGTCGGTGGCCCAAGAAAAATACTAGCTCGTCATGTAACATATACCTCTCCGAGTGGAAAGCTTCTTAAATAGGTGTTGCATTAAGCTAAAAGCTGAAGTCTTCTGAGTATGAACGAAAGCGAGAAACCACCACACTGCACATCAAATGTGCATAATCATCTGTTGCCATCGTCGTATGCGATTGGAGGGGGGGGGTTATTATTGTTATCTGAAAGTAAACAGTCCACAGAAAGTAGGCCTACTAGTCAGGGTTCATATAAGACTTTGATGTCTACCAATTTGTTCAAGCTTTTCTGTCCGGAGTTCTTTTAACTATTTTTGATTAACTATTTTTAACTATTTTTAATAGTCGCAACATTTTTTATTATTTTCTGTTAGCATACACACAATTTTAACGAAGACACAGACACAATGGACAGGAAATATATTCCACATGAAAGACCATCGTCTGTCAAACAAGTTGTTATATGTTAAACTCTACGCTGGCTCCCGCAAGACCGAAAGACAAAAGGGACGTTTTAAAGATATTTTAAGACATCACTGGCGCATTTAAACATAGACATAAATTCATGTGAGAGTCTTGCACCAGACATATCCGACTGACGTCGTTGAATCAAAAGTACTGCAACAGCTACAGAGAACCTCATACAGATGTTGAATGTTGTGCAACAAAAACGTGTTAGAAGACTCGCAATAGGTGCGCAATGTTCCACAGATTCCTCGCACACATTCTTGGAAGAGTGCAGTAGAGAATTCCAGGAAAGCATAGGCATATGACTCATTAGTCATCATCGTCGACTACGAAGGTTGAACAAAATTATTTTCCCATTGTCTTCTGTTCATTGGTAGTTTACTCAGTAAAATGTTGCTGTATTTAAAAGTTCCTCATGTCCAATGATATTTGCGGAAAGTACGTTCAAGTACGGAAGAACGCGTGTGCAATTGTTGCTAGGCGATTTGGTGCCGTAGAACGGACTGGTTCAATACCAGTAAGTCTCAAGAATTTTTAAAATTGTCCTCTAGCTTCCTAATTAAATTTACTTGTATAAACATTTTTTTGAAGCAAAATTGTATTGTCTATATATGTTATCCATGTTTACAAGAAGACCTATCGGCCCTTGTATAACTAATACGGATATTATGTTATGTGTTTGTTGTTACTGAGGATATTTCAATACCTGTACGGGATGTTTGTTGTTGTTGTAATAGTCCTTGTCTCGATTGGTCCGTTCGGGTGACTTTGTGTGCACGGTTTGAATGGCTTGATGAAATCGCATCTTTTTTTGGAGATGCGGTTAGTCAAGTACGGAAGAACGCGTTTGCAATTGGTGCTAGGCGATTTGGTGCCGTAGAACGGACTGGTTCAATTCCCTTTAGTCTCAAGAATATTTTTAATTGTCCTCTAGCTTCCTACTTAAATTTACTGGTATATTCATGTTTCTAGCATGCTTCACGTTGAGGTACTTTTAGAATACTGGTTATCTGTTAATCTTGATAGTCGCACGAGAAAGCCTGTGCAGCACAGTGTGTTAAAGTCTGTCCTTAGTCATCATTAGTGTTGTTATTATGACTTTCGTATATCGTTCTTTTTTCATTTACAAGTGGTGCTGCACTCTATTGCCGTGCTACCTTCGCATGTAATTAATAACCTTAATTTCCCAGAAACTTGTTCACTATTCTTGCTTTCGTTAAATTTGGATTATAGTAATAGTAGCCTGATATCCTAGGTCAGTTGCTTTCCTTTGACCGTGTGTGTGTGTGGGGGGGGGGGGAGACAAGATGTAAAAGTACCTGAGATAGTGTATGTCTTGTGCAATCAATTCTCATTTCGTCTCAATCTACAATGTCGAGACATAATACACACAGAGTTAGTCAGACTGCTTCGCATGAGCGTTGAAGCTATCTGTTTCCAGGGTGCACCAAGAGAAGGTGCTTTTAGTATTTTGGTTCTCTGCTGGGATTGCGCGTGATCAATGCAATACCATTTGCAACCTGCTGGTTATTTCTTCTGCATTCGTTCTCAAGCTCCTGCAGATTTGCATGATGCAGTCCGGAGAACGGAATGCGTTGTGGCTATTTAAGAAAGAACAAATAAAAGCATACCAAAGTCGGATGTATCAGGTCTTTGGCATAAATAAAAGCAAGATACAATGCATTTCCATTCTCTGGATCACATTCTGTTGGGAATCTAGTAGGACTATGGTACTGTTAAAAGAGAGATCCGGTGTGGGTATTGAGAACGAACCAATAAAAAACTATTATTAGTAACACTTTAACCTAATTATATTTCTGATCATATTATCCATTGAAACAGCCTTGACCTTTGAAATATCATTGACATGTTGATAAGATATCGATTATAATGGACTTACATCACAAGATAAAAAACTAACAATGAGATATTGTCAATATTTTTTTAATGAATAGTGTAGACATTATGCAAAATAGTTAAAATAACTCTGGACAGAAACGCTTGAACAAATTGGTAGACATCAAAGTCTTATATGAGCCCTGACTAGTATGCCTACATTTTGTGGACTGCTTACTTTCACATAATAATATCCCCCCTCCAATCGCAGACGACGATGGCAACAGTTTTAGTCTTTTGTTGCTGCATATTTCTAGTGTGTGCGAAGATGACTGGAAAGTCCAATCCTCACATAGAATCCCATGCCACATTTGGGACACATGATTAAAATTGGGCGCATGTGTGTTTGTAATTGTCGTTTTCGGGAGGTACGTTAAATTTGCCGTACAGATTCCTCGCACACATTCTCAGGAGAGTGCAGTAGCGAATTCCAGGAAAGCATAGGCATATGACTCATTAGCTATCATCGTCGACTACGTCTACGACATGATGATAAAATCTTCATGCATATGAGATTTTATGCTTCTCGGCGATGCAAGCACATTTCCTGGTGTTGCTGTGCACACTGAACGATTCGGAGTGACAGCCTCCCAGGATGTGGCGTTACTGTTAAAGCTCTTTTAGAAACGTTGAAAAAGTCATTGAAATGTTTCTGCTGTCCAAGGGACTGTCACTGAGCAGCTCACCCTACATCCGTTATTTTGGGATGCGTTTTTCAGGAATGCGCACATGTCCAGCTCATCTCAGTTAGGCCCTTTTCAGAATTATTTAAATGCTTGGTATGTTAGTTCTAGTGAAGACTTCAGTGTCAGACACTTTATCCTGAGAAGTTTGCGGATACAGTATGAGTGGAAGTGATTTAATACTCTGGCGTCTCTGTTGTACACTGTCCAGATCTCACAAGCTTATAGCAAGATAATCATCACACATGACATGCAGACTGTGGTAGGTGTTCATTCCAAGTGCAAAATATCAGCTTTGATCTTGCCATTTTTCTATGCCATAAAATTAGGCTGTCCAGAAATTATTCTCTCTCTTGTCCTTTCTTATCTTTCATAGATATTTTTCAAGTTATTATGGAGTGTTTCAGACCACCATTTTTATGACGTGCCTAATGCTTTTGGCAATGTCTGTCGATATCTTCTGGATGTAAGGAACTGAATTAGCATTTATTGATCCATCATTAATATCTTTTGAATAACATCAATGATCTGCAACAACATATGATTACTTGTTCATTGATCTGTGCTTATTTTTGTTAGCTTAGACGCCTTCAGGCTTTCTGAGCAATAGCTTCTGTGATGCAGCACAACGGCTTCTATTTTTAATTGTCTTCTTCACAATTTGAATTTTCTAAAAAAAAAATATTTCTATTTTGATTTAGTTTCATTTTGAAAAATATTCAAATTAGTCAGGAAACTAGACAAGACACAATGAGTAACATTGTCAAAATAATTACTACTGAAAATGACTTGAAAATGTAATGAGAATTATCCCTGACATACTTGCAAAGACACCTGTAACAGTTTAAAACACTTATGTTGTCTATTTTGGTATGTATTTATTAGTCTTCCAAGTAGGCAAGTTCATGTGACAATGAGGGGACGGGAGACCCTTGAAATTCAAATTCTTCTTCTTCAGTATTCATTCTCTCCTGCTGGATCTCTCCTGTAGCAGTACTACTAGATCTCCAGCAGGATGCAGTCCAGAGAATGGAAATGTGTTGTGTCGTCGTTTCTGAAGCGTGCTAATGTGCAAAGTGTGCCACCAAATTGAGTATGAATAAAGACATCACCTCTGTTAACAGCTGAATCCGCAAGGGCATGATCACAGTTAAACAGTACATGATCACAGTTAAACAGTACATGATCACAGTTAAACAGTACATGATCACAGTTAAACAGCACATGATCACAGTTAAACAGCACATGATCACAGTTAAACAGCACATGATCACAGTTAAACAGTACATGATCACAGTTAAACAGCACATGATCACAGTTAAACAGCACATGATCACAGTTAAACAGTACATGATCACAGTTAAACAGCACATGATCACAGTTAAACAGTACATGATCACAGTTATACAGTACATGATCACAGTTATACAGTACATGATCACAGTTAAACAGCACATGATCACAGTTAAACAGTACATGATCACAGTTAAACAGTACATGATCACAGTTATACATCACATATGCTAATTCAGCAAACAAGAGCAGCTACTTTACCGACATGTGGCTGCTTTTGAGGGGATTCTATGTCAGAATTGGATCTTTCAGTAATTTCCAATACCAGTATTGGAACACATCCAAATACAACAGATTAAGTGGTTTTCACACACTTCCAGACTACTAAAAGACAGCATGCCACAGATGGCCATGACACATAGACATCACAGCTATAAAACCAGAGGCAGACCACGTAAAAGATGAACCACAGAAATAAAAGAAGCCACAAGAACAAGCTTACAAACAGCACACAAGATGGCCATCTCCAAAGAAAATCTACTCCATCTTTTCTACCCCTGACACCGCAAGGCAAACAAGGGCCACAGCGTAGATAAATAGATGGATAGATATAGTTATTTCCATATACACCAGAGAGAGATGCAACAACACAAGTCTTAAACTGTTGTCATCATTATCTGTGATGGACGGTCAAACACACCAGAGAGAGGAGAAACAACACAAGTCTGAAACTGTTGTCATCATTGTCTAAGATGGACAGTCTCACACCAGAGAGATACAACAACGCATGTAAAAACTGTTGTCATCATTGCATGCAATGGATGGTCACACACACACCAGAGAGATGCAACAACGAAAGTAAAAACTGTTGTCATCATTGCCTTGGATGAATGGCTGTTATTATTTGTATAGATAGCTTATGTGAGTACAGATCAGAGAAGACAGACTATATCCAAAAAGTTTGTCCTGAAAACAGATGGTAGACTGAAAGGTGCGGATATCACAGCAACACTGTAACCTTGGACACAGCATGACAATTACTAATGTCTTGGAGAGTGAAGAAGAGATTACAGCACAGTTATTCCAAAATTAGACACAGTTCAAAATTCAGCATGGCTGTACAACAATTAGACAGTTATAACAAAAGTCAGCACAATTGTACCACAATTGTACATAGTAATAACAAAAATCAGCACAGTTGTACAACATTTAGACACAGCTCAACACAGTTGTATCACAAGTTAGCACAGCACGCTACACACTAAAAACACAATTTAATGAATTAAAAATTATTTTTTTAAAAGGATTCATCTTTTTTTCTGAGATTTTTCTCAAATAACCAATGCAGTGGAATTCCTATATAGCACATACTTTAAAAACAAATTTCCCTATATAACAACACTTCAAAATCCCCAATTATATTTATTCTACATTGTTTGTATTGTTTATGCGAATTGATGCTATTACTTACATATTTTGTTGGTCCAGACCAAGTTGCTATAATGGGATTCAACTATATATGCTTATTTTCATGTGATTTCCACAGAGAATTGTGAAGTACATTGTGTTATCTTTGAATTTGTGTCATTTAAGAATTGCACAACAATTTTGACATGCTTTTAATTCAGGTATCCTTTCGAAGCCTGTGACAGCCTTCATATCTGTCATCAGGAGACAAGTGTGTATCAACTTTATGCCTACACTATTTATCACCCACTGTGTCCTAGGAATTTGTTGGCCAAAACATGACCCTGGGTGGTAGTTTCCGAGTAAATGGTAAAGATTAATTTATATGTAGGTCTATGTCAATCTCATATGTGTTACACTGCCAGTGAAGTTGTCTTGTATAATTAGACTGTCCATTACTCCATATGTCTTCAGATACCGAACTCCGCAGAAGACGGATGTGTCGGGCCATTGGCACAAATAAAACGGCAACACAACGCATTCCATTCTCTGGACTACATCCTGCTGGAGGTCTAGTAGTCCTGCTATAAGAGAGATCCATCGGGAGTTTGAGAATGAACGCTGAAGAAGAAGATACTGAACTCTTCTTTATCTGCGAGCTTGGTTCCTCTTATAGGTAATGTGTGACAGTAAAGTTGGACTAGGGTTAGTTCATATTCTTTGCTGTGGTTTCGTTCACTGACATTGTGAAAGCCTAATCTACATTTGATCTTCTACATACATTTTTCTAAAGACTGAAAGGAATGGGCTTCCTTGGAACGATTGAGCTTATTCGATGTGCTACCACGGCTTCCTACCGTTTACTTTTCCACACCTTATGCTTCCAGAATATAACTAGGAGCTTGTTCCAGAGCATGAGAACTGAATTCGTTATAACTTCTGCATATCGTTTTGTTAACTGTACTTGAACAATTCACTGCCCTCAAGCACTGTGTTACCTTCGCATGTACTCAGTAGACTAACTTTACTTCTCCTGAGACCTGCCAGTCTTGCTCACTATTAACGCTTTCATGAGTTTTAGGACAGCCCAGACCAGCTACTTTCTTTTGGCTGTGGAGCAGAGATGCGCCATCCAGAAATATTGTTTATCTTGTGCAATCAATTCTCATTCCATCTCACTTTGCACTGCCGGACACGATCCATAAAGGGTTAGCCAGATTACTTTGCTCGAGCTTCAAAGAAATATGTTTCCAAAGTGCACCACAATGAGGTGCTATTAAGATCTTGGCTATCTACTAACCCTGTGAGTGGGATATATGCAAAACCCTTCGTACCCCAAAAAGGATTCAAAATATGTAGAAAACGTACTATATTGTAGAGGGTTGACTACATTGTACACAGGTTTCCCTCCATGTACTCTGCCCCTCTCAACAAAAATGCATAATGCTTGCCAAAAGTACAACCTGCAGCACGTAGCTTCAAGTGATAACCCCATGGATCACTGAAAAAAATCCACTTTATAAACAAGATGTTATGAGTCGAATTCAAACCCAAGACTGCTTGAGTAGATGGCAGATTGCTTAGCATGCAATTAAAATTCCCCAAATTACTAATAGGATGAATAATACAAGCACTAATGAAGAGCATCTTTGATTATATCTCCATATATGGACAACCTTGATTTAGCAAGGAAATATAAGCAGAAATAAACATTATCTCTGATTACCGGTACAACTTCATACATTGACATCTTGATATAGCAAGTAAATACAAGTAGGGAAAAACAGTATCTTTGATTATATCTCTGAACATGGACAACCTTGATTTAGCAAGTAAATACAAGCAGGGGAAAACAATAACATAAAATATATATTGTAATTAGTATACGCGTGTGTGAGCCACTTAAAACCAGTCCCAAGCAACACCACATTTTAAACTAAATAAAACATAGATTTGGCTTATAGAGAATATACGGTACTTTATTTCAGCACAAAACACTTCTTATGTGTTTGTTTTCAAATTCTTGCTGGTGACCAGGATGCAGTCTAGATAGAGAATAGAATTATTCTTTATATCATAGTTTACAGCATGGTTATGACATCGCTGCTTTCTGGCCCACCACATCTGGCTGCAAGCATGGCATTTTTGGGTGACTTTCTAAAGAGTGGGACAGAAAAGTCCACACTTAACCTTCCTTAGTCATCTCTTAAACATACATATCAGGTGGCAGTTATATTATTGTTCTCTGCTTACTTTTCAGTCATTTGAAGCTACACAACAGAAAATACAGAAACTTATGAGCAATGCTAACTTAAGTAACTATCCATGTGGCAACCGGGTCTGGAATTCTAGTTGTGTGAAAATAATAGATCCACTGTCTCCTTTCTAGGTGTATCGTAGAAGGTGACTAAGGAAGGTTGGGGAATGGGTTGACAATCTGTGAAAAAATCACGATCACATCTTGTCTTTTTTATCTTCTATCTAATAATTCTCATGGATTGCGAAGAGATGCAGGTCAGCAGACATTGCACCTTTGTGACAGTCTCCTAGGTGACGGGGAATACTAGATGTGCCATCACTGCAGATGGGTCACAACCATCTGATAGAAAAATGATGAGATAGTTGGCCCAGAGATGTGCCCTGTGCTCCTGGCAGGATGTGGTAATCATGGGATACTAGTGCACTGGAATGCCTCCCTTCAGGGATTAAACATGTCTTTGAGACAAGCCAATATTATGAGTCAAGGTTTCACCTCAGCTACACAACCGAGAAGAACCTGTGCTTTTATCAGAAAGACTATGGGCTGTCAAAGAGCTACCTGATCACAGCTGAAGAAAGTATTTCATCATTATTATCTACATAAAGTAAACCCAGTTTGAATCAAAGTGAATGTTTGACAAATATTTTGGAAATTTGTACATGGCAGTCCATTCAAAATATGCTCAGATCAGTTTGTAGCACACCCTATAATTTCCTAATACAAACCACATCACAAAACTGCTTCAGTGAGAGGTTAAACATTTCAGCAGAATGTTCTGGAACAATAAACACAATAGAACAAAATAATAAGTCTAGACTGACACTGTTATAATTTCTCTTCTCCTTCCTCCACCTCTTTGAGGCTCACCATCTCAACTTGTCCTTTGCCCTTAGTTTCAGCATTAACAAGGTCAGAAACCTCTCTGTAACAACCTGGATCAACTAGAATTACCTGGTATGAATTTTAAAAATAAATTAGTAACAAAACAAATATTTTTGAAACAAAATGCTCATATAACTTTGTCAGCAACAAAAACAACAAATAGCAAAGTTCTTTCCCAGATCCTGGGTCTATTTTTTTTATGGCACGAGAAATGAAATATAACATACAAATACTTTTGATGAGGGGAGAGAGGAGACAAAACAAGAATATGTGACGAACATCATCAGAAAACGCCGCTGGACATACATCGGCCACGTACTTAGAATGAAGGAAAATAGAATCCCATGACAAGCCTTCATGTGGACACCAGACGGGAAATGAAAACAGGGAAGGGCAAAAACAATTCTCAGAAGAAAATTTATGAATGAATTAAAATCAACATGCATAAATGCACAAGACCTGCAATCCCTAGCAACTGACCTACAGGCATGGAGAACTATGACATCCGCCCTATGTGCCAAACTTGACAAAAGAGGAACTGACTGACTTTTGATTATTTCCCTTGGATCTATTTATCAGACAACGGGTATTTAAAAATTAATTTAAATATTAATTTATTTAGGATGGTTGTTTGAGTGGGTTATAAGAGTTATATGGGTGGGAACAGATTGGGATTAGGGAAGGGGACAATATCTGCTAATTTCTTCCAGTATGACATAGAACGGGTTAATATTTGCCTGTAAACTAGATCGTCACAAGAACTTAGATAAATTTTCAAGTGGTGCCGTACTCACTGTTACGGTAGTACTTTCATTGAATCCTTCCCTCTGCATACTAGGCTAATATCATAACATGTGTTAGTGTGCACATCTTCTCATCCGCAAAGCATGTCTCTGTGTGAATATCTTTTCATCCGGGTACACTCCTCACGTTCAACATAGTTATGGTAGCCATTTTGAAACTATGCAATGAACTGGCATAATGATGTCACAAACTACTAAAAATTTCTGATCGGCACAGATTTCTTTAAAAAAGTGTGAAAGGTAGGCCCTGGAACTGGGAAATTTTCAATAGCAAAATTAGAACTTCTAATTCTGAATTGAGACCATTAACCTCCAAAAAGTGCCTAATACATCACTTTTCCAATACATGCCTAATAAAATATAAATTACACTGATGTAACTAATCCAATAATGTTCAACGGTGCACAGACCTCATTGAGTACTTCAACATTAGTTTCAGCAGTCAATCCATAAACTTCCAGCTAAAAGAGCATCAACTAAGCTAAATAATAGCCAAACTGTCAGAGGATATCCAGCAAGTGGAGAGTGCCACAGTAACAAAACTAAGAAATTAAAACAACTATGCATATGCATAGGTAAACTTATTTTTTTCATAAATCCATATTTTTAACAATTTATTTTCACATTTCAATAAAAACGTCAGTATTTAGCAACCCCCTCCCCCAATTAAAAAAACATGTCCCCCCCCCCAATATTAGCGTGTGACATAAAATGTCTGCATTATTAATAATTACTAGGAAATTTAACATCATGTGATCTTTTGTTAAAAATAAAAAATTGTGATTTTTTTGGGGCCCGAAATCCACATTAAAATGGACACCTATGACTATGATAAAGTATTATTGTCACTGATTACTAATATAGTATAACTAACAAATATCAAAAATAATTTCAATTTAAAAAAACAACAAAGGAACTAGGACTCTCACCACTTTTTCAAATACAATGAGATGTGGTTGTGAGACCATCTCATTATATTTGACAGTTTTGTGTGTTTATTTCTGGTTTGTTGTTATTTCTCAACTAAAGTCCCTGTTCGACTGTAAATTGTTCTTGTGTGTTTGTTATTTCTCATTGACATTATTTTTGCTATTTATTAATTCTATTTTATATTTACATTTTATCACCAAGTTATTTAATATTTACACAGAGAATATCTTTTAAAATATAGAAGAAATGCCAGGACTCAAGATCAATGGGAAAATAATAAACAACATTAGATATGCAGATGACACTGTTCTTTTAGCAGAAAGTGAACATGAACTACAAAGACTAATAGATCAAGTCAATAAATCAAGCAATGAATATGGACTGGATATAAATATATTTTTTTTAAACCATGATAATCAGCAAAGACACAGAGGATCAAAAGCTAAACATAAACATATGTGGAGAGAAACTACTAGTAAAACATTATCAATATCTTGGACACATAGTCACAAATGATGGCAGATGTGAAACAGAAGTTAAAAAGAGAATAGGAATGGCTAAAAGTACCTTCAATGACATGAGGAAAATATTAACATCTAAACAAATTACAAACAAGTTAAAAATGAGAATTATAAAATGCTACATCTATTCTATATTAATGTATGGCTCAGAAACATGGACACTAAATAAACAATTAGAAGACAGAATTGATGCCTTTAAGATGTGGGTAATAGGGAGAACATCATGGAAAGAGAAGAGAACAAATAAAGAGGTGCTAAATACACTTAATATGAAGAAAGAACTACTAAGAGAAATAAAGATCAGGCAAATAAAATATTTTGGACATATTAAAAGACATGACACCTTATTAAAGACCTTACTTGAGGGTAAAGTCAAAGGGAAGCAGGCAAGAGGTAGGCAGAGATACAAATGGGAGAGTAACATCACATGATGGACAGGTTGCAGTCTAGCAGAGTGCATCACCTAGACAATATACAGGGGATGTTGGAGATCCGTTGCAGTCAACCTTCGTTGCGGAAATGGCTCCTGATGATGATGAAGTAAACAGTGACAATAATACATTATCATAGTTGCTATCATATCAACTAAGCTACTTACACACAGAACTAAATACATACCATTTCCAGCTCATCATCAAAGCTGTCTTCTTCCACTTGCAGCGCCAACTTACGCAGATGTTCCCTGACCTTCTTACCTTCTTTACCTAAGAAAGAAGCAACCATAAACAAAAACTTCTATAAATACCTTTAAAATGTTTATACAAGGCGTCTATAAAAATGCTGTGCACTCATTTACATTGTCGATGACACAACGTCACATGAATTATAGGTATTTAGTTCTGTATGACATCACTATTGCTACAAGTTATGAAAAAACACAACCGATCATGTCAATTACATATTGGGTAAGTGACTGCTAGCACAATGAAGTTATTTCTTGGTTAGCAAATAAAAGTTAACTCTGCAGCTAACACCAATCTGTTGAGTCATGCTGTACAATGGACAATGGAAATACATAACTTTTAATGATGTCATATTGAGCACATATATTTCATTTCAAATTCAGTGCACAGCAACATTATAGACACCCTATATACTTGATATAAGAAAAACAATAGTGCTGTAACTAACATCTTTAACCACCTATTTTTTGTATAAAACTGTTGACCAACACTATTTTGAATGTCTAGCTCGTCGTGATGGTGTTATAAAAGTGATTCTTTAAGGGTAGATAACTACAACACCCTACATGGGTGAAGTGGGAGTTGTCTGTCATCAATGGGTGGAGTTGAGAATAATGAGCAAGCCAACACACTGGCGAGCATGGCCACAGTGTCAATAGGTACATCAATGGATAAATCTGACATTAATGGACCTTGTCTGCCAGGAACCCACAGGAAGTATTAACGTGCATATGCCTCAACATTTGCTGGGGGATGACTGTGCACCTATGGTGTCTGACAGAGCAAAATAATGTTGAATTAATAATTACTTTCCACATGATCCCACCTTAAAGCTGAATAGATCACAACAAACTAAAATCTTTAGGCTCTGCACTGGACACTGTAGACTACAAGCACATCTCCACAAAATAAAGGCTGTCAAAACTAACTAATGTGCATGTCAAAAGGGGCCACAGACTCCAGAACATATTCTGCAGCCATATCCACTATTTGATGACTTGAGGACTGAAATATGGTCCCAAGAGACCGACCTGGAAGTGAAGCTGCGGGGCAACCTTGAGGACCTCCTGCTGATGAATGAATTTATAGAGGTGTCCCTCCTGCCTGTATAGTCTTCTGAGTATACAAAATTGATCGCAGAAGAATAATTAATAACTGACCTGGTATTACTATTCTCAACTTCATGAGAGCTCTCTGTATTTCGAGTGTGCCTGTTTCCTTGAGTAGTTTTATTACCTCCAGAGCCTGAAAAGTGTTATCAATTAAAGACAGCAATTAAACACAAGAGAATAAATAATCAAATTAAATTCTAAATAGCAAAAAATAACCATAATGAAACCATGAAATCATACAAATTATGTAGTCAAATGTGGTCAACATTGATGATAATAATAGTGATGTTGAAATGTGATGTTTGAGAAAAGCTATAAATGTCATCAGAAGAGACCGTTTGAGAAGTGAAGATGTCAGGAAAGAAATAAAAGAAGACTACCATGAAAGACAGCAAACCAGGTGGTTTAGCCACCTCATGAGAATCGAACCAATGCAACCAGCCCTTGATGCATACAACAATAGAAGATCAGGCTACAAGACACGAGGAAGACCAAGAACTAAATGAGTTGAGACAATAAAATATACTCAAATGTGACCCATATAGCCAAAGACAGACAACTGCAACTTCCCACCAAGATTTAATGGCACAAGTGGAAATGACAATAGATAGATAAGACTCATAAACAATCAGGGTTGTAAAGGGGTCTACACTAGAGATATCAGCACACAGAGCCCTTCAATCGTGTCTATCCTCAGTCATTCAGATGGGTGTTGGAAAATCATACCAAGACCATCCCTTGATGTTATTAATCCAGGATTTGCTTTGTCTAGCTCTTCTCCTTCAACCCTTGAATGCTGCTTGCAAAATAATTTTAGACAATAAGTCGTGTCTCATTACATGACCAAACCAAACAAATTTATGCTGTCTCACCACTATCAAAAGTGGTTCTTGATAACCTGCAAATTTATTTATTTACTGCAGGCCAAATATATTTGTCTTGTGTTCTACATAACTAATTATTAATAAATATCTGTAGTACTTGTATTTTGAACCTTGAATACTATCCGTGTCTGCATTAAGTGTCCCGTTTCACATCCGTATAAAAGTATACGGATTGATCTTTACTGTATTATTGATCTTACTTTTACCAAATTGTTCAACCTTGCCATGGCAAACATCGCCATCTCATGAATATTGATAGCACCAAATGGCAGCAGGATTGAATATACACAAAATTGTGGAATCTGCCTTCTGCATACACAGGTAATTTCTTCTCCTACCCTCCAGTCTTAGAAGGCCTCCTCTCAAATCAATGCTTAACCATACTGAGAGTTATGAGTTCTCTAGATATGAAAGAAAGTTCTGAAGAAACCTCCCAATGCATGCAGGAAGTGAGAGCTGCATCGCTCGCAATTTGTGGAGATTGAAACAAACATCGACAGACAAAAATATGTAAAAAGTAAACAGAGATAATATTCAAATATTCTGATTCTTTCTTGCTGCACATCTAAGAAGACACACAATGGTACAAGTGGTCCTGTAATTCCTTGCACATACTGTGGAAGACTCTTTTTGGCCCAGATTAGTCTTGTGAGTCACATCCAGCATCGCCATGGATCATAGATACAACAATAATATTATCATCTGGAAAGACGGAAATGTGTCTACTATTCTGAAGACATTAAAAAAGACTTATTATTAAAGAACATCCAGTAATTATTTGAAAAGGCATAGATGATTGACTTCATTGTACTTGGGTTACCCCATGCTCAACGCACATGATTCAATAGCTTAAAGCAATATTCTCCAAGGATATCTGAAAAAATCCACTTTGTAAATAAGATGCCATGAGAGGGATTTAAAATGGAACATTATCCACTCATCAAACAAAAGTTCTTATAGGACTGACAGTTATCCAAATAGTATTGTGTAATCTAAGGAATCTCAGCTGATTTCATGAGCCATTCACAATTTCACTGTAGACAGTGTTAACTTAGAAATGCATGACTTAACCTTTGAAACAGGCATGTCACTACTGACAGGATTAACAAGATAGCGATTATCAAACATTGATATGACCACATTATTGCTTGAGGGAAAACTCAGGAGAAGTACTCTCTGTAGAGTAAATTCCAATGGCCCTAGTAATATCATGGAAAGACATCTATGGGTACCACACCTGCAGCCTACTGGTTGAACTCTGCACTACACTAAGGGGTTTGAACTTTCCACCTATCTACTGATATGTACAGACAAAGTTAATGTGCCAACCCTCTCTCTTTGCTGGTAAGCTAGCCCAGCTTGATTGAGTTTCCTCACATATCGCCTATACACAGTTCTAAAAAAACTAAATCACTTTCATACAACTTGTCTCAGAAAAGTTATGAACATCAGATGGCAAGACAAGATTCCGGATACCAGTGTCCTTGACAGATCTGGTATCTCTAGCATTGACACTATCCTGATGCAGACACAGATTTTCTGGGAAGATCATCTGGTACGTATGCCAGATCATCGCCTGCCAAAAATACTTCTCTATGGTGAGTCGCAGAAGAGTATACAATCTCAAATTGGCCAAAAAAAGCCCCACACTGACGCATTAAAGATCTCACTGAAAGCCTTTGACATAGAACAAGATACATAGGAAGAACTTGCACAAAATAGAGCTACAAGGTGATCTAGTCAAACAAAGGTGCATCATCTTAAGTGAGAAGTGCAGCAGCAAAATAGTGGAGAGTTGCTAGAGATTCACGGATAGACCAAAAAAAACCATCTAGTGGCAACTGCAAGCTGGACTGTCCAAGGACATTTGCAACCTGAATAGGCTTATTAGTCATTTACGAACTCATAACAAATGACATAATTCTAAATTAATTTTCAAAAGTGGATGTAACAAATGGTTATCATCACTTCTGAGAGACGAACAACAACATCGCAGCCTATTTGCCTACCTTTTTTTGTTCAGCCAGTTAGATAAAGCACTCACACTACTTGGCACTGATAATATGCTCATTGCTTTATCATAGCATACTGCTACAACCACCAGGTAGGATCAAAGATGGTCCTTTAAGAGATTGTCATCTGATTCTGGGGAAACTAAGAATTTTTTCTGACAACTCCGCTTAAGATAGATATGTTGGGTCATCAGCGCAAATACTAGGGTGAAGCAACACATTTTCATTCTCTGGACTACATCCTACTGGAAATCTAGTAGGACCATTGTCCTGATACAAGAGAAAATCAGCAGGAGTTTTAGAATGAACACTGATGAAGAAGTTCTGACAACAAGCTTGATGACCAAACATGATCGTCTTCTTCATCATCAAGGCCAGTTCCTTGCCATGGAGATGGAGTTTAGTTCAACCAACAGAGGTTGAAAATTAAGACTGACCAGGCCCTCCTATAACCAAGACCACAGTCTACTCTAACAAGATCAGATGCTGAAGGCGAAGGCACCACAGCAAACAGGGTTCTAAGAACAAACTGAAGGCGAAGGCACCACAGCAAACAGGGCTCTAAGAACAAACTCAGAATGTAACAATAACAAGATACTAACAATTTATTTTACTAGAACATACCTGTTGTTTTGTATTTTTAGATGGCTTCACTGAATAATGAATAGATTTCATAGACTTTTCTATCATGGTCACTGGATAAGGTCTCTTTGTTTCTGGGTGAACACATTTATCCGCCACTATTGTAGCAATATCACGGAACATTCCATCTAACTGTGCTGCTCTCTCTTTCTCTGACACTTGCAACTCACCTTTGCTAAGAATCTACAAATAAAAAAGATAAAAGGTAAAGTAATTCTACATTTTTCGTTCACTTGAAATGTCTCTATCCGCAATGTTGTTTTTGTAAACAAACTCAGCATGCAGTAATTGGGGTTGAACCATTTCAAAGTATATTGTTTAGCATTGATGCCATTCAGCGATGTTAAATCTGGGGTTTTTTCAATAGATCTGAGGTTTTTCTTGTAGCATGTGGTGCTGGGTTTTTTGGGACCAAATTTTACTTAATCTGAGATTTTCTTTTAGGAAGTCCTCCTCTCCTTAGGAAATCAAAACATGACTTCAAGTATTAGGAATTTATTAAAAAAATAAGATGAGAAAACACACACTCCCCCACCCTTCCACAAATAATGGTTTAAAAAAAAGGTTATCAAAAGTCCCATGGTAGCGACAAACAAGAAAATGAGTGAATTAATTCCCCCCCCCCCCTCATAATTTTAGGTGTAAAAAATAAGATGAGCAAACACACCCCACCCCCTTCCCCAAATAATGGATTAAAAAACCCATTGAAAGTCACATGGTAGCGACAAACAAGAAAATGAGTGAATTAATCCCCCCTCCCTCATATTTTTTAGGTGTATCCACTTCTCTTACTAGGACCCTGCCCTTATTTATATTTAATTATAAAGTCTGGGATTATCGAGGATTTTTTTCAGGGCGATCTGGAATTATTTCTAAAACGCCATTGGTAACAGTGGTACCATCACAGGGCAGATGCTAAGTTTAATCATCTTTTTAATAGTCGCTGTAAGAATAAGGAACTGTAAGAATACAGCCATATTACCTTTGCATCTGTGTGAAGATTCTTGATCGCTATGGTGTACCTCTTAGCTGACTGTCTGAACATCTTTAGCAATTTTACTTGCTAGGGCAGATTGTAGTTTTTCTAAAGTGTAAGAGAGCCTGGCCATTCTTATTATTCAGTCACTTATTGCTATACTTAGTCATATCTCTCATAGTGCATTGACTGAGAGGTACTAGAGATCTGTCACACTGAAGCTGGCTATTTTGACTGAGACGTATTGGAGATCTATCATACTGACGGCTATTTTGAAAGAGAGGTACTGGAGATATGTCACACTAAAGCTGGCTATTTTCACTGAGAAGGACCGGAGATCTGTCATAATGACTCTGGCTATTTTGACTGAGAGGTGCTGGAGTTGTTGAGTGTCTGGTTGTAATCAATTCTCATTAAATCTGCAGTCTAGACAGACCCAGATGTGATCCCTAAGACTGATAGTCAGATATAGGGTCTACCACATGAGCTATGGTACATCTGTTTCTAAGTTATCTGGCAACCATGGGAATCGGAAGCAATGTTGAATTCTTTGCAACTCACACTGTTGGTTGGTTGCTGATCCAGTGGCCCATGCCCTTAAACCCAATCTAACCCACACTGTTAGAATACGGTGCTTGTGTACACACTGTAAGAATATAAAAGTTGTTTATACACTGTAAGAATATAAAACTTGTTTACACACATAAGAATGAGTTGTTTGTTTACACTGTAAGAATGAGTTGCTTGTTTACACTGTAAAAATGAGGTGCTTGTTTACACTGTAAGAATATAAAACTTGTTTACACACTGTAAGAATAAGGAACTTTTTTACACACTGTAAGAATGAGTTGCTTGTTTACACTGTAAGAATGAGTTGCTTGTTTACACTGTAAAAATGAGGTGCTTGTTTACACTGTAAGAATATAAAACTTGTTTACACACTGTAAGAATAAGGAACTTTTTTACACACTGTAAGAATGAGTTGCTTGTTTACACTGCAAGAATATAAAACTTGTATGCTCACTGTAAGAATGAGTTGCTTGTTTGCACTGCAAGAATATAAAACTTGTTTGCACACTGTAAGAATATAAAACTTGTTTGCACACTGTAAGAATGAGTTGCTTGTTTACACTGCAAGAATATAAAACGTGTATGCTCACTGTAAGAATGAGTTGCTTGTTTGCACTGCAAGAATATAAAACTTGTTTGCACACTGTAAGAATATAAAACTTGTTTGCACACTGTTAGTTAGTTAGTCATTGGATCATCGTCATTGCACTCTGGACAAGTCCATAGGTGTTCAGATCTTTCCTTGAGTGTAGTAGCCATTACACGTTGACTGAAGGTCCCAGTACGCAGTTGATTGACCATCATTCTTTCTTGCCCACGAAACTGCTCCGTTCTAGCGACACCACATTTCAAACCAAATTCCTTTATTCTAGTCATGGAACAAGAGTCATCATCACTTATAGTCATTTGCTCATGTGTTTTACCGCAGGATGTTCAAAATGTCTGCTCGATCCATCGCTCCACCAACAGCCGTAGTAGCAGCGTGTACTGCCAACCTATCTGCTCTCTCATTACCCCGGACTCCCGCATGTCCCAGCACAAAAATTAAAGTCACTTTACGCATACAGGAATTCTTCACTGCATCCAGCCACTGTTCCCGAATTTATCCCGCCTGAACTTTCACAATCATGCTCATCGAGTCACTGAGTATGCAGGCATGCTCGCAGATAGTCTTCGAGCAGACGCATTGCAAAGCTTTGGTTACTGCCAAAACCTCCATTGTCATGCTGCTTGTGGTCTGAGCGAAAGCACCACTTTCCTCTCTGATGGTTTCCCCCCACCTTTGAGCTGTGAAAGCCCAGGCACTTCTGATGTGTCTCTCAACCGACCGGTTGAGTCGGTAGGTCGGTTGCACACTGTAAGAATAAGAAACATGTTTACACTCTGTAAAATCAAGAATTCAATAACATGTTCAATAAAGTGTACTTACAAGTTTACATATCTCTAGTTCATCATCTGTATCAAAAACTTTCTTTAAATCAGCATGTTTGGCGAACTCACCCTTGGAAACATTTGTAAACACTTTTTGCGTTTGTAGAACCTCATCAATATCAGTCTCTCTAAAAAAAAAACAATTATTTTCACCAGTTACTTTAATTCACCAGTAACCAGTACATTAACTTTGTCTAATTGTACTTACATAGAACACAGGTAATGAAGTCTTACTTGACGAAGTTGAAGGCTAACAAACTATCAATGGCGGGTGCAAACGTAAAAAAAATACAAACAGTACACAGGACATAATCATACAAATAACAATACACAGGACATAATCAACGTTTTGACTAAAAGACCTTTATCAAGATGATACATAACATCAAAACACAACGTTGTGGCAAATGAACGTCGATCATGCCCTGTGTACTGTTTGTATACAGTTTTACTGCAGCACTATTACCTTTTATTGATTGTCATAACATTGTCTAGTAGTTTTTTTGGTGACAGACAAGGTACTTATTTCCTATCAAGGGGAGAAGAGACAGAGATACATGTTCAACCAGACACATGTTGCTGGATGAATTACCCTTATGGCATGGGAGTGTTACAAGTAGTACTTATCAAAAACAAACTGTACTTATTAAAAACAAAAGAGACAAAAAGTTGTGGGGAAACATAAGGCTTACTCCACTCATCACAGCACATAACTTATTTCCTAAGTAATCAACATACAGAAGGTCTCACTATCAGCTTATCAGACCAAACATCAAGCAACAGCAAATTCTCAGTAGATGACATGCCAATACAGTGAGAATTTTCTCATGTGGAAGCCCTCACAGTATTTCATCTGTACAATTATGTTTCCCTTTGTGGTGCAACATTCTGAGAATCCAGCATTGCATATCATGCTGGGGGAACCAGATAAGCTCCAGCCTTGACTTTGGTCCTCACCCGTGTAGCAGTTGGGGTCTGGACTTCTAGCTCCATGTGTAAAGAATGAGGCCACTGTCTTATGTCAAATTATCCTCACAGATGACAAAGAGATACAAGCCAACAAACTCTGTAAATTTGCCATTTTGTGGCAGATTCCTATGCTGTGGCAGGGAGTGCTAGGTGAGCCATTACTGCAGATGGTACCCTCTCGAACACTCGACAAGTCTTCTCCCTCTGACAGGGTCAAACTTGATTCTCACTTTCCACCCCCATAGCGCTGCTGCTCATCATGCTCTACTTCATCAGTTTCCTCTTCTCCTAAGGCACATGAAGTGTTCTGTGACACCCCTCTGGTTGCGTACAGATGTGACAAGCACCTCAAGGATTTACTGGTCCGGGGTCATATCAAGCCTGACATCCCCAATCATTTTGACACCATCAGCTGCAAATGCACTATATGCTACACATGTGCCTATGTCACACAGACCTGGTCTGTCACATTCTCTAAAGCCACCTTCACCATTGAAGAGAGTTTCTAATGTGTGGCCCATAATGTCATCTATGCCATCATTTGCAAGCGCTGCACCATTTCTGCACTGATTCTGTGAACACCTACATAGCATCAAACATCATTCAGGTTATCCTGTTGATGTTCACTTCAATGGCACAATCCATCGAGGTGTCCAGGATATTCAAGTGATCGCCATCAAGGCGTTCTTCTCTGACTGACCCGCCTTGCGCCTGAGAACTGCTATATATATGAATTTGGCAATCTTAAATCTTTAGAGACCAATGAGTGCCAGTCATATGGATGATATCATGGTGTTCAGTCATTCCTTTGTTTGTCTCATTTTCACATGTTTTTGAGTGTGTTCTTTGTGTTACCTCTAACCTAGTTTAAATCCATCTGGTCATTTCCACATTTTGATAACTAACCATGTGAACCTCAGTTGTGTCATTCCTGCTCGTTTTTTGATGTATATGTAATCTTGATGAAGGACTTTTCATCGAAATGTTGATTTGTGTGTGTGTGTGTGATTATGTGTGTTCCCAGTGATTAGCAAAACTTCATTGCCCTGTTTCTAGCTTTATCTATAAGAACTAGAAGGAGTAGCTAAAGACAAGATTGAGGGGACTTTTGATGACATCTTTGCAAAAAAGCTAATAAGAAATAGCTAAATAGATGGCTAAATAGCTGCCCATAAATTACGTCTACAATTCTTTTGCCAAATTTTTACCTTCCTCTCCCATAGTAAACACAAACTGTTAAGAATTCAGTGAACACCCCCCCCCCTTTAATTATGTCCAAAAGAAATTTCTCACACAGAAAAAGTACCCCAAAAAATACTTAATTTAAAAAAAAATTTAACCACAAAAATTTCCAATTCAAGCAATTTCATTGCTATATTAAAAAAATTAAGTTGACACCATCCTTTGTCATCCCCCTCCTCCTTGTGAACAGCTCACATTTTTTTCAGACAACCCCCCCCCTCCCCAATTATCGACATATTTTATGGACAGTCCTTAAGGGTTGTATATACCTGACAAACAATTACAAAAAAACATTAACTAGAAATGTACGTACATTTTATTTCTCCAAGACGTCACTTTATTAGGATAGCAAGCAATTTCAAAACGTTTTCCTCCTTTCTTAAGCCTCACAATTGCCACATTTGTGAGTCTCTTCTGACCTGTTGGTTGCACAATCTTTCCTGACATTTCAGTAGCTTGTATAACTGCCAACATTTCAAATATATAATGGATTGGATGCAGTAGTGAAACTGAATATTGGTTGTCAATAACTATGTAACTAAATATAGTAATAATTTTGATGCATCAGACCAAAAATGCAGATATCTAAGCCAAACTGTAAACCATGACACACTAGTGTATTTTATTCTCTGCACGCCATGCTGCTGACTGGCAGAAGTTGAAGAATGAATACTGAAAAAGATTCTAAATATTATGGTTTATTTTTGAAATTTATTTTTCTTCTTTTGAAATTATGAAAAGAATATGTATAATATCATGTATTGAACATATCGAAAGACAGCAAGTAAAATAGCTTGACCATCTTATGAGAATGAACCCAAACCAAATACTAATAAGAGCATATAACAAAATAATATCAGGACATAAAGCCAAAGGTAGACCAAGAATACAGTAGATAGAAAACATCAAGATAATCTGAAACAAACATGGACTCAATGCATCCAAGGCAACATATCTAGCCTTGGAACAACAACTGAGGTCCCACTCCTATACTTAACCTGCTTGGAACAATCCAGGTCGATTGCTCATATTTACTTAGCCAAAAAGACAAATGATGGATCAGCCCTGAGAAAGAACATTTCTGCATGGCTAACAATTAATAAAATTGACCAATCAAATGATCATTTTCTTTTGTTGTGCATTTTAGCATATCAATAGAAACTACATGGATAGTTTACACACTTATTTGATCATTATTTTAAATATTTGTACATGCTCAAGTAAGTGTGTACTTTTCAGAAATGTCTGCTTGTGGTTTTGAAGGTGAGATGGTGTCCAGTGATTCAGATCTGACCAAGATTTATATGTCAGATGCTACTGATAGCGATACACATGCAGTTGCATCTGTGGGTCACACTAATGGCCCAATGGATAAACCACCCATGTAACAGAAAACCTTAGCAGATGACATGCTGTTATATTGAGGCTCTCTTATGGAAGCTTTGAGCATGTCAACTATACAATTATAGACCCCCTATGAGTAGAAGGATCCTTCAATAGGCATTGCACTAAGCTGAAGTCTCCTGGGTATGAAAGAAAGCTCAGAAAAACTACCACACTGCACATAGGAAGTAAGAGCTAATGGCTCGCAATTCCTGGGGTTCTCAAACAAACTGATAGTGACCTAGATATCAGTGAAGGTAGTAATACTATGAAAGAATTAGAAGGAAATTTCAATCATGTTTTCCCATGGTTTAGAGTCACATGGAACTAAACTGGATATAAGTGACCCCTATTCACTCATGGAAATAACTGGACCTAAGCATACGCCCCCAGATAACAGTCCTACTGCGGCATAACATATTTAGAGTAGCTTTTGCCCTAGGGCAAATGACACCAATCTTCAGAAACATAAACGTAGATTTAAACACCAAAATAACACTAAAAACCATACCACCACTATCTTAGAATACATCAAGAGACAACAAATCAAATGGTTTGCACACATCAGCAGACTACCATCAGACAGCATACCACAGCAAGTTATGCTACACATATACAGCAAAGGCAGACCTAGAGGACGACCATGAAAATGATGGACCACTGAAATAAAAGGTGACAAATTCCACAATATACTCAGCACACAAGAGGGCCATCTCCAGAAAACTCTTCTACCCCTGATGCTGAAAGGCAACAAAGGGTTTCAGCAAATAGATAGAGTAGTTTTTTTTTATACAGTACCTGGTAGTATTAATTGAACTGTTTGTCAAAGAAACAAACACTACAAATCAAGTCAGATAGTTGATGCATATGCAGGAGTGTCAATAAAGAGAAAAATTGTTGCATTTTTGTAGCAACAGGAAAATTCTAAAGGAAGAAAATTAAACCTCAAGATGTACAGCGAATGTCAGAAGGGAGTCCATGGCACATATCTGGCAAAACATAAATGTAGATACTATTTGTTTGCATTGTTCAGACAAACAAACAAAAATACTTAATTTCATGAGTTTGATATGTTTTTGTCAAATATGTGTCACAGGTTGGAAATGTAAAAAAAAAATTAATTACCATATACAAATTAGATTACCTAATTAACATATGTGTTTAGATTACCTAATTAACATATGTGTTTAGATTACCTAATTAACATATTTGTTTAGATTACCTAATTAACATATGTGTTTAGACTTTCAGGTTCATAGAAAGGTACCTCAATATATTACCTCCAAGAATATATATATAGCCCTCCCCCTTCTTTTACTATGTTTAAAACTGTAGTTTTGATGCTGTAAAAGGATTTTCAAAAATGGACCAATGTGCTCTTTTTCCCCCCTGGATATGGCCTTGTCTTTGTGGTAGTAAAAGTATTTATTAAACTCCATCCTCAAAGGGTTAATAACGGCAAGTGTTACTAATTAATACTATCAACCATCATTTTCCCAGAGAAAGACAACAGAAAA
This sequence comes from Meghimatium bilineatum, assembly GCA_034231615.1. Classification (NCBI taxonomy): domain Eukaryota; kingdom Metazoa; phylum Mollusca; class Gastropoda; order Stylommatophora; family Philomycidae; genus Meghimatium; species Meghimatium bilineatum. The sequence goes on from CM067309.1 coordinate 22,862,325, forward strand.
AAAAAAGATACAATAGTTTAGAAAGATTTTAGAAAGAATCATAGAGGGGAAAAGTTCCAGGAAAAAGAACAAGACTACAATAGTGATAGACATGTGATATTGTAGACCGGCGTAAGTTGCTTTTAATTCTTCACTGTGACCTTTGCTCAAGTTTCGAGGTATTTCCTAACATTTCCTAACCAGCACGCTGAGTGTGCTAAGGTTAGGATAACTATAATAGTATTTAGAATTAAGACAAATTTTTATCTTAGCTGGTCAAGGGGGGGGGGGGGGGCGCTCTCAGTGTATAGTGCGCAGTACAAATCATTTGGAAAAAATGGTAAAAATTTGATTACATCCACCGTTACGAGCTATTAATAGCACACTGTTTACATATTTAACTAGTTGACGTCATGGAGTTCCGCGAGAAAACTAGAGAACCAATGGAATCGACGCAGACCGTGACGTCACATCTCCACCGACCGCCAAACGATTTTATGCGTGGCAGACATTTTTTTAAAAAAATAGATCTATCTGATGGCGGATTTCATTGGTTTTACTAGTGGAAATCCGTAGACGGCTAGCTAAAATTGTAAACAGTGTGAAATGGTACAGTATGAAACACTTACCTTAGTCACCTAGTAACTTGGCGGATGAACTTGTTTTATCCCACAATGGAAATCCCGGAATATATGTGGCGGGCGCTTAGTCACTGTTCCTTGGCAGATAAACTTGTTTTATCCCGCCAAGGAAATCCTGGAACAAATCTGGTGATTTTTTATTACGCTGCCGCCACATATATTCAGAAAGATAGGTGAGAAATTGTCCTTTTCACTGCCTACCTTGGTTTCGGAATTGTCGCTTCACGAGGCCCCACAATCCTTCTATTGTATTGGTGTGGGCCCCATTTCACGATTCCAAAACTCCACGCTGTGGTTAACGGTCAAATGTGCATACCCTTCATCTTTTAAGCAGGAATATGCTCTCCAACAATCAGAGACTATGGTTGTTCCAGGCAACACATGTTCTTTAATAATACTCAATAGAACTTCTTTAGTCCGTTCTGCGACCACCTTTAGCACACATTTATTGGACCCTCGTTCAACAACACTAAACACCCATCTCCCGTGATTGCATTTTTTTTGCCGAACATTGATTCATCTATCTCGACGACAGCATCTACTCCTCCAACTTTTACAGTATTGTTTGCACATATCTCCCTACAGAAGCTTTTCCAGTTTGCGACTGCTTGGGGTCCAACTTTGACTTCTCTATTTATGAAGCCGGTCCTGGCATTCATCACCCACAGATATGTAAGAAGTAAAATATCATCCATACCTAGGTGGCTTTCCGCAAACCAGAAATGATTTCGTACACTCCTACTGATATCATGGCAATTGCTTCCGTAGCGTCGGCATCTCCAAACATAGCCTTCAGATTTGCTGGAATTTTCACCAATTTCATATATTCACCGCAAGACTGGCACACATAATGATGACAAATCAGTCCCTCCTTCATGCACCAATCTAGAACACATTTTTCTCCATTAGCACGAAAATTGATAAAAAAAACTGAGATCTTCCTGGGTGGTCATTTTGCACTGCTAAAGCTTTACTAAAATATTTCGTAGCTTTTTCACGTTGCAATATCTATGTAAAATAGACAGCTTTTTTCCTGCCGATGTTTGACCAGATCCAAATTGTGCATGCGCCAACTGACCAGATCAATTCTCGACGTTGACTCAAGATTTATTTATTTTACAATATAAATAAATTTATAGTATACAATAGGTGTACGAAATATAAAAATTTTGTTGGGGGGGGGGGGGGGAGAGAGAAAGGGAGAATGCTGAATTTCAGTTATTTTTATAAACTAAATTTATATAAACTTTTCTTCAACACCCCCCCCCACCCCATAGAGCCCGCTTGACCAACAGTACTCGAATGCCCACCATTGCCGGTTCCCAACCAGCAACAATTCCAAATTTCCACGTGAACCGTGACATCACGATTCCAACCTCCAAGAACCCGCCAGCTGTACCATGCGAACCGTGATGTCACAAGCATTGAACTTTTCGAGGGAATACTTCGAAAGTAGGTAAATAAACCCAACGGTGGACATAAAACGGTGGACGGTGAATCAAATTTCTGCCAAAAAAATGTGTTAAATCTCTTCTCTGGAGGGCATGTCTTGTGTGGTGATTGCACATGCAGGTTAGGCATAAGTAGCTGACGACATACATGCATAGCTGTTATTGCGGATGCACATAAGTCATACAGAAATCCGTGACGTTAGCTAGTTAAAAGTGTAAACAGTGTGCTATTTTAATAATTTTATAGCACTGTGAAAAATTGAAAGCAACTTTTACCTCGCAGACCTGAATACACCGATATGTAAAGAGCACGCTACATGACAGCTTATAATATTAATATAAATGTTGTGATACGTAGGACTACAAACATCGAAAAGAAACAGCTATGTTAGAAATTACATCATGAGCTCCCTGTCTTGAATGTTGTTACGTATCAATTCTCACTTGTTTACCTTACTTATATTGCACAAACAAGACCAACACCAGATCCGGAAGTGAGATGTTGATTATGTTAGTGGTTTCCCTTCGATCTTGTTATTTTTCAATATGAAAGATAGCTCATCTGGTGCCGCAAAGTTTATCAACTAAGTGCAAGTAAATAACTTCAATATTTCATCTGTCATATAATACTAATAGTATCGCAAAGGCAGCCTAAGTTCATCTACCGACTGTCTTGTGACACCCAATAAGATTTATAGTACCTATAAATAATATATATTTGAATTGTCTATCCACGAGTCTAGACTAGACTACTTGGTGTTGACTGTTGGTCTCAGGTGAAAGATCATCATTGCATGCATAGTTTCCACCGTCCACACGTAGTTAATAGTTGGACATCGTAACTTTAACATATCAGGTTTGCCATCGAGAATTATGTTCCCTTTATCGGTAATTTCTTAAGGTCTACTTTCAGTCCGAGTGCGTACTGGCTTCTTCTTAATACTTTTTAATACTGGATACCTTGTTGAAGACTTTACTTGAGGGTAAAGTTGAAGGGAAGCGAGCAAGAGATAGGCAGTGATACAAATGGGAGAGCGAGATCGACAGGTTACAGTCTAGCAGAGTGCACCACCAAAACAAGAGATGGAATGCTGGAGGTCTGTTGCAGCAAACCTTTGTTGCAGAGATGGCACTTGATGATAATGATGATGTAGGCCTATGCCAAGGTTTATCAATAAAGCAGATTCAAATTCAGCCGCAGGCAGCTGTGCATTTGAACGGTTCAGAGCATAATGTCAACATATTGAACATAATATATTGCCTAGATATTCATTACACTTGCTGATGTGATCCTATATTTAAAAAATGATATACCACTATTTTTAATATGCATTCAAGCCTGTGTGTTGCCTTGATCTGAAAGGGGAACAAAGAATGACAAAACAGTGTAACTTCCATGAATGTCACAAGAGGCGACTAAGGGCCGTTTTGGGTGGTGGTGGCTGTCCCATCCTATATAGTGTCAATCTGACCCAGAAGCCATACTGAAATTGGATGTGTCAGGCTGAAAGGAACAGATATTACAGAGAAAAGATCTTCTGGCATAAGAAACAAGACTGATGAGTTGAATTTATAATGAACACACAATTGCTACAAATCTATCCAATTATAAAATCATATGTTAAAAAGATGATGCTTAAGTAATTACAGTATTATGGATTATATATTAAGCCTAGTCTACATGTGTATTGTATAAAACACAATAGGATGACATTCAACAAGACATATAGGCCAAATAAAGAAGTGCAGACTATTTAATCAGGCATTAGGATGCAAGATTATTGAAACTAAAGGCCCCAATCTAGGCTAAATGTGAATGAAGTAGAACGTATAGGCCCATGTAGTAGACTCCTATATTATATACCAGTAGTGTTGATATATAACCCATTCTGCAAATAATTATACATATAATGGGATTTAGATGGGGGAAAATAAAATAATACAGCAAAAATAAAATCTCTACTTACCAGTTAACACACATAAATAATATTCCTCTACACAAGCAGCTCACAAAACTAAACACATCACTATACACATAATTTATGAAAGTGGAATCACATGGGGAGCCAGTGGGAATATACTGGGTACTCCGTAAAGTTTACCAGCAAGGCATAAGACCACACCTGGAATGTTGTACAGCTGCGTGGTGTCCTGCATCAAACACCACATTACAAGATCAAAACCAGGTGCAAAATCAGGATAATGTTGGGAGCAATGAAATCAACACCCATAGTAGAGTTGCAGAAAATGGGGAGAATACACTTGGCAAATGCAGAGACACAAAGGCACTAATACAAGCAGAAAAGATTCAGTGTATACCAAGTCATGCAATGAAGGAAAGATTCCAAAATCTAGCAATGGGGCGACTGAAAAGAAGCAGCTTTATCCACCAAGCTAAACAACTCCATAGACAACTTACACGTCTACTTGAATTTGATAACTCCTTAAGGTCTGTACCAGAACAAACCCCTTGGAGTGAAAGGTATGGAATACATTCAAACCCACATGAAAGGAGTACTAAATCTCTATATATTCTGTGTAAATTACTTTGATGTAAAACTAAGACATACAAATTCATAACTTTTTTTCAGAATTGACCTACAGACTTGGTTGATGTATCATTGAATTACAATTTTTAAGGGCTATTAGCTATAGTATTTATAATGCTGTATACCCATTGTGAACATTTAGTCGATCTACCTATGCTAAGCATAATTTAGTCCAACTGCCTACATACTGGTCTTCCGTCAAAATGGCTGACTAGAATGAATGTTTTCTCTTTACGTACTGCATGCAATTAGCGGTTGTTCCTTCCTGAAAGTAATGGCAACCTATGGGAATATTGTGCCTTGAAATTTCCAATGGATTAATCTAACTTTTCCTCTAGGATTATGGTCTTGTGGTGTAGCATTAGTATAATATTCATAGAAAATTGGCAGTGAGCAGTAGTAAGTCATTAATTGAACATCATAGATATGGACGTAAACAGAAAGGTCAAACACATTAAATTGAGGCCATGGAACGTTAGGAGTTTAAAATATGGAAAGCAACACATAGTTGAATATGTCATTGGAGAATTCAAGCCGCATCGCCCAAGACAGAGAAGGGTTCAGGGAGTTCATTGGGAAGACAACGTTCTAGAAAGATTACGTCACATGACAATAACCTACCTAGAGCTTTAGATGTTATTCCAAGGCCAGATGAGTTGTCTTGGTTTCATTGGTTGGTTGGTTGGTTGCTGATCCAGTGGTCCATGGGCTCATGCCCTTTGACCCAATGCCATTGTGTGATATATGTATGTGTTTGTGAGCTGTTGTTTTGTTCCATACAATGTGTTCCATTTATCTGGCCCTGGAGGGAGAAACATTTTCCTGACACCATCCAGCGCTGGGCATTCAAAAAAGGTGGTGGTCAACAGTTTCATAGGGATGAGCGCACAGCCGGCACCCTAGAGTGTGTTGTGGTTGTATTCTGTTCAGGTGATTGTTGAGCTGTACATGTTGTGTGCGCAGTCGGAATATGATACTCTGGTCTTTTCTTTCCAGGAGGTTGATATTGTCTTTAGGATTTGGCCTGGTCATATATTTATAGATTTCCCTCCCAGTGTTTCCCATGGCCCATCTGTTCATCCAATTTTCTTTGGTCACAGATTTCAACATCATTTTAATTGTGTGCATGGTTGTTTATGTATATGGCTGTTCTTGTTGTGCTCTCATCTTTGCTAGTCTGTCTGCCTTATCATTGCCAGGTATGTTTGAGTGGCCAGGAATCCACTGCATAACAATGTTGACATCATAAGATGTAAGCAGCTGGTTGGAATGGTGATATATTTCAGCTAGCTCAGGTTTACAATGTCCATCACATTCCAGTGCTTGAAGAGCGGACATAGAGTCTGTAAAAATAACAATGTTTTGGATTTTTGATGGGAAGGCATCAAATATGGTCTTCAGGTTGTACAAGGCAACTTCTAGTGCTGTTATTTCAGCTTCATAGCTAGAACATATCTCCCCACAGGCATCAAACAACTCATCAGATGTTTTGTCTGGATATTCTATATAGACACCATAACCTGCTATGATGATGGCTTTGAAGGCAGACCCATCAGTATAGACATGAATCCATTGTTCTGGGTAGGTGTCTATTGTTTTTTGTGTTGCTTTCATAAGACTTACTGGGTCGGAACTTTTCGTTGCATTATCTCTTAACTGTGTTTTGATTTCCAGCAATTTAAAACCTGCGTGTGGTGGTAAACATTTTTATACTCTTTGCAGTTCTTGTCTCTTGTCTGGAAGGTGATAACTGTCTTTTATTTCATTGACATGGTTCAGGACTGACTTTTGTTTTATTCTGTGGTTTGGTTCCCAGTTTTCTACAAGTTGTTTATTTGGGTGGTCTTTGTTCATTCTTTTGCTTCTTTCATAAGCTTCCATTGCAGCCATATCTCTCCGCATCTCAAGGGGTTCTACATTTGTATGTATTTCACATGCAGCCGTTGGTGTAGATCTCATTGCTCCACTAATAAGACATAGGACATTGTTCTACACTCTGTCTAGAGATTCTACATTTGTCTTGGAACATGTTGTGAGGCGTACACTGTTGTATTCTAAAGCAGAACGTATGTAACCAAGATATAGTCCTCTAAGGGTATCCTTGTCTGATCCCCAAGATGTGCTAGTGAGTCTTTTCAGTAGTTGTAATCGTTTACATGCTTTATTTAAAAAAATATTTTTTACATGCTTCTTGAGGGTGAGCTGCCGATCAAGCGTGATTCCAAGATATGTGGGGTGTTCTTCTCTTGGCAATTTCTGTGTATCCAATCATAGACTGATATTTTCTTTGGCTACTTTATGACTCTTGATAAAGATGGTATAGACAGTTTTCTAACAGTTTATTTTTAGCTTCCATGTTTGACAGTATTCATGTAGTCTTCTTAAATCTCCATTTAGTCTTTTGGCAGCACTTTCAACATTCTCATGGCTCTGCCATATTGTTAGATATCAGCATAGAGGGCTTTTTCAGCTTTGATATGTTTAGTAAGGTCATTGATGTAAATGAGAAAGAGGGTGCAACTTAAAGCAGAACCCTGTGGTAAGCCTTCCTCTAGAACTTCTTTAGATGAGATTGCGTCATTTATCTTTGTCTTGATTGTTCTGTCAATGAGGAAGTTTTTTATCCAGTTATATAGCTTTCCACTAATTCCCATCTCAATCATCTTCATCAAAAGACCCTTTCTCCATACTCGATCATAAGCCTGTTGTGAGTCAAAGAAGATGGCTACAGTGTGTTTATTTTCCTGGAGTCCATCATGGATTTTTTGTGTCAACCTAAATAGGTGGTCTTCTGTGAAACTGCCTTTTCTGAAGCCGAGGATGTTTGAGCTCTCGAGGAACCAGTAAAGTCGTGCATTAACCATTCTTTCTGCCAATTTCCCAAGACATGATGTTAGGGATATGGGGCGGTAGCTTTTGGGTTCATCTGAAGGTTTGTTACTTTTCAGGATGGGAAAGATGTGAGCATTTCTCCAATGTTTAGGCAGTTTTCCATTTCTCCAGGTCATATTTATTAGTGTAAGGAGTACTTCTTTCCATGATGTGCTCATATGTGTTAACATTTCATTATAAATTTTATCTGGTCCAGGAGACTTTCTTGGCTTTATTTTCTTCAGCCCTTGTTGAAGTTCCTGCATACTGAAGTCATCTTCAAATATGGTTGAGCCAGAAGTTTGGACTTTTTCTTGTTGCTTCAGTAGGTACAGACGCTTCTTGTCAGCCTCGGACAGCTTACCTACTCTGTTCACACTAGTAAAAAAGTGGTTAAAGTGTTCTGCCTTTTTCTGATCTGTGGTAACTGTTCTGTTTCCATCTATCACAGGTTTATTGTTTGTTCTTCTTCTTTTCCCAGACAAATTAGTGATCAGAGCCCATGTCTTTCCGCCATTTTTCCTTAGATCTAAATTTGCTCATGTTTTTGCCCATTTATCATGTTTGGCCTTCTTCACAATTAGTTTTACTTTGGCACATGTTTTATTGTACAGGATTTTTGCTTCTTGTGAAGGTGAAATCTCAAGGGCTTCTCCTGCTTTTTTTCTATCGAGGATTCCAGCTTGCATTTCTTTGTTTTAGAATGGTTTGTATGATTTCCTACTGCCCCTTGGGATGCTTTGTGATGCTGAATTGAGGATAGCTTTTGTCACCTCAGCAGTAAATGTTTCTATGTCATTGCTTTTGATTTTACATAGCAGGAAATCAGGTGTTTCTTGGAATAGTTTCCAATCTGACTTGCCAAAATTCCAGCGAGTTTTCTGTTTGAAATATGCTTTGTTGGGTGTAGTTATGGTGGTGAGGATTGGTCTATTGTCACTTCCGATGTCATCAAGGATTTCTAGAGAGCAAGAGTCTATTATATCAGATGAAAAGATAATCAAGTCAGGTCGACTGAGAGATAGATGGCTCCTGTGCAAAAGTGTTGGTACAGACTTTGCATCTTGAAGGACAGACAGGTTTGTTGTTTCACAGAGTTCTTCTATATATGTTCCTGTCTTATTGTGGTTCTGGTAACCCCAATGGGGTGAGTGACTATTAAAGTCACCAGCAAGTATTGTTTTGAGAAATTGTGTTGTATGGATTTCCAGTAAATTGCATGTTGTCTGACGTGGGCTGTATATGTTGTAGATTGTGTATTTTCCTCCAGTGTGCCAGGTGGTCACATTCTGCATGTCTGTGGGATTGGCTGTTAGTTGGGTGACATGTCCCTGAATGTCATTCCTGATATAAGTAATTATGCCACTGCAGTTGGTACACTTAATGGCATAGCTGGTATATCTTGACAGATATGGGTCAGTGTCTTTGTGTATAGTCTCCTGTAAGAGGGCCACATGTACCTTATGAGCATGTAATAAATTAGCGAGCTCTAGTTTTTTTGTTTCTTATACCACAGATGTTCAGTTGTAGAATGTTAAGCAAAGACTTTGTTTTATGACAATCTTGGCTCTGCTGGTTCTCCCTCCAAGGTTATCTGGGTTTAATGTTTTGGTGCTTGTGCAAGTGTTGTTGCTGTATTGTGCATGTCTGTGTTTGTGCTGTTGTTTTGGATGGATTCCAGTAGTTAATTTCTCAGCCAGAGCAGCCTGGTTACCCACTGCCTGCCGCCGACCTTGATAACTGAGGCGACGTCCGATCTCATTTGTAAGTAGTATATTTTGTACTGGCATTATATTGCTGGGGAGTCTGTGTATTTTCCACCCCGGGCCAGAGCCAGAGAACAACTATCACACCACTAGGAAGGTAGGTTTCAACCTATGGACTGCCCCGAGCCACTGCCCCGCCACCAATTGACTACTGGTTATGCCAAACTTCTCTATTGCTCCAGGCATGCAACCAAATGTTCAAGTCAAAAGGATTGGCACGACCTGATTCAGTGAGTCAGTGTGCCTCTATGATGGGCCTCAGCCATAGGAAAAACAGTGCTGTCAGTTTCCTCTTCCCCACTGCTGCGCAGCAAATCTCTGGCTCCCTACCAACCACAGAGGATGCTGCATACATTTAAAAAAAAAAAAAACATCGCATAAAATACATTGTAACAAAACAAAATTAAAGTATGAGAGGCATAATTGTATAGATGACATACCATGAAGCTTCTAAAAGAAGATAACCTCAATATAACGGCATGTCATCTACTAAGGTTTTTCTGTTGCATGGGTGGTTTGTCTAATGGGTCATTGGTAAGACCCACAGATGCAAACCATGCGTCCTTGGTTTCATTATGCCCATGTTTATTCATGGTTATTGTGATGTTTTCTATCCATTGTTGTCTTGGTCTACCTTTGGCTTTATGTCTGGATATTCTTTTGTTACGCGTAACATTATGCTTAACCTTGTTGTCTTGGTCTATCTTTGACTTTATGTCTGGATATTCTTCTGTTATGCTTAACCCCTGCTGTTAACGACAAGTGTAAATAAGATCAACCATCATTCACCTGGGGACAGACAATAGACAATTCTTTTGTTATATGCTCTTATTGGTATTTGATTTGGGTTCATTCTCATAAGGTGACGAACCATTTTTCTTGCTGTCTTTCAATATGTTCAGTACATGGTATTATACCAACACTTTTCCAAATTTCTTCATTTCTTATTTTAAGTCTAGTTTGGTAATGATTGTAGCTTTTCTCAGACACTTCATTTCACATGTACCGGGTAATGATTTTCTTCAGCTGCGATAACTATTAAAGACCATGTTTGACATTGGTAACAGAGTGTTGGTATAAAAATTGTAGATATTATCTGTCTTTTGATTTCCATATTAATTTTTGAGTGGAGAGGTAATGTGAATGGCGGCTAGTCACTGATTCAAAATCTGCATTCTCTCTCAAGTTTATTGTCTATCCCTAGGTGGAAGCTGGTTGATAGCATCCACACTTGCCGTTAAGCATAGAGGTGGGAGCTGTAAGTTTCTGTTCAAGCCCAGATGTGACGCCTGTAACCATCACAAATATACATATGATTTACACTCAAAAGCATGAAGTTTAGACAATCTGACTCTCTTGGATTTATTTGCTTAAAATTAATACTAATGAATGTGAGCAAGTTTCTTGAGCTTAAATGAACATCCCATATTCTGAGCAATTGTGCCTTAAACATAGCAGTAAACACTTGCCAAGTCTGCTACAAATTCTCAATTAAAGAGTCTACGAAATTGTGCTACCTTTTAATTTGCATCATATACGCCTAGAACTTCATTTTCAGCATAGTATAATATTTTTCCAGATATGCCCCCACTCCCATATTTATCAACATAGTGTAACAGTTCCATGACGGCATGATGGCCATTATTATCAGTGATGGAGTGTCATCACCAGCCTTTCCTGTATCAAATGGGGTCAAACAAGGATGTGTTTTATCACCAACACTGTTCAGCCTGATGTTTTCTGAAAGCCAAAACTAAAGCGCAAGACACAATGGTCAAGGAACTCCTCTATATAGATGACTGCACATTGTATGCGGATTCTGCAGACGGTATGTGGTCATCCATAAACAATTTTCTGAAGCCTGCGACAACTTTGGTTTCACCATCAATATAAAGAAAACAGATGTCATGTTTCAACCCACACCAAGCAAACTACACTTAAATCCCCATATAAGGATCAAAGAATAACTGCTAAAGCTAGTGTTACATTTGGAAGACTGAAAAAATGTATGGGAAAGAAGGGGAATAATGACTACCACTAAACTGCTATTTACCAAGCAGCAGTAATATCATCACTTCTTGTGGACAGATCCGACTGGCGTGGCAGAATCAAGAGTGGTGCAGCAGCTGCAGAGAACCTCAGACATCAAACTGTGCAACAAAAACATGCTAGAAAAAGGCAATAGCTGCTCAATATTCCACAGGCTCTTCCCACATATGTCCAGAGTGTGGTAAACAATTCCAAGCATGTATTGGACTCATTAGTCACAGTCGGGCACACTGGAGACATCATCATCTCAGTTGAGCTGAATGTTCAGTGTTGACTTTGATGGACAAGCATCAGCATGTTTTTTTATAGGTCAGAAATATTTCATTTATTTGATCTTTATTTTCTTTAATAGTTCTATTTTTATATGAGTGTTGTTAGAGCCTCTTTGATTGTTTTCTTCTCTTTCCATGAAGTTCTCCCTATTCTATTACATACCCATGGTTCTTATGTATACAGAATGTTCATTACCACAATAAATAATTTTATACTGAAAATCGTTGCTTTAATAGCTGCCTCAATATGTGCTCTAGATGGCATACAAAAGAAAATATGGCCAAAGAAGAAAAAAAACAGGAAACTGCAGAAGCAGAATACCAAAATCATTATCTCTATGATACACAGTGAAGAATAGCCATAAAAGATGTCTGAAGATGAAGTATCTTGTCTTAGAATGTTACTGGTGACTATCATGTGAGGGTTCTCTTTTCATCAGAGATGTTGGTCATCATTTGTAACATATTCAGCTATGAATTGTATGACTTTCTTCGGGTCATACACCAGGTATTCAAGGTATAAATATTATATATAATGATTGTAATTTTCACTCAGTATTTTACAAATATTCCTTAGATGAGTGAATCTGACAGCATCTTTCTCAAGTGGATGAAACAAGCGTTGGCACTTGCTGAGGAGGCATTGAGGGCCAACGAAGTTCCTGTTGGTTGTATTATTGTTTACAAAGACAAAATAATTGCAGATGGTGGAAATGAAGTCAATCAGACTAAAAATGCTACAAGGCATGCTGAAATAATTGCAATTGAAAAAGTGAGAGAGTTTTGTTCAGCGCAAGAACTGCTTGAAAAAGATGTTTTTGGCTCATCAACACTTTATGTCACTGTGGAGCCATGTGTGATGTGCACTGGAGCGCTTCGACAAATTGGAATACCGGTTGTTGTATATGGGTGTGCTAATGAAAGATTTGGTGGCTGTGGTTCCATCTTAAATGTTGCTAAAGATGTTGCTATTTCTGCTAATATTGGACCATGCTTTGATGTAGTAGGTGGTGTTTTAGCTGATGAAGCCGTGGCTTTGTTGAAGAAGTTTTACAAGGGAGAAAACCCTAATGCTCCAGATAGCAAACGAAAAGTGAAAATTGCTGAATCAGGTATATGTACAATTGATCTCTCTAGTTAACAAGACAATTGGAAAACTAAAATAGTAGATATTAGATATTTCTAGTTATTAGTACTATGAATTAGAGAAAAAAATAGCAGAAGAGTAGATAATTACAAAATATATATAAATTAGAGATTGAAAAAGATAGAGATTTCTGGTTCTTAGTTCTGTCAATTAGAACAAAAGAATAAATATAGAAGATTATTCTTCTTCTTCTTTCGTTCACTTGAAACATGTCTATATCTGTAATTCTGTCTCCTTAATAAAACTCGCTGTCTTTTGTAGTTCATACACTGTCCCATAGAGTTTTGATTCCAGTGTTGTTTCCTCTGGCCAATATGTCCGCCTCAGCGTTTCATGCTCAGAACACTCTTGAAGTATATGTTTGGCACTCTGTGCTGCCTGTCCACATGTACACATGGCTGTGTTGCCAATCTTGAACTTTGTATACATGTGACTGCGGAGTCGGTTGTGTCCTGTTCTGAGACGTAGAATTATAACTTGTTCTGGTCTGTTCATAATATGATAGTCATCTTGTGTTGGTGTTTGTGGCTTTCTTATTGACTTGATCATCTGTTTTTTCTGATGGTAGGTGATTGGTATATCTGGTTGGTCTTCGGCAGCACCTTCCTTAGCCAGTTGGTCTGCTTTTTCATTTCCTGGTATTCCACAGTGAGAGGGTATCCACTGCATTGTTACCCTATACTGGTAAGACAATTCGCTAAGTAGTTTTTTCAAGTCTGTTAGTTTTTCAGACTGGAGAGCTTGAAGCACTGACCTTGCATCTGTCAGGAATACCACAGGCTGTAGGTCAGAGTTGGAGTTCAGCAGTTTTTTTAGCTGCCACACTAATTGCCTGGATTTCTGCATCATAATTATTGCAGAATTTTCCTGTCTGTGTTCTGATTGTATCTCTAGGCTTGTGTGGATATTCTATATATACACCTGCACCTCCATTCCTCACTGCATTCTGTGCTGACCCATCTGTGTATACTCTGACCCATATATCTTGTGGATATTCCTCATCCAGGAAACTGAGGGTAACTGTCCTTTGCTGCACACTGTTCTGTTCGTCCTCGCTTAGTATTCCTTTCACATGGGTCCGAATGTATATTGGCATTCCATGCCTTTCACTCCATGGGGTTTGTTCTGGTACAGGCCTTAAGGGGCTGTCAACTTCAGGTAGGTCTGTAAGTTGTCTGCGGATGGATAAAGCTGGATGGATAAAGTTGTTTAGCTTGATGGATAAAGCTGCTTCTTTTCAGTCGTCCCATTGCTAGATTTTGGAATCTTTCCTTCATTGGATGACTTGGCATACACTGAAACTTTTCTGCCTGAATTAGTACTTTTGTGTCTCTGTGTTCGCCAAGTGTTTGCATTCTTCCAATTTTCTGCATCTCTGCTATGGGTGTTGATTTCATTGCTCCCAACATTATTCTAAGTGCCTGGTTTTGCACTTTATCTAGATCTTGTAATGTGGTGTTTGATGCAGGACACCATGCTGCTGAACCATATTCCAGGTGTGGTCTTATGCCTTGCTGGTAAACTTTACTGAGTATATTCCCACTGGCTCCCCATGTGGTTCCACTTAGTTTTCTCAGGATAGCTAACTTCATCCTGGCTTTTGTTGTTGCTTTGTTTATGTGCTGCTTCCATGTCAGTTTATCATCAAAAGTAACTCCGAGGTATGTGGGTTGTTTGTCTTCTTTCAAGAGCTCTCCATCTATTTTGATATGACCGGCTTTTTGTTTTGGTGAGAGGGTAAAAAGTGTAGTGCTGCACTTATCTGTGTTAATGCTGACGCACTATCTATTAGCCCATAAGGTTAGGGCATCAATAGCTCTTTGTATTTGTTTAGTGGCCACTGTCGCATGTTCTTCTGTGCACCAGAACACCAGGTCGTCAGCATACATTGCCACTTTGTTCCCGTGTGGTAGTTCAGCAACTAGGTCATTGATGTAAACCAAGAAAAGTGTGGGCGACAGGACTCCTCCCCGGGGGACTCCATGACGCAGTAGAACTTTCTTGCTCTTGCGACCATCTAATTGTACCCTGGCTCTTCTATTATGCAGGTATGTTTTTACCCATTTGTACATTCTTGAGCTAACTCTGCAATTTCGCAATTTCTTTAGGAGCCCTTCTTTCCAGACCTTATCAAATGCTTTCCTGAGGTCTATCCATGCTGCTAGTACCAGTTTCTTTTCTTGGAAGGCATCCTCAATCTCTTGGGAGAGGTAGGTTGCCTGATCTTCAGTAGAGTAGCACTGTCTGAAACCTGCTTGCTGTGATACCAGAAGGTTTTCACTTTCAAGGTACCACTGCATCCTAAGATTGATAATGCGTTCCATTGTTTTGCATAGACAGCTTGTGAGGCTGATGGGCCTGTAGTTGGAGACTGTGTTGCCATCTTTTCCTGATTTGAGGAGTGGTATCATTATTGCTTCTCTCCACGCCTGTGGTACATTACCCGTGGACCAGCTTGTGTTAAAGATCTGCAGTAGCTTTGCTCTTGCTGCAATTCCCAGGTTTCTAATCATTTCATTGGACACTCCATCAGCTCCAGGGGACTTTTTCATTTTCAATTTGGATATTGCATGCTCCAGTTCTCTCATTGTGATTGGTGCCTCCATGACTTCAGGTATAGGTTCGCCTTGTCCAATGTTTTGCTGGTTCTCTCGAACCTCCTGTTGTTTGTCTGGGCTGACTTTGACGTTATTGTCTTCTGCAAAGGAATCTGCAAAGTAATCAGCTGCATGTTTACCTGTTAAAATGTCTCTATCTTTATAAAGTGTGATCCTGGTATTTCTCCCTGTACCTTCATCATTTAGTTGTTTTACAAGTTTCCATAATTTCCTAGTATCTCTTTCTAGGTTCAGCGACTCTGTTTTTTCTTTCCAGCTACTCCGTCTGGCTTGTAACTTGGTTCTTTGAAATTTAGCCTTTGTTTGCTGATATTTGTTGTGATGTTCTTGGCTAGGTCTGTTCTCAGCCTGCTGTCTAGATGTTTCCATCTCATTTTGCAGCTTTTCCAGTTCATCACTCCAGTAGGGTTTGTAGTTTTTGCGTGCCCCCCTGGGTATGGTTTTACTAGCAGCATGTAGTATACATCTATTAAATTCACTCACTGCTCTATTGATGTCTTTGTCCAAGTTCATGTCCTTAGCTAGAACACTGGTTAAATGCTGGTACATTTTCCAGTCTGCCCTCTTATAGTTCCACCTAGTAAGCGTGCTGCTGTCCTTGGTATAGAAGATTATAAATAGTTGGTTCCTAGTTATGTCAATTAGAAAAAAGTAGCAGACAGATTTGTGATTATTAGAAAAAATTGTCAATTAGTAACAAATTAATACATTAGAAATTCCTAGTTCTTAGATCTGGAAAGATCAAACGGAGAAGGAACAGAGTAAGAAAATTTCAGATAAATTTCTGGATGGGTTATCATTGTGATACAAAAGATGTCACCATCTGAATTTATTAAAAACACAAGAGACAAAGAGTTGTGGAGAAACATGATCACCTACGCCACTCAGATGTCACTAGATTGATTGATTGATTTAAGTTCTGCCAATTAGAAAGAGAAAAAAAACCAAATAGAAGATTTGAGATTTTTGGTTCTTAATTCTGTAAATTACAAAAAAACAAAAAAGCTACAAATAGAATATTAGAGATTTATGGTTCTTAATTCTGTCTGTTTTTTAAAATGATTTCCACATATTTAAGTAAATAAATGTATGTTGTTTTTTTGTCTTTGTGACATTTTGCTTGACATAGTTTCACACATGTATATGCATCGGCATATGTAGTTATATTGTTCAATGTATCCATACAACTATCTAATGTCACATATTTGTATGTGTACATATCTATATAGTATTGCATATTTTATTTTTAATGCATGTAAATATCTCCATGTTAATTAGTTAGTTATTCCTCTAGGGCCAAAGATGGCACATAGGGCGGGTGTCATAGATTTCCATGTCTCTTGTTTATCTTCATGTGGGTGAATATTTATGTTAAAATATATGCATATATCATCATATGAGTGAATGTTTATGTTAAAATATTTGCATATATCATCATGTGGGAGGAATATTTATGTTAAAATATATGCATATATCATCATGTGAGTGAATGTTTATGTTAATCATGTGGGTAAACGCATCTTATGCTAATGCATGTGTATATCTTTATGTGGGCGAATGTTTACGTGAGCAAATGTTTATGCTGGTGCAGGTATATATATATATATATCTCTCTTTATATAGGTAATTGTTTATGTTAATTCTGTGAATTGAGAATCTTTCTATAAAGGCTGATTTTTGAGTGATGATGTGCACTTATTGTTATGTTGATGCATTTATGTTCTTGTACATATATGTGTGGGTACATTTCATACATCTATGTATTGCCTTGTGAATGTTCATATGTGTGTATATGTTTATGTATGTGTACATTTTACATTTGTGGGTGTGTGTATATGTATGTATATACACACATACATATATACATACATACATATATGATAAACAGGAAGCTACAGTATTTTGGACACTTATAAAGATATGATAGTATCAAAATGCTGATTCTGAGGGCCAGAAAAGATCAGAATAAACAGAGAAAACGATGGGCCAGCAACATCAAAGAATTTATGAGCATGTCTCTGGCCATTGCAGGCTCACTTGCCTGGCACAGAGAGGTGCTCAGAGTATCCACGATGAAGACAGTGTTCTTGAAAGAATACGTCACTTTATGTACATTTGTGTATATATGTTTGTGTGTATATATATATATATATATATATATATATATATATATATATATATATATATATATATATATATATATATATATATATATATATATATATATATATATTAACAGTCTTGTTTTCATAGATTTTAATTAAACCCAACATTCAATCCTATTGTCAACCACTGATCCATCTCCCCCCATTTTCTATGCTGTTTATTGTGAGGGCCCTCCCCCCCAACTCTCTTTTTTGGTCTTTATATAATCTTCCACATGCACACTACTTAGTGTCTTTGTACAGTCTGTGTTTACAGTTGTCATCATTGATGTGAGGTTTTCACTTGGTCTAATTTGACACTCATGATTCCTTATCTTTTGACATACCTATTTCTATTTCTATGTTTATCTATCAATAGTGCATAGGTTTTAACACACTTCTTCTTCTGCGTTCAGCGTCTGTGGTCATGCTATATTGTCAGGCCTGTCGACAAGATGAAGTCCACCGTCTTCTCCAGGTCAGAGCGGCTGCCCCATAGCTTTTTTTAACACACTGATGTTAACAGGCACTAAACTTACATGATTGCTCTTTGTTCATGTTTTTATCAATTCTTATGCACAGATAGGTTGGTGACATTTTTAATAATGAAATAATTGTGTGTTTCATTTCCCGTTTGTATTCATTTCTTGATAAAGGCACATGTTGGACAGCAATGTAGAAAACGTCAGTGTTCCTTTGTTTATTATTATTTCTTTTGTTCATTGGTTTTATGATTTGGTATTTGATAGTTAGATTATCTAGTAACAATATCACTTTAATATAGTATTTATCACTGTATGGTGACAGTTTAGAATATATAAAATATGCCACATTGGGATGCAACACTGATTGTGCAATCTTTAGTCCTGCACATTTGTATGTCTATTTGAGACTATTAGAGAGGAGAGTTGAGCCTTCGCTGTAATTACAAGTAGAATGACAATGGAAATTATGACATTGACCACGGCCTTGTACTGGATGGACACAGAGAGTGCAACTCATGTCTGCATTCTCAGCAACTGAATGGACATGATCGGAAAATACAAATGGAAAGTATTTGTGAGCAGTAGCTTGATGCTGTGGGGAATTCAAAGTTGGAGGATGTCACATTTATTTTTGTACCTGGTCATTCAAGGCAGTGAGAGATCAGATAGATTGGCCTGTTCTGCCACTGTATCGAATGGTAGGGCAATGGATTGTGCCGTTATATTGAACTCTTTGAGAGATACTGCACGATCAAATGAAATTAATGAAGATGATGATTCCTTTTCCATGTCCAAAATAAAAGAACCTGGGTTTGAAATATGGCGCGGCAAGAAATGAACATTATTATGGACTGCACTGAATGTTTGTTAACCCACAGAGAACTGGAGCTGTCAGCCATCGTGTAATTGCAGATATACTCAGAGGGAGATTGAAACACCTATGAATGTGTCCTGTGTGCAGTGATAATGATCTCTCAACTAACTATTTGAGCATGTTTTGAGTGAAACATGTTGAAATTCTGGTCAACAATGCAGTTGATTTCATCTCGATTTGAGATAAGTGCAGTAGCCTAATTGATAGTGAGCTTGCTTACTCTCTTTGCTCATGACTAAATTTCATTTTTATCTCAACAGTTGAATACTGTTCAAAATGATTTCTGTTGCAAGAGCCAAATGTAATTGTAATATTCATGTCCTGAGCAGGCGGTTAATACTTTTATGGAGGTAATGTTAATTTGTATTATTACTACTTTGTTGTAATTTAATGTTCAGATATTTTGTATACATTTATTTAAACATAGCTGTTAGTTTTCTAAAATGAAATATTTAGTATTGATACCACTGCAGTTTATTTATTCATTCAGTTTTGGCCAAATAAACTTCTCCAAATGCACATTATCAATAATGGGTACCACACCCATAGCAACATTAATACACAACTTTTTCTAATTCTCTTTACGTATTATGCATACCTAAAGCTAACACACTAGAAATATTCAATAAACATTTCAATTGTTAAACTGCTTGTAGTTAAACTGGCTTCGTGTACTGTTCTTCCTTGTGATCTGGCAGTAAAGACGCATCACTGGTGGTAGATAACCGACCTGTCCATACAAATCACAACACCTGTGTCATCTGTGCTCACAGAGCTACTTTATTGAGGTAAACCCAGCTCTATTGAGTAGCTCTGTGACTATTGAGTGTTCTCAGGATCATCAACGAATTCTATCCACGATTTTGCTCTCTTGAGCCTACTTCCCTTCACACGAGGGAGCCCACTGTGTAGTGGGTGATCTGTGTCAGAACTAACTCTGAGATATGCATGGGCATGCCACATATCAATTTTTTGAAATATGCTTGGAAAATCAAGGAGGACCCTCAGAGTCACACAAAATGTGTCCCTGGTGCAACCAAGCATCACTTTATTTTTAATTGTTTGCAGCAACCCAGGTACTAAACTGGCTGGAATCGTAAGCCTATTCCCATGAATGCATACTAAGTGACTCAATGAATATGATTCAGCAAGTCCAAGCAGGTGATGTAAGTATGGAACTGGTGGAGACATTAGAGAGAGCTAAAATGTGGGCCTCATTGAAAAATCACGCTTATCTTTGTCGGGCTCCGGGTCTGGAAGGAAAGAAACAAGCCGACCAATTAGTCAGCCTTGCCACCATAACAGATGGTCAGCCTATGAACTGAGCAGACATGCTCAGTGCTCTTCGTGTGTCTGTGCGATCAGAGGATTTTTGAGATACATGAGCATGAGTCAATGCGTTGTGTCCCAATATACCATGTACTTAACGTTCCGTTTTGTTTTTGCAGGCAGTGTCCCAATATACCATGTACTTAACGTTCTGCATTTCGTTTTGTTTTTGCAGGCAGTGTCCCAATATACCATGTACTTAACGTTTTGCATTCCGTTTTGTTTTTGCAGACAGTGTCCCAAAATACCATGTACTTAATATTCTGTTTTGTTTTTGCAGACAGTGTCCCAATATACCATGTACTTAGCGTTCTGCATTCTGTTTTGTTTTTGCAGACAGTGTTCCAATATACCACATATTGAATGTTTAGTTTTACAGTGTCCCAATATACCACATATTGAATGTTAAGTTTTACTGCGTCCCAATATGCCACATACTGAAAGTTTTGTTTTGTTTTGCAGACAAAATGTCCAATACAGCACACATTCAGATGTCACTAACAACAGAAAGAAATTAGTAATAATGGGAACTGGTTGGAGTAGCTACAGTGTTTTGAAATCTATTGACAAAAAGCTGTATGATGTCATTGTGGTCAGCCCCAGGAACCACTTCCTTTTTACACCTCTCTTAGCTAGCACAACAGTTGGTACTTTAGAATTCAGGTGAGTGGACAGTATCATAATGATTATTGATTTTGTTCATATATGATAAGTTATTGAAGTCTTAGTAGGCTGAAATCTTGTATTGCAAAAGTTGAAATATATATCAGTTATAAGTTGGCAGAATAAGATGCAGAATAGGACAGGCAAAAACAACATTCAGAAAAATATACTGTGTAATACTTCGTTGGACTTACATTGGCCGTGTTCTCAGAATGAACAGCCTAAGAATTCCCCAGCAGTCACTATATTGGGTGCCACCCGGAATAAGAAGAGGGAGACCTAGAGAAACTCTACGAAGAACCATTAATAGAGAAGTCATGTCAATGAACCTAAACAACACATAAGAATTGAAAGACCTGACAATACAAAGACAGAAATGGGAAGCTATGGTTTCTGCCCTATACCGCCTATGGCCCTGGAGGAACATAACATAACAATATGACCTTGTCATTAGAGGTGAGAAAGAGAGTTCTGCAGTGCTATATAACCCCTATACTAACATATGGGTGCGAGTCTTGGGCAATAAACAAACTGGAAAGTGGGAAATTAGAGGCAACAGAGATGTGGTTCTACAGAAAAATGCTGAGAATATTATGGACTGCCAGAAAAACTAATTTAGAGGTGTTAAAAGAGTCAAATGCGAAACGGACCTTAATCAACAATATAAGGAAAAGGCAATCTTCTTTTTTTGGCCACTTCATGAGACAGACAGGTTTCGAGAACATAGTCATTACAGGCAAAATTGAAGGCAACAGAGACAGAACGTGAGAAAATATTAGACAGTTTGACAACCTGAAGTACAGTTTGACAACAGACAGTTTGGCAAGGAAACAACAACGACTTTGATACATAATACTGTGGACAGAGAGCTGTGGGGAACCATGACCGCCTATGCCACCCGACATGGCACCTGATGATGATGATTATGTAAGTTGGCCACAATTTTAAAAAAACATGGAATGAAAATAACTGAGACATATGATGTGGTAAAGTTATTGAGTTGTACCATTATTGTAAACATATTTAATATTCAAGAAGATAAATTGTTTTACAGTAAATGAATTCTGAAGATTACTGATTACTTTGTATGTAATTAGAAGGAATTTAATGTCATTTTTTTTATTCGTCTGGTTACTGTTTAGATCAATAATTGAGCCTATTCGGAACTCTGGATTTCGAGATTCTGCACACTTTCATCTTTCATATGGCACAGAACTGGACATGAACAAACAAGAGCTGCATTGTACCAGTGTATTGAATCCAGATCTTAAGTATTTAGTGTCCTACGATAAATTGATTATTGGAGTAGGAGCTTTTACAAACACATTTGGGGTTCCAGGAGTCACTGAATATGCATTCTTTTTGAAGGTAAATATGAGTTTAAGAATTAGTGATTTTACAGTAATATTTTACATGTCTGTGTGTGTGCATTAAAAGTTATGAGAAAGCTTTATTCATAATTGAGTGAACAGGAGATTGCAGTAAAACTGTGCACAGT
This sequence comes from Meghimatium bilineatum, assembly GCA_034231615.1. Classification (NCBI taxonomy): domain Eukaryota; kingdom Metazoa; phylum Mollusca; class Gastropoda; order Stylommatophora; family Philomycidae; genus Meghimatium; species Meghimatium bilineatum. Next base: position 22,884,661 of record CM067309.1, read on the forward strand.
ATGGTAAGTAAATATTGAAGAAAAATATGTAAATGTTAAAATAGCAGTTTTACATTGACATGATTGATGTTTTGACCAAAAAGATCTTGATCAAGAGAGAGACTTTGTTGTTTTCCAGACCTGTCAACTTCCACTATATTGCTTGCATGTAGTCTCCGTTTGATTGTGAGGTTCTGTTTTCTGTTTATTCATCCCTAGCTTTTGATCTTAATGTTGATCCTGTGCATTGATCAACAAAAAACTTCTACTTTAACCCTTTCTAGACCGCCTAAGATGAATGTGTTTGGCCATTTGTGCAATTAAAATGGTGACAATGCATTTCCACTCTCTGGACTACACCCTGCTGGAAATATAGTAAGACCATTGTCCTATTACAAGAGATATCTAGCGGGAATTTGAGAATGGCTGTGAAAAAGTACCCTTCTTAGAAATATTTGTCAATATTTACTTATCATAATCATCATAAGTTATTGTATGACATTACTTTTTCTTATGGTCCATTCCATGTGGCGTAGGTTATTATATCTTTCCACATCCTTCTATTTTGTAAATAACCCAAATATCGGAGGATGTCCGACAAAATGGAAGTGCCGCAGTAACCAGACAGAGGTAAATACAAATAAGGTTGTATGGTTACTGAAGAAAACTGTCAATATAAAATAATAAAATATAGAAAATAACAATAAAACAAAGAACAAATACAATTGTTAACGTGTCGGTCCAATTGGGACCTTTATCAAGACAACAATAACAGTTAAGAACACAAAACCATAACGAATATAAACAGAATGGCTGAGAGACGGATTTCTCTCACCAGGAAATCGTCACCCAGTAACCCAGTAATTGTGTTGCGGTGGATCTGTCGTTACTGGGTGATGATTTCCTGGTGAGAGAAATCCTCCGTCTCCCAGCCATTCTGTTTATATTCGTTATGGTTTTGTGTTCTTAACTGTTTTTGTTGTCTTGATAAAGGTCCCAATTGGACCGACACGTTGACAATTGTATTTGTTCTTTGTTTTATTGTTATTTTATATATTTTATATTGACAGTTTTCTTCAGTAACCTTCCTACCGTATTTGTATTTACTTCCAGTTTGTATGATGTCAATAATGTCATCTTAGAGTTCATGCCATGTGACATAAGTTATTATGTCTTTCCACTGCCTTGTATTTCGTGTGATGTCAATCATTTCTGATACAGATGTTCTCAAATGTCACAATGCCAGCCTGTCAAGCTTCTTCTCTCTTGGTCTTTCCCTACCCCTCTATAGTTATAGCTGTCAATTCCTGGCATTGTAATGGAATTATTATATTGTCATTGTTATAGCTGTCAATTTCTGGCTTTTTAATGGAATTATTATATTGTTATTATATATTATATTATAGGTATTTATACATCCGGTCAAGATGGCGGGCATGTTGGATATCTTTCGGCCATCCTCTAGACCGGATAATAGTTTTTGGTGTTTCAGTGTAATTCTGATGGAATATGTGATTTCTACATCTGAATGTGATAGATTAGAACACGGTTTAACCATTTAGAAACTCTGAAATAACGCTGTGACAGATCTAGCAAATCGACAGCGACGAAACACACTGCTCATAGAAAAATGAAGAGTGATCAGGAGACAACTAAATGTAAAACGATCATATTTGGAACCATTAATATCTGCGGATTAAAAAATAAAGCTGTAGATCTAATAGAAGAGATGGAAAAACGAAAGATAGTACTACTAGGATTAGCAGACACACGAATAAAAGGCCAAGGAAACAAAAAACTACACAAAGACTACACATTAATATACTGTGGTGTACACAAGAATGCGAAAGCAAAACATGGTGTAGCTTTCCTCCTTGACCACGCACTGTCCAAAAATGTCATTAACTCGACCTTTGTGAGCGAAAGGCTGATAGCGATAACAGTTACAATAGACAACGAGAACACATCATTCTTCCAAGCATATGCACCCTGCAATGCACACAACAACGAAACGGAAAGGGAAGAATTTTTTGAAACCGTAAATTATATGATAAATAAGAATAACACAGAAGAAAACGTATTTGTACTTGGAGACTTTAACTCCCACTTGGGACCAGAAAGATACGGTATAGATGAGTACATTGGACCATTCAGAGATAAAATAAACAAGATAAATGACAACAGCTACAGATTAATTGAAATGTGCATCCAGAACAACTTATTTATAACTAACACATTTTTCAAACACAGAGAATCTAAAGTTCACACCTGGTACAAGTGGAACGATTTAGACTGCAAAAGCCAGATAGACTTTATATTAACAAGAAGAACCAACAGAAGGAAAATAACAGATGCAAGAACCATACCAAACATGTGTGTAGACACCGACCATAAAGCAGTAATAGTATCTGTAAAAGCAAAAAGAAAGAAGAAAGACAAAAACAAAGATAACAAACCAACAACAATTAAAATGCACAAGCTGAAGGACGACACGGTACGTGAGCAATACGCACAAAAAATCACAGAAAAATTACCAGTAGATACTACAACAACAGAAGAAGAATGGAAATCATTCAAAGAAGCTATAACATAAGCAGCAGGATAAGCATGCAGATACAAGAAAAATAGTGTAAAGAAACCAAAAATAACAGCATAGTGGAATGAAGACGTCAAAAAAGCCACAAAAGAAAAGAAACAACAATATAAGAAATGGGTCAAAAGCAAAAACCAAGTAGATTACATAGAATACAAGACAGCAAAAACAAATGCCAAGAAAGTCATTAAAACTGCCAAAATCAACTCATGGAAAGAATATGGAGACATGCTCAACGCAGATTATAAAAATGCACAGAAGAGGTTCTACAAGAAAATCAAGAACATGAGAAACAAAGATGATATATATGAACCGACAGAAATAATAAATGATGAAAACGGTAATGCACTAAAAGAACCGAAGCAAATAATGGAAAGATGGCAACAATATTTCAAGGAACTACTAAATCTAAAAGAAGGAGACGAAGACACAACAATAAACACTACAGCAGCGAACCTAGAACCAAATATACTACTATCGGAAATAGAAAATGCAATAAACAAAGCACCAATAAACAAGGCAGCAGGCTCTGATAACATACAAACAGAACTTATAAAAGCAGCAGCAGAGAGTGGAAAAAAATGGTTACACAGACTTTTTAATGTGGAAGAAACAAGAAACACCAGAAGACTGGAGGAACGCGATAATCATTCCCATATGGAAGAAAAAAGGCAGTAAGAGACTGTACAAAATACAAAGTGATATCCTTACTAAGCCACACAGGAAAGATTTTTAGCAAAATATTAGAGCAACGACTACGAACATATATTGAACCACAACTTCAAAACACCCAAATGGGCTTCCGTAAGAACAAAAGCTGTACGGATGCTATCTTTACACTTAGACAACTAACAGAAAGAGCCACAGAAAACAACAAAGAATTATACATCGCATTCGTAGACCAAGAAAAGGCATTCGACAGAGTAGACAGACAACAACTATGGAACAACACTATCAATATACGGAGGACCAGAATATTTAATCAACTTATGCAAGGGCATTTATGCAAATAGCCAATGTGCAGTAAGAACAAATGCAGGTGTGTCCAATAAGTTCCAAATTCAATCAGGAGTTCGCCAGGGATGTGTCCTATCCCCTCTACTTTTTATAATATATATCGACCACATCTGTAAACTAACAAGTACCAACGAAGAAGATAACATAAAAGACAAATTGAACGAACTACTCTTTGCAGACTACCAAGTACTAATAGCGACATCAGAAGAACAATTGCAAGACCATATGAACAAATTCCACACAACGTCAAAAAATTCAACATTTAATATTGAAAAGACTGAAATAATGGCAATAGCAAAGAAAGAAAGAAATATCACTATCTCCATCGATGATAAACACCTTAAACAAGTAAATGAGTTCACTTACTTAGGAAGCATTATATCGAGTGAAGGGAAAACAAGTAAAGAGATACAAAATAGATGCAACAAAACATACCAGACCCTAGGACAGATGACACGCATTTTCAAGAACAAAAATGTAAAATAAGACACTAAAGTTGCATTATACAAGACTATCGTTATTCCATCACTATGCTACCATGGCCAAACCTGGACAATGACAGCACAAGACAAAAGAAAAATAGTGACACCAGAAATGACATGTCTACGAAGAATACTCAGAGTGTCATTAAGAGATAGAATTAGAAACAATAACATCAGACAGATAACCAAAACAATACCAGTATTGGAACACATCAAAAGACAACAGATCAAGTGGTTTTCACACGCTTCCAGACTACCACAATATAGCATGCCACAAATGGCCATGACACATAGACATAACGGTTATAAAGCCATAGGCAGACCATGTAAAAGATGGATCACAGAAATCAAAGAAGCCACAGGAACAAACTTACAAACAGCGCACAAGAAGGCCATCTCTAGAGAACTCTTCCACCCCCTGACGCCGCAAGGCAAAAAGGGACACAGCGTTTAGATAGATAGATTGTTATAGCTGTCGATTCCTAGCTTTTTAATGGAATTATTATATTGTTATAGCTGTAAATTCCTGGCTTTTTAATGGAATTATTATATTGTCATTGTTATAGCTGTCAATTAGGCATTGTAATGGACTTAATGTTTATTATAATTAGCATATTGTTTTTTGTTGGACATTCTTTGTATAGGAAATAGCGGATGCAAGAAAGATAAGAAATCGAATTTTGTGCAACTTTGAGTTGTCTGTTCAGCCATCGATGGATGTCAATGAGAGCACAAGACTGCTGCATACTGTTATTGTAGGAGGTGGACCCACTGGTGTAGAGTTTGGTGCAGAGCTGTATGACTTTGTGGAACAGGTTTGAGCATTTCTTCTGAAAAATTCTAAATTTTGATCTCGTTTGTTGCCGGGCTCGAAAAGGGAGCAAATAATAGTGACAGTGTTACCTGCCATGCATGTCGTAAAAGCTGACTGAGGATGATTTTTTGTGGAATTGGCTGTCCCATGCCATAGAAGATTAAAGTGATCCAGAAGCTTGCATCAAGATGGTTGTGTCAGGCTGAAAAGCACAGAACTGTAAATCATAGCACAATGCATTCAGTTCTATGTAAATCATAGCACAATGCATTCAGTTCTATGTAAATCATAGCACAATGCATTCAGTTCTATGTAAATCATAGCACAATGCATTCAGTTCTATGGACTACATCCTGCTTCTCTTTCTGAGTTTGTTCTCAAACCTGCAGTTTATCAGAATGTAGTCCGGAGAACAAAGTCATGGTTTACAGCTTGAATTGTATCATGGTTTACAGCTTGAATGCGATAACTTAGCCTTTTGGCCTGACTTCAACATGGCTTCTGGTTCACTTGATCCTATATAGGATGGGACAACCAACTCCAAGGACATCCTTACTTGCCTTTTACAACATGCATGGTAGGTAACAGTGTCACTATTCTTTAGACCCTACGCGTAAATCCTGCTAATCTGCAGGAATTTTAGAACAAACAAAGGGAAAAAAATAAGATAAATATAGTTATATAGTTTAAAATGTGGTGACATCATCACGACAATATGGCGTTGTGTTTTCATTCTGTGAAGCAGGGATCTGTGTTATGTATTATATTCAGTGAATTAATTACTGCAGGGAACTGTCGAGGGTGGAAGAAGCAGAGGAGGACAAATAAAGACATGGACAGACAACATCAAGGAATGGACAGGGCAAGATATTTCCACACTCATCCGCATCGCTGAGGATAGAATTCGCCAGAAGACTCTGTGTGCTGAGGCATCCATTGTGGTACCCCTATGACCCTGAAGGGTTATGGTTTTTTTAATATTTAAATTGATTGTGGTCAATAATGCTGCTATCAACCCTACACCACCTATCTGACGTTTGGCAGGCATAGAAATTATTATTTATCACTGTCATGACAAGTAATGCTCGTCTCAGTAGGGAAAATCCTAATTCACCTGCACCTATAAGATGTGCAACACGCATAAATATAAATCCTCACAACTCTGGTGCTTACAGTTAACAGTACATTATCTGCAAATTTGAAAGAAAATGTGAAAAAGAAAACTATAGTTTTTTTCCCCCTTTTAATCCTAGTGATACACAGCCTTAAATTTTTTTTTAAATGTTCAACTCTAATTATTTGATTCTTTTTTCACTGTTCATTTCATTTAGAACAATGATGTCTTCTTTGATTTTTCATTGCTGTTGATTTCATTTAGAGCAATGATGTCTTTTTTTATTCTTTGTTACTGTTCATTTCATTTAGAGCAATGATGTCTTTTTTTATTCTTTGTTACTGTTCATTTCATTTAGAGCAATGATGTCTTTTTTGATTCTTTGTTACTGTTCATTTCATTTGGAACAATGATGTCTTCTTTGTTACTGTTCATTTCATTTAGAGCAATGATGTCTTTTTTGATTCTTTGTTACTGTTCATTTCATTTGGAACAATGATGTCTTCTTTGTTACTGTTCATTTCATTTAGAACAATGATGTCTTCTTTGATTTTTCATTGCTGTTGATTTCATTTAGAGCAATGATGTCTTCTTTGTTACTGTTTATTTCATTTAGAGCAATGATGTCTTTTTGTATTCTTTGTTACTGTTCATTTCATTTAGAGCAATGATGTCTTCTTTGTTACTGTTCATTTCATTTGGAACAATGATGTCTTCTTCTCAAACTCCTGCTTATTAGCAGATGTAGTCTGGAGAACAGTATCAGTTGTGTCATGGTTTACAGCTTTACAGGGTTTGAGCCATGATATCTGCACCTTTCAGTGCCTCCTTAGTCACCTCTTACAGCATGCATGGCAAGCAATAGTGTTCCTATTTTGTTTCTCATTGTCAAAATAATTAATTAAAATCTTGCGATCTAAATATTATAAATGCTTATTCTTCTTTTAAACAGGATGTGGCCAGAATTTATAAGCAACAGCAGAAAGATGCGAGAGTGACTTTAGTTGAATCAAACAAAATATTGTCATCATTCGATGCCAGACTCAGCGCTTATGCTGAAAAGAAAATTAAACAGAGGAAGGGGTTTGAGCTTGTTCGATCTACTGTTGTTGGTAAGAAACTAATGTAACTCACTTAATGCATTGTTAGCATCATACCCTAATATCCTGCAGTTGGTGAAATTCTAGTATAGATGTCTCATCTGCTGTACTGTTATTGTTGAAGTTCTAGTCTGGATATTGAAGGCCGCATAGCGCAGTGGTTTTCACAACGGCTTCTTCACATATGAGTGGTCTTTGGTTCATTCCCCAGTTGAGGCGAAAATGTTTTTCAGACCGCGACAGGCTCCAAGTTCGACCCAGTCTGAAATGGGTACTGAATCAGTCAGAGAAGTAAAGACTGCAAGGGAGAGGATATGGCTACCACCCTCATATAGCAGAGATTCTGAAATGTGAGATCGCTAACATCTCACACCCCTACAGCAGTTAAATGCAATGGGTGAACTTTACTGTTACTTTATGCATATCACAATCATGTATTAGTTTTGTATGCTGATTTTATGTTATCATTTCATTTTTATGTTTCGTGCATGCAACATTTACCACTATTATTATTTTTTCTTATTGCAATTATGTGGGCACCATCCGGTTATTTATATTGTCTGTATGGCATCCAGGGTTTGAACTTCTTCTTCTTCAGCGTTCGCTCTCAAATAACCACAACGAATATTTCGTGTGATTTCCGCCGGGGAGCGTGAGGTACGTTGTGCTGCAAGTTCCACAGTAGAACTGTGATTATTTGCACCCCGGTTGGCCACTTGTGGTCAGGACGTCCGAGGTCCATCACATCCGTTTTCGTCATTCCTTTATTCGGGTTTGCCCCCTAGTTCGTGACAGTCTGCGTATCTGTCGCCAGGAACGCTGGTGTGTAGTGCCTCTTCGCCAAGACGCTTGTATTGAACTTCTATTTCAGGGTGCAAATAATAGGGCCACAGTCTTCTTTCCAGGCATGTCATATGAGGCAACTATGGAAAGTTAAAGATATGCTGACAACCTGTTGTCTGTGAATAATTTGTCACTGGATGTCTTGTCTGAATTTCTTACTTTTTGTGTTCGGTCACATGGTCCCCATGAATGAGGAAGAGATGCAGGCCAGCGAATATTGCATTTTTGTGGGAGACTCCTTGCTGGTGGGGAATGCTAGGTGTACTTTTACACAGATATGTCAACAGATCTGACAGAAGAATGATGATCTAGTCGGTCAAGAAATGTATGACACTGGAATGCCTCCCTTCAGGGGCTAAACATGCATCCATAAACCCTCATAACATAACCATGTCTGTGAGACAACAAACCTTATACAAGTTCTGGTGTCACCTCGGTTACTCAACTGAGGAGGGCCTTTGCTTTTGTCAGAAAGGATATGTAATGAGCTACCTACCTGCTCACAGATAAAGGGATTATTTCATCATCATCATGAGTCAAGAGCCACCTGCTCACAGATAAAGGGATTATTTCATCATCATCATGAGTCAAGAGCCACCTGCTCACAGATAAAGGGATTATTTTATCATCATCATGAGTCAAGAGCCACCTGCTCACAGATAAAGGGATTATTTCATCATCATCATGAGTCAAGAGCTACCTGCTCACAGATAAAGGGATTATTTCATCATCATCATGAGTCAAGAGCCACCTGCTCACAGATAAAGGGATTATTTTATCATCATCATGAGTCAAGAGCTACCTGCTCACAGATAAAGGGATTATTTCATCATCGTCAAGAGCTACCTAATCCCAGATAAAGGGATTATTTTATCATCATCATGAGTCAAGAGCTACCTGCTCCCAGATAAAGGGATTATTTCATCATCATCATGAGTCAAGAGCTACCTGCTCACAGCTAAAGGGATTGTTTCATCATCATCATTTACTCATATTTGTGTGGCACAGACAAAAGAGCACAATCTCTGTAACCAATTTTTATCAAGTCTATCAATCATTGATTTTTACAGAAGTAACACCTACCAGTGTTAAACTTCAAGATGGCAGTGTGATCCCCTGTGGTCTTGTAGTTTGGAGTACTGGTTTATCCCCAAGAGACTTTACTCGATCTTTGAACTGTCAAAAAAACAAAGCTGGACAGGTCAGTTTCATGTTTTTCATGCAAAGTATTTCATACAATAAAGCAATCTGTTAAGTGCTACTAATAAAATAAGTAAAAAAAATTGGTCTGTAAAGTGTTAAACATAATATCCAAATTTAAAAAAATAAGTAACAAAAACAGCTGTAGGTTGCTGGGGCCAAAAGTCAAGTAAAGAATAGCAACACTGTTTACCCTCCATGCATGTCATAAGAGGCGACTAAAGAAGTTCTGGAGTGAAGTTGGCTGTCCCATTCCATAAAGGGTCAAAGTGATCTAGAAGTCATGCTGAAGTTGTATGTGTCAGGCCTAAAGGTGCAGATACTGAAGTAAAGCTGTAATTCATGCCACAATGCAGTTTAAGAATGAACACAGAAGAAGTAACATAATAATAAGAAGGGGCAAAATATTAACAGTAACAGAGTTTTATAAATTTAAAAAAAACTGACACATTCAATGTTTTAACCAATCTGTCTTTATCAAAGGTTTTTTTTGCTCATATCATCTGTCTATGCCTTCATCAGCTTTGTGTATGTGTACTTACAGATTTGGCTTTCATCAGAACCTCAATATCTGATATTTTATCCCACCAAAAATATGTTTTAGCATCTTGCGGAGACAGCTTAGATGAAAATAATTGTGAATCTCAGAATAGCTGACATATACTGTCCATGTTTCACAGGCATAAAGAAGTAATGGTAATACTGCTGCATGACAAGCGCTGGATATGAATTTGGTGGTAGTTTTTATTCCTCTTCTGTCCCATACGTTTTTGCACAGTCTTCCAAATATGACACCAGCTTTAGCGATTCTGGTGTTACTTCATCAATAATAACCAAACCATCAGAGGATATCCGGCAAGGTGGAGAATGAAAAGTAACAAAGCTAAGAAGCAATAACAACTATGATAAAATATTCTTGTTACTGGTAACTAATATAACTAATAAATAGCAAAAATAGTGTGAGAGAGAAATAACAAAGGAACAAGGACGTTTTCCACATTATGGTCCAATAGGGACCTATATCAAGAAACAACCACGTACTAGAAATAAACACAAACAATCAATACAACAGACATTCATTTTTGTCTATCGATGGTGCTTTGATGCATAAAATTCAAATAAGCTATTCCCCATCAAGGCCAACAGAGGCTAGAAACTAAGACTGGTCAGGCCAACCCAATAACGAGCAGGACCACAGTCCTGTTCAGGCAAACACAGGTGCTGAAGTCAGAGATACCAGGTTGAGAGACTGTGCCAGCAACCATATTATCATACAACTCAATGTTGACATTAGTACTACAGTGGATACCATCCCAATGTGGCATACCAGGAAATGAGGAGGCAGTTATGCTGGCAAAGAATTGAGTAAAACAGAAATGAAGAGGCAGACTGGCAAAGGATGGAGCAACACAGGAACAAAAAGACCAATAAATCACCTACCAAGAAAAGAGAACCCTATAAAAGCTATGAGGAAAGTTTACCTCTCAAAACACAACTATTAATATCTAGACAGAGTTGAGCAGGTTATTATCTTCCGCATCAGAACTGGATACAACGGATTAGAAAGCTTAAATAGACTTCTTCCATCACCTCTGTGTCTATGTAGGCAAGCAGCACATATCCTGCAGGACTGCATTACACTAAACCATTTAAGGGAGGAACACTGGCCCACAGGTGCAGATATCCACAGAAAGCTGTATGGGAGCAATGAGGAGCTCTCAAATACAGTAGCGTACATTAAGAAAACTGGACTTGCTTTGTAGACATGTCAAACTGCGAACGAGAAATAACATCGATATTGCGTAGACATGATTTTATTTTTGTTCTTCAAGTACAATGGGATGCAACTGTAAGACTATTCCAATGTATTGATATTATTGTTTGTGTTTGTTACTAGTTCATGGTTGTATCTTTATATAGGTCAGTATTCATACCAATATTGGACCTTAATGTATATGTCCTTGTTCCATAGTTTTTTATTTCTCATTGGCATTACTGTACATTTTGTATTTTTGCTATTTATTAGTTTCATTAGTAAATAGTGGCAGCAATAAATAATAAACAACATTAGATATACAGATGACACTGTTCTTTTAGCAGAAAGTGAACATGAACTACAAAGACTAATAGATCAAGTCAATAAATCAAGTAATGAATATGGACTGGATATAAACATTCAAAAAACAAAAACCATGATAATCAGCAAAGACACAGAAGAACAGGAGGTAAACATAAACATACAGGGAGAGAAACTACAACAAGTAAAACAGTATCAATATCTTGGACACATAGTCACAAATGATGGCAGATGTGAAACAGAAGTTAAAAGGAGAATAGGAATGGCTAAAAGTACCTTCAATGACATGAGGAAATTATTAATATCTAAACAAATTACAAACAAGTTAAAAATGAGAATTATAAAATGCTACATCTATTCCATATTAATGTATGGCTCAGAAACATGGACACTAAATAAACAATTAGAAGACAAAATTGATGCCTTTGAGATGTGGGTATATAGAAGAATAGGGAGAACATCATGGAAAGAGAAGAAAACAAATAAAGAGGTGCTAAAGACACTTAATATGAAGAAAGAACTATTAAGAGAAATAAAGATCAGGCAAATAAAATACTTTGGACACATTAAAAGACATGACACCCTATTGAAGACCTTACTTGAGGGTAAAGTCAAAGGGAAGCGAGCAAGAGGTAGGCAGAGATACAAGTGGGAGAGTAACATTACACGATGGACAGGTTACAGTCTAGCAGAGTGCACCACCAAGACAAGAGACAGGAGATGTTGGAGATACGTTGCAGCCAACCTTCGTTGCGGAGACGGCACTTGATGATGATGATGATGGCAGCAATACATTATCATAGTGATTACCATAGGTGTTACACTCCTTACTACATCATTAGTGTTTACAGCTTGAGATTGCTGTCTAGATAGGTGAAACTATCGACTGTCTGAAGCTCTTCCCCTTTGGTTTTGAGACGAAGGTTGGAATGTGAAGTGTAAGATTTTAAAAAAAAGTAGGTTCAAAAGTTATAGAGGATTGACTTTGCTGTATGTGTTTCCCATATCTACTCTGTCACTCTCAACGCCTGCTAAAAGTACCACTCATAGCACGTAATGCTGTAGCTTCAAATGATAATTGACAGGAATCTCCAAAAATATCCACCTTGTAAACAAGACAACACAAGCCGAATTTGAACCTGTGACTTCTTGAACAGCTTAATCACTACACTAGGAAGATCCCAAAATGAGTGTAAGGTGCAGGCCTCTGTGTTGTTGGTGAAGCGAAAGTTGTTGCACCCACATATATGTTTAAAATTTGCTTTTGCTGTGACATGATCATTTAAAATACTTTCCATACCTTTTGAGAAAATGCTCTTTGGTTTGTTTTGTCTTTTTACTTAATGACTTTCTGCATGACAAAGTCAAATCATAACAACTTGGTCCAGACCAATGCAATATATATGTAATAACAGAAATAACTATATATAGTACAAACAATAAAGAGTAAATATGATTATTGATTTTGAAAAATGTTATTTAGTAGAGTTCGTTATAACAGGATGCACTATAGAGGGTCCCAGCATATATATATATGCACATAGGTTTACACACATTCCTAAGTGTTTCTGAATATGTTTTGCTCATGAAAAAAACAGGGCTGCTCAGACACCCTTATTGCTTGCTTACATAATATAAAGATTAGGGGGAGTGTTGCCCAGCCTACATCCTGGTAACCAACAGGAGCATGAGAGAAAATGTAGAAGAATTTGTTTAAATATATGAATTTTGTGGTGAATCATCTTGAAAAAAATGGTAGTTTCTCAGTTTTTGAATTGTTTCACAGATTTTGACTGACCGGTTTCTTCGAGTAAAAGATGAACCGAGCAAGAATGTTTTTGCTATAGGAGACTGTGCCGATATATCAGATATGTCGCTGCCTTGTACTGCACAGGTAACCCACTCAGATGTTGTGTGTCCTCACTTTTAATATCTTTTTGTTTGTGCATTCTCAAACTCCTTCAGATTAGCAAAGTCCAGAAAACAGAATGTGTTAATTATGGAATAGAACATCCAGAATAGGATATGCTACCACTTTTTTTTTGTGGTGGGGAGGAGACTAAACACCTATGGGTATCCATAGTGTTTGAAGTCAGTTAAATATCGATTACATTTATTTGTATATCTTGTTTTGTACTTTCATCATCATTAAGTTCTGTCTCTGTAACTCAGGTTGGCTGCAGCAAACTTTGTGAACTTTTAGTTTTCCACAAGATGTCAATAAACCCCTAGAGCATTATCAATGCTCTGACAATAAACTAGAAGGAGGTATGCCCACTGACCACACAAGTGCCATTAGTAAAATTTAAGGGAGATAAGAGAGACCATTCAATTATCAGTAGTCTGATTCAGGAAGCAGAAGCAAGAAATTCCACAGGTAGACAAGAAGTGGCAAAATAAATGTGTAGGCCTATGGTGATGACCATTGTCACAACAGAAACATACAGACATATTAATTAAAATATAAACTAATAAATGTATTTAATACTTGATCCTTATTAATTGTTTTGTGCGGCGGCTACTGGCAGAATAGTGACTGAATAATTTCCAACTGCAACTTATAAATTATCACACACAGAACAGAACATGTTCGTTGCATGAATGTTAACAAAACATTAATCTTCTTACATGATCTAGACATGGTACATGTAAAATTCCAATCATATTAAAATACGTCACATGAAAGACATTAATGTAGAATAGATGTAGCATTTAATAATTCTAATTTTTAGCTTGTTTGTAATCTATTTAGATGTCAATATTATGCTCATGTCATTGAAAATACTTTTAGCCATTCCTATTTTTCTTTTAACTTCTCTTTCACATGTACCATCGTTTGTGGTTTTGTGTCCAAGATATTGACAATGTTCTACTTGTTGTATTATCTCTCCATGTATGTTTATATTTAGCACCTTAACTTCATCACCAGCAAAGTGAAAAATAAAATAGCAGCATTTGAAACAAAATGTTACAGAAAAATCCATGGAATACCACTGACCAAAATGAACGCCTGTGTAGCATCCTGGGAGAAATGAGTGTAAAAGAAAACTGGCTAAACAGCATGGTTCTTTCCAGAAAACTACAATATTTTGGCCATATCAAATACCATGACAACCTTGAGAAAGACCATAATGTAGGGGATGATCCAGGGAGACGAACAAGAGGAAGATAAAGAAGAAGAAGACATTAACAGAAGCAAAAAGACAGGCCCAAGATCAACAGAAGTTTCGAAAGGCTGTGATGACTGCTACATCCTGTTCAGGATCTTCTACCTGATTAAAAAAAACCTGATCTGCTGTGATTTTGCTGATTATCATGGTTTTTGTTTTTTGGATATTTATATCTCGTTCATATTCTTTACTCTTAATTCTCTACTCAAATATTCCATATTCTTTAAATATTAGTTTCCCACTGAAGATGGATGTGTTGGGCCATTGACGCAAATAAAACTGTGACACAATGCATTTCCATTCTCTGGACTACATCCTGCTGAAAATCTTGTAGGACAATGGTCCTGCTACAAGGGAGATTCAGGAGGAGTTTGAAAATGAAAGCTGAAGAAGAAATGTTAGTTTTAGCAATTTTGAAGATCTCAATGCTCATGTAGTTTGAAACCAATATTTTCTGTTCATAAAAATATTTGTAGGTAGCCGAACGGGAAGGTCGTTATCTAGCAAAATTCCTCAATTCTGGTTGTGATGAAAGTAAAATTGGTCCATTCAAGTTTGAGAGCTTGGGAATGTTGGCTTATATAGGTCGATACGAGGGTGTCAGTGATACACCACAACTGAAGTTTAAGGGTGAGTAGAAATGTTTGGTCATGGCAACAAATATTTGGATCTGAAAGCACATGTGATGTGTTTTATTTTGTTTAAGTTGGTTGTTAATAATTAACAATTCCAAGATGGCAGGCAGTGTGTTCGTGTAGTGGGAAATTCTTAGCAATAATTTGTGTAAATGGGTTAAAATTCAATGTTTCAAATTATATAAGTACAAGAAAATTATCAGTTTATGTAGTTTTAGAACAGATCTAAAGTAGGTCTCAGAGCAAATATTTAGGAAGCGTCTTTACAGAGGATGGCAAACGTGATAGAGAGATTGAAACAAGATGTCAGAAAGCCATGCTGTGACTTACCAGCTGTCGCCAATACCCAAAACACCCATCAATCTGCATGGCTACAAAATGACAATTGATAAACAGTATTTTTACACTAACTCTGACATGGACCTTGACAAAGACACTAGTGAAAAATATTACAGTATGAAATGAGATGCTTGAGGAAATTATAAATGTCATCAGAAGAGA
Source organism: Meghimatium bilineatum (assembly GCA_034231615.1). Classification (NCBI taxonomy): domain Eukaryota; kingdom Metazoa; phylum Mollusca; class Gastropoda; order Stylommatophora; family Philomycidae; genus Meghimatium; species Meghimatium bilineatum. The sequence goes on from CM067309.1 coordinate 22,900,186, forward strand.
TCAAAGGAAAACTGAAGATAATCTCAAGCCAAAACTACATTGAAAGACGGTAAACTAGGTGGTTTCGTCATGTCTAGAGAATGGAACAAATGCAACTAGCCCTTCGTGCATATAATAGCAGAAGATTGGGCTACAAGGCACAAGGAAGACCAAGAACTAGATGAATAGAGATAATCAAAGAAACCTTAAAGAGACACGGACTGACCATGACCAGTGCGACCCAAGTGGCCAACGATAGACAACTCTAACTTTCCCCCCACAATGCTTAACAGCACAAGTGGAAAGGAGAATAGGTTGTAGATAGAAGTTTGTGCTCCCTTCTTGCTTAGCCAGACTAGTGATGCAGTCCGTTATCAGGGCCACCACAAGAAGTAGATTCTTCGTTGCTCTAGTAATCTGACGCAGGTGCTACTACATTTTAGACCCTTGTATAATAATAAGACCCATAACCAGCTATGGTCGTAGGGGTGCCACACTGGACAGCACAAAAAGCCCTCCAAACATCTCTATCCTCAGCCATTCAGATTAGTGTATAATAATCACGCCCAAACCATGCGGCAAAATGTAAACATGACCAAACTGTAAATATGACCTGAAGTACTGGTTTTGTTTAATGACGGACTAATACACCGACTACTTTAATATGCTGTTGCTGAAAAGCGTCATAGAAAAAAGCACTGCTGCATTTTAGTAGTATATGCAGCTTATTTTAGTAAAGGACCTAGTGAATTAAATTAGACTAGTTTGTGGATTTCTCTTTCAATAGTTGCATCTGCCATTCATTTCAGTTGCATTCATTGGTCACAGTAAGTCTCTATCCATTGTCTTTTCTCTGCTTTTTCTGTGAGGCGTCGCAGTATTGAATTACAATAGGTGTTTGGACTATGGCACATTCCGTTGCTTGATATGCAGTAATACTATGTCCTGTCAGAATTTTGGTCGTAATACTGTGCTTGTCAGAATGTTGGTAACTCCTTTGATCCACATTCTTCTTGGTCTTCTTCTGTATCTTAGTGTTTCCATTTCATGTTGTGTGCTCTTGTTGCTGGCCAATAAGGGTTCATTCTCATTAGATGGAAGAACCATTTCAATCTCTGTTTTTCAATATATTTGACCACTGATGTTGTTCCAACAGTTCTTGTAATCGCCTCATTTCTCACATGATCTCTTCTTGTTCTGTGTGCTGCTTTTCTTAGACATCTCATTTCACATGTAGTAAGCTTTCTCTCTTGTTCTTTACTTAGTGTCTATGTCTGACATTGATAAGACAATGTTGGGATGAATATTGAATTAATGTTTTCCCTTTGGTTTCTTTTGGGATAGATGTGTGTTTCAAAATTTGATGTAGGTTCCGATAGCTGATAGATTTTCTAAATTTCTTGCATAATACCTAGAGCAGATTTCTGTAAACACTGAAGTCCCCAGTTTTCTGGGCCTGTCATAGTTTCATCCTTGAATGAGCATTTAAAATAACAATAACAGTGATTGCTAGAAATGTAGAGTTTCAGAATGTATATGATATCAGAAACTTAGAACTGGTTTTTTCACAGCTCGCTGCAGCAGCAAAAATTAAAAAAACACACCCCTCAAAAGAACTAAACATGCACTCTAAAAACAAACTCTACCACATTCCCAAAATAAAGAAACACGCACTGCCCGCGTAATAATCTACTCGTATTCCAATGTAATTTCCGGTACAAGTTCTCTCCCTTTACATTGATTTCTATTTCGCAAAAACAACAGTTTTGTTAAATTAGTAGGACCCACGTTCTAGGAAAGTTCCCTAATTCTTAACAGATGTCTGTAGTACTTGTTTTCAAAAGCCTGAATCCTTTTTTCATGTTTGCTTTTTGTTTCTAACTTTCACATTCATATAAAAGTATACTTAGCACTAGCGATCTGAATGAATCATATTCAGCCTTGCCATGGCAGCCATTGCCATTCGTCTTAGCTTAATCTCATTTCCAGAGTTGCCATCATCACATATTTGAGACCCACGATATTTGAAGGTGGTAATTTCCTCATGCTGACGACACAGTTCTCAAGAACAAATTGAGATGGTCTAAAGCAAATGTTACTTACTATCAACAAACACAGTGAAACCCAAAACCTGTTCTTAAATATGAAAAAAAAAATTATGATAACAGATAAAGTGAAAGTGCAACCAGTATTTGGGCACAAACATATATAGCTCAAGAGACTACGCTGTAGACATCAAGAGAATTGCAATGGCGACATTGAAACTTGCCCAAGTGAAATCTCTCGGCAAGGTACCAGCAGCAGAGCCAAACTATGTATGATCAAAACATGCATATTTCCTGTGACAATATACGGTTGTGAGGAAAGGACAATAAAAAAATAAAACAGCAGGAAAGAGAATTGCTGTTTTTGAAATGAGATGCTACAGAAGAATTTTATGTATACCATGGACAGCTAAAGACAAATAAAGAAATGTTAAGACCAATAGACGTCAAAGAGGACTGACTCCTTAAACAAGAAAGCTGTGGTTTTTTTTGGTCATATAGAGATGTAACAGCATGGAAAGATTAATAGCTGAAGGCAGAGTTAACTCAACTGTGCGACGATGGCACAGTGACATATCAGATTGCTTAAACATGTCTCTAGCTGAAGCAGGTCAACTCTCCCAGAATCCATAAGGAAGACCAAGTTCTGTAAAGAGTATGTCCCATAATGATGATTATAAACTTCAAGTTTGTGACTGTTTAACCAGATATTTCTGGGATCTTGTTTGGCATCATTAGTCACCAATATTTTGTTGTTATCAATGCTAATTTCCATGCCGTATTTTCCAGTTGAAGTGAGTTCCAGGTGTTCAGATTCGGAATCAGCCAAGAGATCTATATCATTAGCATAACACAAGTTGCAAAGTGGCCTACCACCAATAGTTATTGATGTCTGGTGAACTTGTAATGCCTCCTGCATTATATATTCAAGATATATGTTAAAAAGTACTAGGGAAAGTATGCAATCCTGACACACTCCTATATCTGTCTTGAAAAATTCACCAATGTCATTATTTATGAAAACAGCACTGCTTGTACCTTTATACAATACTTCAATAACGTCTATGGTGTATGTATAGACGTTATATTGCCTCAGTATCTACGGTAGACCATGGTGCCACAAACGATCAAATGCCTTTGTGAAATCAATGAAATTATGATACAGAACATGTTGATGTTGTAAATCCTATTCTATTAATATTTTGAGGTTAAAAATCATGTTCTGTGGCACTTCTGTTTCTACAGAAACCAGCCAGTTCTTCTGCTAACAGTTCCTCTGATTAAGCATGTATGTTCTGTGGCACTTCTGTTTCTACAGAAACCAGCCAGTTCTTCTGCTAACAGTTCCTCTGATTAAGCATGTATGTTCTGTGGCACTTCTGTTTCTACAGAAACCAGCCAGTTCTTCTGCTAACAGTTCCTCTGATTAAGCATGTATGTTCTGTGGCACTTCTGTTTCTACAGAAACCAGCCAGTTCTTCTGCTAACAGTTCCTCTGATTAAGCATGTATTCTTTTAAGAATGATCTTTATCATCACCTTGTTAGAATGAGTGATTAGATTCATAGTTCTGTAATTATGGCACAGTTTCAGGTTGTCTTTCTTAGATAGAAGAAGCACATAAGATTGTGTCATTTTCTAGGCCATGTTTTTTCGGGCAGATGGCTGTCATAGCAATGGTCAATTCTTTCCTGCTCATTTGTGCAGATACTCCAGTGTAACGTTTCCATGTGCAGAATTTTACTCTGTGGCACCCAAATCCTCTCCGAATCTTGACTTATCGACAATAAGAATAAGACACGGCTGTTATTCTACGCCATTTTGGCTGGAAGTCAATAATTTTTACAAAATGGTAGTGAGGGCAATGTTCTGTAAAGGATGTGTCACATAGATAGTTAAATATTTAGAATAGTAATGTTGATTTTGTTACATGCCAAATTAATATTTTACAGGGGTGCCATCTTGGTTTCTGTGGAGATCTGCATATCTGACTAGACTTGGAAGCTGGCGGTTGAGAATGCAAGTGCCACTTGACTGGACCAAGACAATTCTATTTGGCAGAGATATCTCACGATTTGAGTAAATTGTTACCTGTGTTCTGATTACCTACTTTTGTCTTATGGAGCAACAACAAACTATCACAGGGTTTATCGACGTATTGCCGGTTATGTGTTACCAAAGTTCTGAAAAGGGACCAAAAAATTGTGAAACTGTTACCTGCAAGGCATTTTGTAAGAGGCGACGAAGGAGATAAAGGTTGGGTAGTATTGACTTCCCCATGCTGTGAAGGAGGCAATGCTGAAGTCAGGTCAAAATGCACAGATATTTCAACTAAGTTGTAAACCAAAGTCTGCAACATTTTATGGTCAAATATACAGCGGGCCAGACAAAATAAAAAGGTAACCTGAAAGTTTAAGTACACGTTATATTTATATAAATGTTATATTGAGCTCAATTTCCACTAGATTACGAAAAGAACCAGCAATGAAAAAAATGCCAACCGTAACCACAAAGAGCAAGGTCTGCTAGTTTCTAGAACTCTATTAATATTACTAAATATTCATTACTATTATTTTTTAACTTGCTGATATTTACATATTTAGCCATTATTTAGGTGCAGACAAACTGATATAATTTGTTAGACTCGAAATAAGCACATGGATTATGTTTTTGGAGCACTGTGCATCAGCAGTCACAACTTTTATTTGAGTACTGGCGGGCCATGTAATTTGAGCGGGTGGGTCACCCTCAGGTTGCCAACCCATGCTGTAAACTATGACACAATGCATTCTGGGTTACATTTTACTAATCTGTAGAAGTTTGAAAACATATATCAACTGTTATGTTGTCTTGCTTTCTGTTTCATAATTGGTAATCAGCTATATCAGAATCTGTTTTCAGGGATCTATACTTGCAGATATTTATTTTTTCATGTGAATTTGTTTTTTGTGACATGAAAGATTTCCATACAGTACTACACGTGGCATTTTTTTAATGAAGAAAATGTTAACGAGTGGTATTGTTTTTATAAGTTATTACATATCAGTTGTTTGAAATAAAAGTGTTAACATTGGTGTGTATTTTGTCTGTTCATCTTTTCTATTGTGTTATTACAGGGTGGAAATAGTTTCACATTGCTTTTGTGCGTCTCTTGGGTTTAGCAGATGACTCCTAATCAAGAGGCTGCGGGTTAAAATCCTGCCTGGATATGTTGTTTGTGGATTTTTTCTGAGATTTTTTGGATTATAAATTCAAGCTGTGCATCAGCAGTCACAACTTTTGCATGACAATGGAGATTTTGGCAGTAACCAAAACTTTGCAATGGATCTGCTCGAAGACTATCTGCGAGCATGCCTGGATACTCAGTGACTCGATGAGCATGATTGCGAAAGTTCAGACAGGATACATTTGGAAACAGTGGCTGGATGCAGTGAAGAATTCCTGTATGCGTAAAGTTACTTTCATTTTTGTGCCTGGACATGCGGGAGTCCGGGGTAATGAGAGAGCAGATAGGTTGGCCACACACGCTGCTACTACAGCTGTTGGTGGAGCTATGGTTCGAGGAGACATTTTGAACGCCCTACGGGAAAGCGCACGAGCAAAGGACTTCATAAGTGACGATGACTTGTTCCATGACTAGAATAATGGAATTTGGTTTGAAATGTGTTGCTAAAAAGGAGCGGTTTCGTGGGCAAGAAATAATGATGGTCAATCAACTGCATACTGGGACCATCAGTCAACGTGTAATGTCGGCTACACTCAAGGAGAGATATAAGCACCTATAGACTTGTCCGGAGTGCAATGACGATGATCCAACGACTAACTTCAAGCTATAGATTTATGTGCGGAGTCGTACGCTCAGTGCTTCGTTGATAGGGACAGAGTACAATGGGATCAATCTTCTATCCCGTTTGAGCAGATAACCAAGATACTAAATGTACCTTCATGTGGTGCATCCTAGAAACAGATGCACCATCGCTCGTGTGGCACATCAGGCTAAATACTTTTAGGGATTGTGTCTGGGTTTATGTAAGTTAAAGATGTAATGATGATTGCAACCAGATAAATATTCTCCAAATATCTCTCATCCTAAACAGCCAGCGGCACTGTTGCCACACAGCACAGCACAGCACTGCACTGCATTCTAGATTAGATTGATTAAATGTAATGCTGTAAGAATGAACGAAAATAGTAAAGCCCACTATATGAGAACACAAATTGAATGCCTCTGAAGCAGGCAACATATGCTAGAGGGCAGCGTTGTGTAAGGCAATAGCTACAATGTTCCCCCACACAAAACTGTCCAGAGTGGTACAGAGGAATCCCACTATAACAACTTGTTCCCGATCAACAAAATTTGTATGTAATAACAGAAATTCGCTATGTACAGTACAAACAATATATCATCATCATTTTCCTTTTGCGCTGAAGTTAGTGCAGAGGTCAGACCTCTTCAATTCTGTCTGTTCAAAGCTATTCTGTGCATTTCTTGAATAGTATGGATATCGATTGTTTTACTTTCTCTAGGTATTGTTCTTCTGAGTGTTTCTTTTGGTCAACACATGGCTCTTTTGCCTGTAGGTATCCATTAACTCCAGGCTAGCTTCCGCAAGACCGGATGACTTGTTTTAAAAACTCTTAAAACATCACTTCTGAATAGAGACAAATTTATGGGAGAGTCTTGCACAAGACAGATTCAACTGGCGTCACAGAAACAAGTGCAGTGCAGCAGTTGCAAAGAACCTCCGACATCATGTTGCACGGCAAAAACACGCTAGAATAAAGGCAAGAGCTGATAAATCTGTATGGTCATCGTAGACTTTGACGAAAAAACAACATATCACTAGTTCGGTCAATTGGATAACAAAGTGACTGTCATGTGGCGTATGATTATGTGAAGTTTGTGCAATCAATGATTATGGTTATCGTGTGGTCCTATTTTTCCTAATTTGTTAATGAGCTTATAAATTTCAAGTCATATTATGTTTACACAGCCAAAGACGGATGTGTTGGGCCAACGGCGCAAATAAAATGGCAACACAACGCATTTCCATTCTCTGGACTACATTCAACTGGAAATCTTGTAGGACCATTGTCTTGTTACAAGATAAATCCAGCAGGAGTTTGAGAATGAACGATGAAGAAGAATATTAGGTTTACAAATTGTTAATGGATTTCACCCAATTGTTGCCAGGGCTGAAAAAGGAGCAACGAATAGACTTACCTACCAGGCATATCATAGGAAACAACTAATAAGTTTGAGGGAATGAAGTTGGTAACACACGTTTTAGTTCTACCTTATTTTGTCACTACTCAAAGGGGTGTAGATAATTCTTCATGTACTAAGCCGCAGCAACTATTAGGTGGGGTGGTCAGTTCCATTCATTGCTGTCTTTACCTCATGCACGAGGTACTCATTTACAACTGAGTCAACTGTAATGGTCGTGTCAAGCAAGAAATATTGTCCCTGATTTTTGTGTATCCAGACATAGTTTCAAACCTGGCACATTGTAATAGAGTGATGTCATATTTTCTCACGGAAACCCATTTAACACATGAAAGAGATCATTTTTGTTTTGTATTGCAACTGCCATAAGGGTAAGCAACACTATTTGATATATTTGGACATTAATCACTTAGTGTAAATTCCAGATGTGGGGACACTCACTAAAGAATGAGATTCCGCCAAAGATGGATGTGTTGGGCCATTGGTGCAAATAAAACGGCACCAAAACACATCTCAATTCTCTGGACTACATCCTGCTGGAAATCTAGTAGGACCATTGTCCAGCTAAAAGAGAGACCCAGTGGGTGTTTGATAATGAACACTAAAGAAGAAAAAATGAGATATTTAAGAAAAGCAACAAACTGAACAATAAACCATGTGAGGAATGAAGAGATTACAAGAACCAACCTATGTGGTTTAAAGAACTGTCAAACACAGCATGTTTCCCTTTAAGGAGTTGCAGCGACGGATTTTGTTGCTGTGTGATAACGGCTGCATGCTCTTGCTGTCGCCACGTCATGTACGGGGTGAATTAAATATATTGAATAACAGAGACTGACACATTTAATTGAATCCATATTGGTCAGAAACAAGAGCAATACAACATGAGAATGGAAACACCAAGAGGTAGAGGGAGACCTAGAAGCAAGTAGATTTAAGAAGTTACCAACGTCCTGAAATAATACTGCGTATCAAGTCATCAAAAATGCTATATAGCTTAAAAACCAATCAGCATTCAATCATTTCCACACCTACTCACAAAAGCAGGAAAAAAAGACCATAGAATTTCTTAGAATAAACATCTTCTTCTTCATTCTCACACTCCTGCTGGATCTCCCTTGTAGCAAGACCATGGTCCTACTAGATTTCTAGCATGATGTAGTCCAGAGAATGGAAATGTGTTGTGTCGTTGTTTTATTTGTGCCAATGGCCCGACACATCCGTCTTCGTCGGGAGAATAAACAGTATGAAAGTGAGGATACTCATACCAGGGAAATATGACATTTATGATAACTTTCACAATGTAAACAATCTCGATCAGATACGAATAAATGAGAATAAATCTTAATCAGAAAAATTTGCCAACTCAGTTTTAATTCTGTCTTATACAAGAGGTCATGACAACTGAATTACCAGAATGATGATCACAATTTTTCTTTAAATGGTTAAAAGTTCTAATACAGTGGAATCCCTTCTTTTATAACATATTTCCCAGTATAACAACACTTTTCAAAATCCACATTTACTCCATACTGTTTATACTGTATATAGCAAATCTCTGTTATTACATACATATTTTGTTGGTCTGGACCATGTTGTTATAACGGGATTCCACTGTACAACCAAACTGGATTAGCAGCCACGGTTGAATGCAGTGTGATGCACCATAAGATACATTTTACTTAACCAAAAATTTAATTCTATTTTAGAACAAGGACATAATTTGATCAGATTTCTAAGCATTTTAAAAGCAAAATAAATGCAGACCACTGTAACTATAAAACAATATAACATATACATAGTTTGTATGTTCACATACTCTCGTGATCTGAAATGTGAGCCACATAAGTGTTGCGCTGAATAAATTAGCTTTAGTCATAGATTTCTTCCTGATCAGACATGAAACAATAAAGTCATAGGTATTCCATTTCTTCCTGATCAGACATGAAGCGGGGTGCAAAGGGAACGCATTGCTCTAGGCGGACCCAGGGTTAGCAGATAACCAAGATCCCAAATGTACCTCCTCGCGGTGCACCCTGGAAACAGAAATACAGCAGCTCGAGTTGATTCTGGCCAAATCATTTGGGGATCGTGTCCGAGAGTGTGGAGGTAGCAGATGGAAAGAAATTTTTTTACTGCAAAAGAGACAGACAATATCTCCGACACCACTATCGACATACAGTGAAGCTAGTTAGTCCAGTCCGAATATTGGAGGGGCGGCCAATGAAAAGGTGAATGCATGGCGAAAGACAGATTTCATACTGAGTACTATGAAAAATGAAAGGGCAGTACAGCGCGAGAGGACAGCGCCAACTGCAAATAGAAAGTGAAAACTATTACGGAAATGGCAACTACAAGCTCTGTTAGCTCGTGACGAGCTTCTAGTTGCTTGATTTCCTTATAGGCAGAGACCTATACCCAATAATGGGCGTCCAGCAAAGCAAAAAGACCTGGCCTAACTTTAATGTCGAGCCTTCCTATACCGGAAATATGCTCGCAAAGAGAAAGGGTTCTGAACCCGATGGGCTTAGGCAAGAAAGGGACAACGATTTTAGCACTGGCCCAACTCTACTGTCAAGCTTTCCTATACCGGAAATACACTTGCAGAGAGAAAGGGTTCAGTACCTGATGGGCTCAGGCGCTATTTGGACACGGTCGCACAAGCCAGGGTCCAACTCTTCTGGCAAGTTCTTCCTCATACGGAACCAGGCTCGTGGATGAGAAACGGTTCAGTACCCAATGGACACAGGCAGAGTTTGTCCAATTGCATGAGATGGATTCATAGACGGTGGAGCACCTCGGCCAGATAGACGCACTCGACAGGCGTCTGGTGAAGAGGCACTACGGACTAGGGACCAAACCCGAAATAAAGGAATGACGAAAACTGATGTGCTGGACCTCGGACGTCCTGACCACAAGTGGCCAACCGGGGTGCAAATAATCACAGTTCTACTGTGGAACTTGCAGCACAACATACTTCACGCTCCCCGGCGGAAATCACACGAAATATTTGTTGTGGTTATATGAGAGCGAACACAGAAGAAGAAGAAGACATGAATTAATAAAGTCATAGGTATTCCATTTCTTCCTGATCAGACATGAAACCATAAAGCCATAGGTATTCCATTTCTTCTTGATCAGACATGAAACAATAAACCTTAGTCATAGATATTCCATTTCTTCTTGATCAGACATGAAAAATCTATGACTGTTACACCATAAACTTTAGTCATAGGTATTCCATTTCTTCTTGATCAGATGCTGATGAAACAATGAATGTTAAACCAGATACCAATTCAGCTTCTGTATTTCATGGCTTCCTGCCTCAGACTTCCGTATTAATTTTTTTAAATGAAACTTGATTGCCCACTGAATATCATTGTTTGCCTCAGGCGTATTTCTAGTGTGGTTCATTACAGACAGGGTCAGTGTTAGACCATCTGATAAAAGTGGGTATGTTTGAAGGATGGTATAAATTAATATAAAAGGCAGCAACAGTTCACTTTAAGTACTCTTTCCATAACAAGTGAATATTTTTAATGGATTTTGGACATATATTAAAACAATCAAGTGTGGCGAATGGCTGAGAGGTACAGAATTTGACTTCCGGTGAAGACTTGTTTTTTTGTGTTCTCTATCTATGTTCCCAGTCAAATACGGTGAATGCGGAAGAACCAGAACTCTCCAGTTCGAGCGATGTGATGCTACTGAATGTAATTCCTGCATGTTGTTGAGATCCAGTCACACTCTCTTTGATGGTTGTTCTGCGAAGTCTCTCTTGGTCTTTTTCTTTTGTCATCTGGTACCCGTTTTAATGTTTGTAGTGGCAGTCAGTTTTCATTCATGCTATGTACAATATAAGTTCATTTTTTTTTCCTCTTACTGTTGTAGAAAAGACATTTATTTCTGTTGTGAGTGGAGATTAAAAAGCTATCCTATAAATGTTGTGTGACAGCAAAGACATGCAACCTTTAACACACAGCCAACAAAGTCCTTCCTAACTGGAGAATATACAGTAATGAGAGTACTTCTTTGTTCGTTCTCAAACTCCTGCAGATTCACAGGCTGTAGTATGGAGCACGAAATGCGCTGTGTCCTTGTTTTCAGCATTGCTGGGATATCTGTACCCTTCAGCCTGACACATCTGACTTCAGCATTGCTTTAGGATCACTTTGACAATATATTGGATGGGACAGACAATTCCACCCATAACTTCCTTAGTTGCTTCTTATGACTTGCATGAATATTAGAGTGTGCTTTTCTTTGTTCCCATTTTGGGCCCCCTTCAACAATGACAGCTAAAACCACAAATATATATGCTTTGCATTGTAACCAATTGTAATTTCAAGCAATACATTATTTGTGATACAATTGTGCTAGATGCAGTTGAATGATCTTAGATTTACAAGGCAAACACCAACAATACACACATATATATATATATACACACAAGGCAGAAAGAAATGCAAGATATTAAAACATGAAGTATTTACAGATTGCAACGAAAGAATAAAATAACATTGTTAACCAAAAGGCCTATATTGAGTAAATGATGCTAGAGATCCAATCCATTTCCCCAGATCAGGAGACAACAGGTATACTTTCTAGCCGACTGTATGTTGTCTTGACTGACATTTTGTGTGTTATTTAATTGGTAGGATGTTCCATTCAGGTATGGCTAAAGTTATTTTCTTTGCAGTATTTACATTCAGTAGTTTGTCATTTCTTTGGAATGATCAGGATGCACAAATGCCTATGGCAGGAATTAATATGACTGGTGTGTAAATCTACTAAATGTAAATATTTCACCTCCTGGCATGCAATTTTTAAAGTAATCTTTATTATCCATGTCCTAGAAATCTGGATCTTTCAATTCACTATCAATTCTTTCATTCTCTGAGAATATATATCGTCTCATTTAGCCTCCTGTTCATCTCTTTGTGGTGTATCCATGATTAATGAGCTAAGCTGTCTCTGCTGCATACAGAAGCCAGGATCACTCTGGGCTCTCTTCTTCTTCTTATAGTCCATGCCATGTGACATTGGTTATCATCTTTCCGCTGCCTTCTGTTTTGTGTGCTGTCCATCATTTCTGATAATCTCTCATGCAACATTGCTAGGTTGTCAAGCATCTTATCTTTTGGTCCTTTCTCTACCTCTCTTGCTCTTCAACTTGCATATTATCACGATATGTTCCATCTTTCCTCTTCTCATTATGTGTCAAAAAATGTATCTTTCTAATTTGGGTGAGCAGCTCTATTTTTGAATTAACTTCTTTTAAGATATTATCATTACACTTTTTATTTGTCCATGGTATTGTTAACACATGACACATAGTTGAAAATCTTACCCGAAGGTAGAGTCGAGCAAGTGGTAACCAGATAACAAGCAGAGGAAAATATGAGATTGAAAGGATAGTCTAAAAGAGTGCTCAACCAAGACAGATACAGAATGTTGGAGGTATGTTACAGCCAACTTTTGATGTCAAGCTGGCACTTGATGATGAGGATTATAAAACAAATAATTTTTAAATGCTGAAAAATAGATATCTCAGACTGAAAAGTGCAGATATTGCAGCCTTTTGTAAACTGCAACCTAAAAAGAAATATCCCATTTAGTGAGAATGATTGCGAAGTTAACAGGATAAGCACTAATCTTGTTTCCTGTGTTCCTCAGTTATATGCTGGACACGACCATACAATATCTTGCTTCCCGTGTTACTCTGCCATGTGCTGGACATGGCCATACAATATCTTGCTTCCCGTGTTCCTCTGTCGTGTGCTGGACATGGCCATACAATAAGCATGGGAACTAAATTATTTTATACCACGAAGTATGTTGCCACTCGGACTTTGGTCAGATCAATGACCATGTGGATCCGGAACCCACACTCCTGAACACATACTTCAAGACTGCCTTACATGCAGAGACTGGACTCTGCCACTAATTATACAGAGGATACAAATTTGAGGTAAAAAACTATGGGGCAGCTGCTCTAACTTGGAGAAGCCTAGACTTCCCCTGACAATATAACATAACTGCAGATGCTGAACGCAGAAGATGATTTCTTCTTTGGGTGTCTTACTTATAGATAGATTGTCATACTGTACTGAGTTAAAGTGTTCTATCTACACTTCTAGTGTCTACTATCCAATTGTGCCCGGTTTGCATCCTGTATCAACACTGTGGCTGATTGATAGGCGATCCCTGCCACCTGTTGACTAGCTGTGAATACTATATACATGTCTGTAAAAATATTCAATCATCCAAATATAGCAATCCTTTCATACATGTCTACATGTTGTCCAATTCTGTCTCTGGTCATAAATAAATCATCACATATTGCCGAAGATGAATGCATCCGGTCTTTGGTGCAAATAAAATGGAGAAACACAATGTATTTCCATTCTCTGGATACATCCTGCTGGAAATCTAGAAGGATCAATATCCTGCTACAAGAGAGATCCATCGGGAATTTGAGAATGAATGATGAAGAAGAAGAATTATCAAATTAAAATAGTAAAACTATGAATAAGTGGTGGCGATCGTAGCTTTAGCTACCACAGCTGGCGTGACCTTTTCTCTAAGCTGAGCAGGAAGTGCATTCCGAATTGAATCATGGATGTACTTTGGTGAGTATTTATTAGAAAAGTGGACCAAAACAATATGTCCCACATCCTTGAAAATCTCTGCATTTTGTGCAATCTCCAAAAGATGTGTATGACCAAAGTCTTTTGCCTTCTGAATCATATTTTTACCTAAAGGACAGTAATAAAAATGGATTAATAAAGCAATAAATAACTGCTGGTTTAAACTTACATTTCTAATTTAATCCTGTTACAACGAATCCGGCTTTAACACGTTTCTTTAACGACACTTTTCAAAACCCATGATTATTTTCATCTTTGCCCCATTTTTTTTTTAACCATTATAAAAAATTCATATAAACGAAATATCTCTCTATAGTGCATGAAATTTGCATCCAAATATAAAAAAAGGCTCTGGACTTGCTCTCTTGAAATTTGCATCTACAAAAAAAGTACAGGCTCTCGACTTGTGACCAGCATGTGTGTTTCAAAAGTTGCTTCTTGAGATATTCAACCGCAAACAGTGTGGCAATTGTTACTGGTGGCAGTGCATGTAGGCTGTTTTTTGTCAATTATACTTTTCACTTCGCGGTTTGTGTCCACGACAGGTTGGGCCAGGGTGACAGATTGGGACATTTGACTGTTCCTGTAATTTTCATTGGTCACTGTGTATAATTTGTGCCGAAAGCCAATAAAAATCACAGGAATAGGTAGAATTAGTAATTTTAGAATGTTTACTGAAGCTTTTGTCATATGTGAGCATGAGTCTGGTATAAGAAAACCACAATAGTAGAGTTGGGCCCGGGTTTGTCCACCCTCTTAGTCAATGTACCATTCACCAAAATCGTGACGACTGTGTCCAAGTCTACACATATCTCGTAGCACCACAAGGGACTAGAAGCATGTTCTCGATCTGAACAGTACTTCAGTTCCGATTTCCATGTATCGATTTCTCCATTCTATTTGCATGTGACGCTGCCCTCTGCCGTTTTGCTGCCAGCTCATTGTACTCACTATGTTATCCTTTGGGAAACTTGCGCATGACTCAATATACGTGATCACATCTATCCATATCGGGACATCGACATTGGCTGCTCCTCCAATGCATCTGCATCACTGTGTGTCGACAGTGCCGCTGTCTGTTTTGCTGCAGAGGTGACAGAGATATTGTTTATTGTATTTCAGTCCATTCTCATTCCATCTGCAGCTTCCACATTCAAGGACATGATCTATAAAAGTGTTGGCCAGGAACACAGCATGAGCCGCTATATTTCTAGATCCAGTTATCTGCTAACCATGGGTCAACACGAGCGCAATGCAGATCCCTTTGCACCCCATGCTGACAGTCAGCTATGACCTCTCTGACCAATATAGTTCTGTTCATCATATAGATTGGATCCAAATAGCACTTACAATTACTTTGCTTTCCTCAATTGACAAAGAACTATTACTTAGGATACCCATGACCTTCGGATTATTGAAATACAGTAGTAGGATCGTGTTCATCTCTAGTTCACTGACCGTCTTATGCAGTTAAGTCCCATTTAGGGGTTAAGTTTCTAACTTCCACCGAAGCATTCTTGTAGCAGTACAATGGCCCTACTAAATTTCAGCAGGATGTATTCCAGAAAACAGAATTGTGTTGTGTCAATATTTTATGCAAAGGTCCAATATCCTACTTCATCGGTACTACAGTAAAGGTAGATCCCATGGCAACAAACTTCCGTCGGGGATGAATATAACTCTTTATGTACTAAGCCATAGCAACTATTAGTTGGGGTAGCCAGTTCCTGTCCTTGCTGTCGTTACATCCCGTAACTAATGCACCAGGTACACATTTACAGCTGAGTCGACTGGAGGAGTGGAGTGGTTGTGTCAAGTGAGAAATCACAACGTGGATTTTTTGTTTTTGTTTGACATGGTTTCGAACCTAGCACGTTGCAGCCCGGTGATAACAAGAAATCTCACTATCAACTACGCAACAGCACTTTTCCATTGGTACTAAACCCCATATAAATTCAAATTAATTCTTACAAGCTTCTATAATAAATTTTTTACTATTCTAAGCTCATTGTGTCTACAGATAATGGCAACATTTCATAATAACAAACATACCAATATGGTCATCCAGGTAGGTAGCCTCTGTTATCAGAAGTTTGACTTTAAGAAGATCTGGGTTTGGTGGGTTTGTGAAAATATCAAAAACAGTATCTCCTGAAAAAAATAAAATAACATGTAGGTAACTGTTTTAATGTCATGACTAGCTGTAGATCCTTACAAGTGATAATACAGAACTTGAAGTAATATAGTTTATATTTACGATTCACTCCCTACGGAGCAAAGGTTTTCAATCTCTTCCATCTTGTTCTATCCTTTCTGCTGAAGACAGATGTGTCAAGCCATTGGTGCAAATAAAACAGTGACACATTGCATTTCCATTCTCTGGACTACATCCTGCTGGAAATCTAGTAGGATCATGGTCCTGCTTATAGGGAGATCCAGCGGGAGTTTGAGAATGTATGCTGAAGAAGAAGATATTATCAAAAATAGAAAAGTTAAGTTAACTGAGACAAGCACATATTTCTTAGTTGTTATTTTTTTTTTCAACATTAATTCAAGATTCTAGACAGCATTTTTTAAAAATAAATTAGGATCCTACAAGTTAAGACTCATATAGTGGGCATCTGTGGTTATGTCGATAGTGACGCAAGACAGCGGTAAACGGTCAAGTACTTGTTACCATGGTTTGCTTTGAGCTTGGTGGCCAGCATGTAAGTGCGAGAACCAGTTTTCCCAAGTGACTGGCCTACTCTACTAGCGATATGATTACTGATATCCACCATTTGGTTCAAGTATTAAAAACTGTGATCGCATTTATTACTAATGATGAAATCGGATGTGTCAGACCATTAGCACTAATAAAATTATGACAATACATTTTCATTCTATGGAATACATCCAGCTGAAAACCTAGTAGGACTATATTGTCCTGCTATAAGAGAAAGGAGAGCTGGTGGGAGTGTGAGAGTGAACGAATAAAAACAACTCATACGTTATTTATGGACCTCTTTATGCGTCTTCTGACAAAATGTATTTTTCAGCATAACTTACTTCTGGTACATACAGCACTCACCACAATAAGCTACTTCTGGTACATACAACACTCACCACAATGAGCTACTTCTGGTACATACAGCACTTACCACAATAAGCTACTTCTGGTACATACAGCACTCAACACAATAAGCTACTTCTGGTACATACAGCACTCAACACAATAAGCTACTTCTGGTACATACAGCACTCAACACAATAAGCTACTTCTGGTACATACAGCACTCAACACAATAAGCTACTTCTGGTACATACAGCACTCAACACAATAAGCTACTTCTGGTACATACAGCACTCAACACAATAAGCTACTTCTGGTACATACAGCACTCAACACAATAAGCTACTTCTGGTACATACAGCACTCACCACAATAAGCTACTTCTGGTACATACAGCACTCAACACAATAAACTACTTCTGGTACATACAGCACTTACCACAATAAGCTACTTCTGGTACATACAGCACTTACCACAATAAGCTACTTCTGGTACATACAGCACTTACCACAATAAGCTACTTCTGGTACATACAGCACTCAACACAATAAGCTACTTCTGGTACATACAGCACTCACCACAATAAGCTACTTCTGGTACATACAGCACTCAACACAATAAGCTACTTCTAGTACATACAGCACTTACCACAACAAGCTTCTAGTACATACAGCACTTACCACAACAAGCTTCTAGTACATACAGCACTTACCACAATAAGCTACTTCTGGTACATACAGCACTCAACACAATAAGCTACTTCTGGTACATACAGCACTCAACACAATAAGCTACTTCTGGTACATACAGCACTCAACACAATAAGCTACTTCTGGTACATACAGCACTCACCACAATAAGCTACTTCTGGTACATACAGCACTCAACACAATAAGCTACTTCTAGTACATACAGCACTTACCACAACAAGCTTCTAGTACATACAGCACTTACCACAACAAGCTTCTAGTACATACAGCACTTACCACAATAAGCTACTTCTGGTACATACAGCACTCAACACAATAAGCTACTTCTGGTACATACAGCACTCAACACAATAAGCTACTTCTGGTACATACAGCACTCAACACAATAAGCTACTTCTGGTACATACAGCACTCAACACAATAAGCTACTTCTGGTACATACAGCACTCAACACAATAAGCTACTTCTGGTACATACAGCACTCAACACAATAAGCTACTTCTGGTACATACAGCACTCAACACAATAAGCTACTTCTGGTACATACAGCACTCAACACAATAAGCTACTTCTGGTACATACAGCACTCAACACAATAAGCTACTTCTGGTACATACAGCACTCAACACAATAAGCTACTTCTGGTACATACAGCACTCAACACAATAAGCTACTTCTGGTACATACAGCACTCAACACAATAAGCTACTTCTGGTACATACAGCACTCACCACAATAAGCTACTTCTGGTACATACAGCACTCAACACAATAAACTACTTCTGGTACATACAGCACTCAACACAATAAACTACTTCTGGTACATACAGCACTTACCACAATAAGCTACTTCTGGTACATACAGCACTTACCACAATAAGCTACTTCTGGTACATACAGCACTTACCACAATAAGCTACTTCTGGTACATACAGCACTCAACACAATAAGCTACTTCTGGTACATACAGCACTCACCACAATAAGCTACTTCTGGTACATACAGCACTCAACACAATAAGCTACTTCTGGTACATACAGCACTCAACACAATAAGCTACTTCTGGTACATACAGCACTCACTACAATAAGCTACTTCTGGTACATACAGCACTCAACACAATAAGCTACTTCTGGTACATACAGCACTCACCACAATAAGCTACTTCTGGTACATACAGCACTCAACACAATAAGTTACTTCTGGTACATACAGCACTCACCACAATAAGCTACTTCTGGTACATACAGCACTCAACACAATAAGCTACTTCTGGTACATACAGCACTCAACACAATAAGCTACTTCTGGTACATACAGCACTCAACACAATAAGCTACTTCTGGTACATACAGCACTCAACACAATAAGCTACTTCTGGTACATACAGCACTCACCACAATAAGCTACTTCTGGTACATACAGCACTCAACACAATAAGCTACTTCTGGTACATACAGCACTCAACACAATAAGCTACTTCTGGTACATACAGCACTCACTACAATAAGCTACTTCTAGTACATACAGCACTCATCACAATAAGTTACTTCTGGTACATACAGCACTCACCACAATAAGTTACTTCTGGTACATACAGCACCCAACACAATAAGCTACTTCTGGTACATACAGCACTCACCACAATAAGTTACTTCTGGTACATACAGCACTCAACACAATAAGCTACTTCTGGTACATACAGCACTCAACACAATAAGCTACTTCTAGTACATACAGCACTCATCACAATAAGTTACTTCTGGTACATACAGCACTCACCACAATAAGTTACTTCTGGTACATACAGCACTCAACACAATAAGCTACTTCTAGTACATACAGCACTCACCACAATAAGCTACTTCTGGTACATACAGCACTCAACACAATAAGTTACTTCTGGTACATACAGCACTTACCACAATAAGTTACTTCTGGTACATACAGCACTTACCACAATAAGTTACTTCTGGTACATACAGCACTTACCACAATAAGTTACTTCTGGTACATACAGCACTTACCACAATAAGTTACTTCTGGTACATACAGCACTCACTACAATAAGCTACTTCTAGTACATACAGCACTCATCACAATAAGTTACTTCTGGTACATACAGCACTCAACACAATAAGCTACTTCTAGTACATACAGCACTCACCACAATAAGCTACTTCTGGTACATACAGCACTTACCACAATAAGTTACTTCTGGTACATACAGCACTTACCACAATAAGTTACTTCTAGTACATACAGCACTCAACACAATAAGTTACTTCTGGTACATACAGCACTTACCACAATAAGCTACTTCTGGTACATACAGCACTTACCACAATAAGTTACTTCTGGTACATACAGCACTTACCACAATAAGCTACTTCTGGTACATACAGCACTCATCACAATAAGTTACTTCTGGTACATACAGCACTCAACACAATAAGCTACTTCTAGTACATACAGCACTCACCACAATAAGCTACTTCTGGTACATACAGCACTCAACACAATAAGTTACTTCTGGTACATACAGCACTCAACACAATAAGCTACTTCTAGTACATACAGCACTCACCACAATAAGCTACTTCTGGTACATACAGCACTCAACACAATAAGCTACTTCTGGTACATACAGCACTCAACACAATAAGCTACTTCTGGTACATACAGCACTCAACACAATAAGCTACTTCTGGTACATACAGCACTCAACACAATAAGCTACTTCTGGTACATACAGCACTCAACACAATAAGCTACTTCTGGTACATACAGCACTCAACACAATAAGCTACTTCTGGTACATACAGCACTCAACACAATAAGCTACTTCTGGTACATACAGCACTCAACACAATAAGTTACTTCTGGTACATACAGCACTTACCACAATAAGCTACTTCTGGTACATACAGCACTTACCACAATAAGCTACTTCTGGTACATACAGCACTCAACACAATAAGCTACTTCTGGTACATACAGCACTTACCACAATAAGTTACTTCTGGTACATACAGCACTCACTACAATAAGCTACTTCTAGTACATACAGCACTCATCACAATAAGTTACTTCTGGTACATACAGCACTCAACACAATAAGCTACTTCTGGTACATACAGCACTCAACACAATAAGTTACTTCTGGTACATACAGCACTTACCACAATAAGCTACTTCTGGTACATACAGCACTTACCACAATAAGCTACTTCTAGTACATACAGCACTCATCACAATAAGTTACTTCTGGTACATACAGCACTCAACACAATAAGTTACTTCTGGTACATACAGCACTTACCACAATAAGCTACTTCTGGTACATACAGCACTCAACACAATAAGTTACTTCTGGTACATACAGCACTTACCACAATAAGCTACTTCTGGTACATACAGCACTCACCACAATAAGTTACTTCTGGTACATACAGCACTTACCACAATAAGCTACTTCTGGTACATACAGCACTCAACACAATAAGTTACTTCTGGTACATACAGCACTCAACACAATAAGTTACTTCTGGTACATACAGCACTTACCACAACAAGCTTCTAGTACATACAGCACTTACCACAATAAGTTACTTCTGGTACATACAGCACTCAACACAATAAGTTACTTCTGGTACATACAGCAGTTACCACAACAAGCTTCTAGTACATACAGCACTTACCACAATAAGCTACTTCTGGTACATACAGCACTTACCACAACAAGCTTCTAGTACATACAGCACTTACCACAATAAGCTACTTCTGGTACATACAGCACTTACCACAATAAGTTACTTCTGGTACATACAGCACTCAACACAATAAGTTACTTCTGGTACATACAGCACTCAACACAATAAGTTACTTCTGGTACATACAGCACTCAACACAATAAGCTACTTCTGGTACATACAGCACTCAACACAATAAGATACTTCTGGTACATACAGCACTCAACACAATAAGCTACTTCTGGTACATACAGCACTCAACACAATAAGCTACTTCTGGTACATACAGCACTCAACACAATAAGATACTTCTGGTACATACAGCACTCAACACAATAAGCTACTTCTGGTACATACAGCACTCAACACAATAAGCTACTTCTGGTACATACAGCACTCAACACAATAAGTTACTTCTGGTACATACAGCACTTACCACAACAAGCTTCTAGTACATACAGCACTTACCACAATAAGCTACTTCTGGTACATACAGCACTTACCACAATAAGTTACTTCTGGTACATACAGCACTCAACACAATAAGTTACTTCTGGTACATACAGCACTCAACACAATAAGCTACTTCTGGTACATACAGCACTTACCACAACAAGCTTCTAGTACATACAGCACTTACCACAATAAGCTACTTCTGGTACATACACCACTTACCACAATAAGCTACTTCTGGTACATACAGCACTCAACACAATAAGCTACTTCTGGTACATACAGCACTCAACACAATAAGCTACTTCTGGTACATACAGCACTCAACACAATAAGTTACTTCTGGTACATACAGCACTTACCACAACAATCTTCTAGTACATACAGCACTTACCACAATAAGCTACTTCTGGTACATACAGCACTTACCACAATAAGCTACTTCTGGTACATACAGCACTTACCACAATAAGCTACTTCTGGTACATACAGCACTCAACACAATAAGCTACTTCTGGTACATACAGCACTTACCACAATAAGCTACTTCTGGTACATACAGCACTCAACACAATAAGATACTTCTGGTACATACAGCACTTACCACAATAAGCTACTTCTGGTACATACAGCACTTACCACAATAAGCTACTTCTGGTACATACAGCACTCAACACAATAAGCTACTTCTGGTACATACAGCACTTACCACAATAAGCTACTTCTGGTACATACAGCACTCAACACAATAAGCTACTTCTGGTACATACAGCACTCAACACAATAAACTACTTCTGGTACATACAGCACTCAACACAATACGTTACTTCTGGTACATACAACACTCACCACAATAAGCTATTTCTGGCGTAACAGTCAGATCATGAATCTCAGTGCCTTGCCGATGCAGGGCTGCAACCTCAAAGCCTTGTTTGCCTCGATATTCTTGTTTCAAAGTTTTCTCCTCCTTGTACACAATATATCCTTGACTGGCAATTCGGTGAATTGTTGGGAAAGCTTTCACAAAATACCGACTATTCAGCTGCAGATAAATATATGAAATGTGAATAATTAATTAAATTTACTCAGAATTCTGTAATGTTTCTTCCACATTCATTTCTTCAGTGTATGGTGCTCTGGTATTAACATTTGCTTTTTTTGTGCATGAAAGGTCCTCGTTTTGTTTCATTCATGAGCCACTCAATTTTATACAGAAATCAGTCATGAGGATGGAAGTTGAGTTTGTTACTGCGACTTACATGACTGAAACTATTTACTAAGGCGCTCTTCTGCATTCGTTCTAAAACTCCTGCATATTATCAGGATGTAGTCCGGAGAATGAAATTGCAACTTTGCTGCATTATCTGTACCTTTCGGCCTGACACATCCGACTTCCGCATGGCTTCTGTTTCACTTTGGTCATGTATGGGATGGGAAAGTAAACCCCACATCATAACCTCCTTAGTCTCCTCTTATGACATGCATGGAAGGCAAGAAGTGTTGCTATTCTATACTCCTCTTTTGGGCACTGGCAACACACCTATCTATTGTCTTACTGCAATCTATCTATCTATTGTCTTACTCTGTTTTTGCTGTAAGGCATCGCAGGACTGAATGACGATCAGTTTTCAGGCTATGGCATGTTTAGCTGCTTGATGTGCAGAAATATTGTGACAATTCAGAATGTCTGTAACTCCTTCAATCCACCTTCTTTTTGGTCTTCCTCTGTATCTTGCTATTTCCATTTTCATGTTGTATGCTCTTGTCGCTGGCCAATACGGGTTCATTATCATTAAGTGGTTGAACCATTTCAGTCTCTGTTCTTTAATATACTTGACCACAAACCTTCCAACAGTTCTTGTAATCCCTTCAGTCCTCACATAATCTTTTTTTGTTCTGCTTGCTGCATTTTTTTAAAATCTCATTTCACACATATTAAGCTACCGGTATCTGTCTTGTTCATTAGTTAGTCTTTGATAGATTTCCTATTTTCTGAAGCTCCTGCACAATATCTAGTGCAGTTTATGTGAACACTCAAATCCCCTACCAGTTCTTGCACAATAACTAGAGCAGGTTTATATGAATACTCAAAAACCCTACCAGTTTGTTAGACCTGTCATAGTTTCATCCTTAATCATTCTCAAACTCCCACTGGGTCTCTCTTGTAGCAGGACCATGGCCCAACTAGATTTCCAACAGTATGTAGTCCAGAGAATGGAAATGCGATGTGTCGCTATTTTATTTGCGCCAATGTCCAGACACACCCATCTTGTGTGGTAATTTCAATTAAATTGAATGATTACTTAAAATATTCACCTAATAATCTGCATTAATTATATAAAATCTCTGGCTGTATTTTTTAAACTATTATTTGAACATATTTTTCGCCAACAGTTTTTCCACATGATTGATGCTGACAGAACTTGTGTGGCTGTTACTATCTACAATTCGCCACAGGAATGTTGCCATGAACCAGAAACATATGGGCTGAGCTAGCGGCATCTAACGTTCATTCTCAAACTCTCGCTGGATCTCTCTTGCAGCAGGACATTGATCTTACTATATATTTCGGCAGAATGTAGTTCAGGAAATCCTGGATTGATAACATCAAGGAATGGTCTGGTTGTGGTTTTTCTATACTTCTCCGAATGGCTGAGGATTGAGTTGTTTGGACAGCTTTTTGTGCTGATATATCCAGTGTGATACATCAAAATTCTACTAGCAATATAGTTACTGATATTCACCATTCAGTGCAAGTAGTATAGTAAAAATTGTGAACGCATTTATTACTAATGATGAAATCGGATGTGTCAGACCATTAGAGCAAATAAAATGATGACAACATATTTTCATTCTATGGAATACATCCAGCTGAAAACCTAGTAGGACTATATTGTCCTGTGAGTAAGACAGAAAGAGCTGGTGGAAGTGTGAGAGTGAATTTAGTTACACAAATTCTCCTATCTAGGAAGCAAATTAACACTCGACGGTGATGTCATGACAGAATTTACAATTCGCATTGCAAGTGCCTTTAACAGGCTGTCTAATATCTGGAGTGCAAAGTCAATCAGCACACGCACGAAAATGCGCTTATTTAATTCCTGCGTTATTCCGGTGCTATCATATGGATGTGAGAGCTGGAAAAGCTCTTTATCTTCAGAAAAGAAATTACTGAGTTTCGAGAACAAATGTCTTTGTAGGATAACTAATACCCATTAGAGTGAATTCAAATCGAATGAAAAAATCAGAGAAGAGATAAATTTCATCACAGATATTATCAGAAAACGCTGTTGGTCCTACATCGGGCATGTCCTATGAGCAGACATCAACAGAATACACCACCATTCTCTTGAATGGATACCTACAGGCAAAAGAGTCAGGGGTAGACCAAAAGAAACACTCAAAGAACAATACTTAGACAAAGTAAAATAATCAATATACATACTATTCAAGAACTGCACAGAATAGCTTTGAACAGACAGAATTGGAGAGATTTGACCTCTGCCCTATGCGCTTACTTCAGCGCAAAAGGAAAATGAATCCAGTGTGAGACCCTAACGGGTTATGGGTATTATTAGTTCAGAGAATGGAAATGTGTTGAGTCTCCATTTTATTTGCGACAACAGCCAGACACATCTATCTTCGGTTAGGTTCTAGTATTAAAAACATTTGAAGATTAATAAATCACTAAAGATCTCTGACCACAAGAGACCAGTAGGTTATTTCATTCTTACCCGAACTGTATCTCCTTCAACCATTTCTTGTATGTTGGCACTGCCTAGAAGCTCTGGAGTCTGGGCCATCTCACAATAAGCTCGCACGATGGCTTGTAATGGCTGAACCATATATGGTGGCACAAAGTATCGAGCAGGTTTCATTCCAGCTAGTTCTCTTTTAGACATATGACTGGTAACAGCTCCAACATGATCAATGTGCCCATGTCTGGGGGAAACATCAAAATAGTGAAGCAGCAAATTTTTTTCTGACGCAAAAAAAATGTGAGTTATGTCTACTCCACAATTTAAACTCGTTTAAAATATATTTTAAACATGATATAGCTCCTCTTCTTCTGTATTCATTCTCAAACTCCTGCAGATTATCAGGATGTAGTCCGAAGAACATAATGCGTTGTGCCATGGTTTACAGCTTGGCTGCAGTAAATGCGCTTTTTCACTTGACACATCTGAGTTCAGCATGGCTTCTGTCTGGGTCCCTTTACCGTATATAGAATGGGACAGTCAACTCCATCCCACAGACCTCAAATCTTATGACGTGAATGGAAGGTAAACAGTTTTGCTATTCTGTACTCCCCCTTCAGGCCTAGCAACAATGCTGTGATAAGGACATTAAATTTCAAAGAGGGTTGACTCACGAGCAACATTATATCACTAACAAGAATGCCAAGGTCTTTTGGCCATATAAAGAGACAGCATGGAAATATTTATAATGGAAAGCATGGTAACAGAGCTAAGGGCACCCCAAAACGACAACGGATAAGAGATATCTCAGATTGTTTACATATACCCTTGGCTGCAGCAGGTCAACTCATCCAGAATCGTGAATCCAGAACATCCATAAAAGAAGACAATGTTCTGGAAAGAATATGTCTCATGAATCATGGCCTACAGTATGTCTGTGAGAAGCTGTGCCTTTCGGCCTGGCACATCTGTTTCAACCTGGCATCACTATGACCATCTACAGATTAGCACTATGCTACAACCTCCTCAGTCATCTCTTACGACATGTATGGCAAGTGACTTACTATTGACTTACTGCAGCAAAACTGACATCCAACAGGTAAAGCTTGGAACAGGGTAATGAAGTTTTGCTAATCAATGGATACATATAGTAAACATACAAATCGACATTTTGATCCGTTCTTGCTCATCTTTTTGTTGTTGCTGTATGCAGTATTATTATGTGTGTTTCCAGTAATCAAAAAAACTTTATTACCCTGCTACCAAGCTTTGCCTACTTTTACAACATAGGTACAAGTGTTCTACTGTGTTTGTTCTCAAACTTCTACAAATTTGCTGAATGTTCCCTACAAAATACAGAATCTAATGTGTTATTGTTTGCAGTTCAGCAGTTATGTCTGCTTCTTTCTGCCCAACACACCCCCTATGTCAGCACAAGATTTTGGGTGCAGAGTTAACCCTTTAACTGCTAACATTGTTCTCAGTAACAGATTCCAGCAGTGATAAATTCATTCCCCCATGTTAATTCCTTTTCTTGTCCTACAAAAATACGACAGCTTCAACGGTTCTGGTTTTTTTTGCTATTGACACCAGAAAACTATTTTTTTAAAGTCAGGGATCTCTCTAGCGTAGTGGTTAAACTGTTCAGCTTGTGTTCAAGAGGCCATGGGTTTGAATCCGGCTCATGTCGTCTTGTATACAAGGTGAATTTTATTGGAGATCCCTGTGGAGTATCGCTTGAAGCTATGGAGTTACGTGCTATGAGTGGTACTCTCAACAGGCGGCATGCCGCTTTGTTCAGAGTGATGGAGTACATATGGGAAACCAAGTACAGTGAAGCCAATCCTCTAAGAATTTTGAACCCTTTTAAAAAGTTATTTACCCATTTTCATGCGTAATCATTTTCTTGGAATATCATTTGGAGGTAACCCAGTACTAAATTTGATTTCCTGGAGGGGGGGTCTGAACACAGGTACTACTCCACTCCTTCAATCTATGAGCTCCTGGAGGAGGGGCGACCATCCCCTACCAGGCGCATCCATAGGCTGTGGATAGTGGAATGGCCTCCAGATATGGAGGATACCTACCCTCCATATCTGGTGGTTGGCTGCAATATAAGCCCTATCTCTGGACAAACAAGCAGTCGCAAAAAAACTGGCGATGTTGCCCACTAGGACGGAGTAGGAAATCAGGTGGCACTGATATCTCCACTGAAATACCCCAAATGTCTCATAATGGGCAGCATCAAGCAAGTATGAATCGCTATACGCTCAAGCCCACCTGCTATGACCCCTCTCTGATGTATCCCCCAGGGAGAAAGCCTTTAGATAGCGGAACATAGGAAATAACTTTCAAAATACACAAAGAGAGAAATCAGCAAAAAACCCCTTAGGCCCTTATCTTGTAAGGGAAAAAGGCAGGAAAAAGAGAAAATTCCTCTAACCAACTTCGCTGGCTAAGTGGCGCTCAAGAGTCCAGAAAGACAGGCCACAATTGAATGCAAGGGGCACTGCACAAACTAGAAAGCTGGACTGAGAAATGGCTGCTCACCATTAATGAGAAGAAAACCACAACACAATATTCACCCTATCCAACAAGGTATAAACAACAACACTAAAAATAAACAATCACTTACTCCCACTAGAGCAGAACCCAACATACCTCAGAATTACCACAGACTCCCGAATGATATGGGCAAAACAGACAGAAAAGGCAGAGAAAAGATCCAGAAACACAATAGACATAATGAAAAAGTTAGCAGGCACAAACTGGGGAGCGGACAGCAAAATCTTTAAAAGCCTATATACAGGTAGAGTTAGGCCAGCACTAGAGTATGGCATCGCAGCCTGGTGCACATCATCTAAAACACAATTCAACAAAATAAACAAAACTCAGAAATAAGCTACGTGTATTATTACTGCATCTATGAAATCTACACCCAAAAATACATTAGAAACAATAACTAGACTTCAGTCAATGGAAGACAGAAAAGACATGAAAGTAGTTCAACAAGCAGAATAATACAAGAGACTCCTGAACCATCCTATGCACCAAAGATTTAATGACTATAGTAGAAGCAGGTTGGAGAGGAGCAACTTCTCAGCAAACGCAAAGAAACAGATACAGAAGGCATCAACTCTAGGATAAGCGAAACCAAGGCCCATACAACCAGTCACTACCATCCCCCCAGAACTAAAGGAATAAATAGAAGGTATAGAAAAGAAAGGAACTCAAGACAGACTTGGAGAGAAAGCATATCAAAGAACATCACATCACAGTTAACTACCCACAGGATACATGGACTCGTGCCTATACAGATGGCTCGGCCACAAATGCAATTGAGAATGGAAGAGTGACCACAGACTAAAACACAGAGATGATACTCTAGCCATAGCTACAGGCAAGCTCTCAACCAATTTTAAGCCAGAAATGGAAGCTCTCAAGAAAGCAGCAGAAACTATCTTACAACACAAAGAACATGTACATAGGAATATTGTACTACTAACAGATGCACTCTCTGTCATAACAGCACTGAAGCTACACAAGAACACCAAACTGAATGAATTGAGGGCAGTTCTAGTTCAGTTTCACAATAATTTCCAGAGAGTGGTGACCCAGTGGATATGTAGCATTGAACATTGCGACAACACTGTAACATTGAAGGAAATGAAGTTAATAGATAGACTGGCCAAAGAATGAGGGAATTTACCTCAAGAAGACTATCTGGTCAGTTATGAAGAAGTGAAGACTATCATTAAAGGCAACTGTAACAAAAAGTGGAAAGAAGACCACACCAAATATAATGTAGATAATCTACCAACTATGGGTATTACCAACTATCAGGAAAAGACCAAGTTATTCTGCTGTGCCTCAGAAATGGTCACAACAAAATGAGACATCACCTGTACATCAAATTCAAAATAGGTATAACTGGCCGTTGCCATTGAAACGTTGCAAATATGACAGCAGAACATATCTTACAAGTATGTCCGCAGTATGCATACCTGACGAACAAGACATGGCCCACCCCATCGAAGAGAAACTGTATGGCACAGCAAAAATTCTAAAACAGACAGCAGCCTTCTTCTTCTTCACTGTTCTTCAGTCAGATCTCAGGTTACAGTGCCAATAGCTTCAATGAATTGTTATTTGTTTCAGTTCATCCATGGAACCCCTCAGGTCTGGAAGTAGGCCATATTTTCTCCCTCTCTTCTTGGTAGAGTTGACAGGCATGTTTTCTGCAGTCTTTGGGCTCAGTCCACAGGTCTGTCTCGCCAATCTTCAGCTTTTGGAACATGTGACTTCTCAGTCTGTTGTGGCCAGTTCGTAGTCTGAAGATGATGGTTTGTTCAGACAGCAGCCTAAATCATAGAATCCAGAGTCCCAACCTGACTGAGTGATGATCGCAGAAGAAAAAGAAGAATCTATGAGCTTTACTACAGAAAATTCATGATTTGAGATGTCACTTTCAATTTTTTTTTAGTGAAAAGAGATCCACGGAAAAGAATTGCTAATCTTTACTCTCTCTTTAGACCCTGAAAAGAGTTGTTCTCACGCTGGTTTATTGTGACAGGTTATCAGCCCATTCTCCAACTTGTCCTTAGTCGTGACATGCCTGGAAAGAAGAGGTGGCCTCATTCTTTGCACCCTGAACTAGAAGCCCAAGCCCCAGTTGCATCGTTGGTCATGAAAGATAAGTATAATTGTAGATTATTGTTAATTGAGGGGTGCAAAGGGAACGCATTGCTCTAGGCGGACCCAGGGTTAGCAGATAACCAAGATCCCAAATGTACCTCCACGCGGTGCACCCTGGAAACAGAAATACAGCAGCCCGTGCTGATTCTGGCCAAATCATTTGGGGATCGTGTCCGAGAATGTGGAGGTAGCAGATGGAAAGAGATTTGACTGCACAAGAGACAGACAATATCTCCGACACCACCAGCAGCACCACATATAGCGACACTGTCGACATACAGTGAAGCTAGTCAGTCCAGTCCGAACATTGGAGGGGCGGCCAATGTAAAATGCACGTAAAAGTAAATGCATATCGAGAGACAAATATATTTCATACAGAGTACAATGAAACGGCAGAACAGCGCTAGAGGGCAGCGCGAACTGCAAATAGAAAGTGAAAAGTCCCTAGGAAAGGGGAACTACAAGCTCGAGACGGGCTTCTAGTTACCAGAGTTCCTTACAGGCAGAGACCCAGACCCATCCATTGGCGTTTGGTAAAGCAAGAAGACCTAACCCAACTCTACTGTCAGGTTTTCCTACACCGGAAATACACTTGAAGAGAGAAAGGGTTCAGTACCTGATGGGCTCAGGCGCTATTGGGACAAGGACGCTCAGCTCGAGAACGCCTTGCTCTCAAACGCGTGGTGTGAGACTCGAACTTGGACAAGGGGTACACGATGTCGGTGAATGACTCCTCGGCTAAGAGGGCGAAAGAGCCAGGGTCCAACTCCTCTGCTGAGTCTTCCCCTTAAGGAACCAGGCTCACGGATGAGAAACGGTTCAGTACCCAATGGGCACAGGCACAGCACGTCCAATTACATGAGGCAAGTTCATAGACAGTGGAACACCTCGTTCGAGTCAGACAAGAGCAAAAAATCGTCTGGGCGAAGAGTCTCCACTACGCGTGCCTGGAGACAGATATAGAGGCTGTCACAGGCTAAGGGTAGCCCACCCGAATTGTCAAGGCATGCCGAAATCGGATGTGCTAGGCCTACAAGGCGCATAACGGTGGCACAACGTAATCGCGCTCCCGGCGGAAATCGCACGGATATCCGTGATGGTTACAATGGAGCGAACGAAAAAAAAACAAACAAACAAATTGTTAATTGAAAAAATAAGTAATAATTAATCAAACAAAAGAAAAGCTTACGTGATGAAGATATTTGGTGCCCGAACACTCTCTGTAACTGCTACACCCATGTCAAACGCCAGTTGTACATCTTCAGACTTGATAATAATACAACTTTCTACCCCTGAAACACTCCATGCAAAAACACTATACTGTCCAATGTGCAGCCATCCATCAGTTTCTCCTACACTATACAGATGGGATTCTCTCGGCATGAGATCATCTTTCGCCTGAAGTTCATTCATAGCTGTAACAGCTAACGTTGGGGTGGACAATTTCCACCTTCTCAATTGAACTAACGGTAACGTATTCCTTTGCGGTCTCAAACAGGATACCACATCCCTACCACTAATTCTGACACATGAAAAATTGCGAGATCTGGTGAACAATATTCCACATGTCTTCAAGAAATTATGTAACTGATGTAATCCAGAACTCATGTTGCTCAATCATACAGTTAGGGCCTATTGATCAATTTAGGTTTGGCTTCTTAGTAGATAGATTATCACCAGTTCAAGTAGTTTCAAATTTAATAAACTAAAACTCAGTAAAACTGTTTATTGAAGTTTGAATAAAATTATATAATTTACACAATTGACAAACATTAAAGTGTGGCAAAGAACATATGATGTAATGATGATGTTCGTATGTAGGCCTACGTAAAAGTATTATAATTGATATTAGCGTACTTAACTTATAATAATATAGCTAATGACTAATACTAATGGTCTTAGATCTTGAGTTATGTAATGTCCGCTACAATATTAGTACCGGTACCGTTATCATCACACGACACGTGTTTCGGATTTCCTAGTTACAAATTTAACAAATATAAATGAAAATGGTTTTCCTTGTGAATAGCAGCAGTGGTAAAAGGTCAACTATAAATGTGAAACTATTGGTAAGACACACACTTGGTAATCCCATCTGACAGTCAATTTAAATTTTAGGCACTGGACTATCCTAATATAAAAGCGAAACTAGGACTACTATTACTTATTACTTTACTAAGATTATTTAAAGATCCTTCAGTCACACTACTCACAGATGGAATAAATTACTAATTACGACAAAACTCACTGTATGATCAATATTTTCCAAGCACGGTTCTAAGATCCTAGACTTAAAAACACGTTGTACGCTAAAATTAAATTCAACACTATCATGACAAATACTTTGTATTTTTATCGATTCAGAGTTGATCACTCATGTAAAAGTGAGGCCATTGAACTTGACCTCCCTCATCTGGACAAGTTCGGGTCAACGTGATTGCAAACAGAACTGGGTCAAAGGTTAAACACGTGAACAATTGGTGATATGTCCACGTTTTCGAATATTGATGATTTTACATATTTTTTAAACACTTTTTTCTGCCAGTAACAGTATACATTTCGTAAACAAATATAATCATATATAATTAATAAGTGTATAAATATACATGCCATATATATATATACTTATAAATGTACGTTTAGTGTATCTATATTAATTTTACAATTGAAAGTTGAACAAAAAAGTAGATTCTCACATAATCCAAAGTGGCACGTTGGCAGGACGTGACTAAATTAAGAATACAAATGTTTGATTATCTTTGAAGTACGTGATCGATCCGAGTGGTTCCCAAATATGATGATTAATAGAAACAGTTCAGCTGCAGTTCATGCTCAGATTGCATTTTATTGAAATATACTACTACAATATTTTCTCCTCACTTCCAAAAATGGGATAGTACACCGATAGGGAAGTGGCCACCCTACATAATAGTTGCTGTGGCTTGTCATCATCAGGTGCCATGCCGACTGGCGTAGGCTGTCATGGCTCCCACAGCTCTGTCTCCAGTATTATGTATCAAGATAATTATTTCCTGCCGCACCAAGTTTTCAAGCTGTCTAATATTTTATCACGTTGTCGCCCTCTATCTCTGTTGCCTTCAATCTTGCCTGTTGTGGCTATTGCAATATTAACACTAACTGTATGCCTACTTCTGTGTGTCGCATGACTTTCTTCTTGGGAGAATAATGTGGTAGTTTCCCGTTGCTTTCGACGTCCATATGGGGGATATCCATTTATATCCGCTACCTATGACAATACTTTATGTCGGGACAAATGGGTGCCCTGCCTTGTTGCAACGCTACCACTTATACCGGTGGCTATCGGTCGCTTCCTTGTTTGCGTCTAGCGAAAATCACGACGGCACTATTGACGTCTAAACTCCGACTCCCCTCCAAAAATTATCAAATTTACACAGTAGAAAACATAGGCATATAAGGAATTTTCCGCGCATTTCAGTTGTTAGACATTCACTTTAAATAACACATACTACGATATTAAATGGTCCTCAAGTGACGACTGAGAGAATAACGTTCAAACTTGCGCCATGCATGAAGAGTTATCTTCATCCCCGATGGCAGGTTGCTGCCATGGGACCTACTTTTACCTTTTTCATCGACAGGGCCGTGCCGTTCTATGATACAGAGAGACGGTGCGGCATAAGCAGCGACATCAAAATACAATTTGAACCGTTAATTAAAAATCCTTACCCGGCGCTTTTCTATATTGGTCTTTGTTATTCTGATATTGAAAAAAAAACGGTTAAAGTAGCGGAATTTCGAAGACTTGCATCATACTGAGAAAATCTACCGCACGTTGCTGTCATCGATGCACTCCACTCATTTTTTCTATGTCACCATATCGGCCTATGTCTAATACTTGCAGAATTATCAAATATTTCTACGTAATAAGGGGATTTGTGGCTTACCTTTATCACAAACGCTAAAATAATGTTTTAATCAAAATGTTAGTTAGTTAGTCGTCGGATCATCATCACTGCAAACTGGACACATCCATAGTTGCTCCGATCTCTCCTTGAGTGTATCCGCCATCACACTTCTGCTGACAGTACCGGTCCTATGCTGGTTGACCATCATTCTTCTGCGCCCTCCAAAATGTTCACCTCTAGCAACACCGCATCTCAATCCCTGATCTTTAATCCTAGCCATTGAAAAGGAATCATCATCCACATTCGTCTCACTCTCGCGTGTTATATCTCTTAAGGAGTTCAAAACGTCAGCGCTATCCATTGCCCCATCGCCCTTTGCCACAATCGCACACGATGCCAGTTGATCCGCTCTTTCATTGCCTCGAACGCCCACATGTCCATTTATATGTATTATTGTGTTCATATAATCAAAATGTATTATTGTGAAAACAATCATAAATACCACATTCAGCACTAGTTTGTTAAGCTATTGTTATGACAACACTGCGCATTAAAAAAATTATTATTAAAAGAAATAAAATAAAACAAGTGACATACTTCGGACTTATTAAAAAAAACATGACGACTTGTTGAAACACTTAATATTGGAAAGTAGAGGCGAACAAGAGGTACAAAACTTAACATTTTTAGTATTAGGAACATGATCAAAAGATCGGTAAAAATCTCTCCGTTGGCGATTTCTTATAAAAACGTCTTCAAATTTCCCGTCAAATAGTGAAATTGACACACGTAAACGGAGAAATGACCTTTTTTTGCTAAAAAATAACCTCCTTAAGGTAATGATATCTATGGTTCTGGTAGGAGGTAAACATCATGAGCTGGGCAGATTGCAGTCTGTGGGGCCTATATAATGACCATAAAGCCTGAGAAGATCCAACAAACAGGTATAGTCATAGTAGCTTCAATAAACAGTATAGCAGAGTGCACCACTAAGGCAAGAGACAGAAGATGTTGGAAGTCCATTGCAGCCATTCTTTGATGCGGAGGAGGCACACGATGTTACTTCCTATTGAAAGGTCTTTCATTATGGTCTTAGCCTTACATATATCTTTTTATCTCAGGAGTGGCCCAGGAAATATCTGCTTTGGGAAAGGGTTGTTAATTCTTAGCACACTATCCAGCCGTCTCAGTCGTGTAATGCTCATTATTCAAATTATTCATGGTAATCAACTTCTTCCTCAGCGTTCATTCTCAAACTCCCGCTGGTTCTCTCTTGTGTATGTATGTTCGACAATCACAAGTGATGATGACCATTTTTAAAAAAATCCATTTTCGAAAATTCTGTTAGAATTACGACCATGCTTAATAGCTTGTAAATGGCAAATGAGCCCTATTCGAGCTGTCAATGAGCACATGTCCTATTCGGACATGGAATGACCACCGTAGGCGGAATTTGGTTTTTTCATGACTTGTTAGTCTCTGCTGTTGGACTGCAGCATTTCTCTTCTTTTCACAAAAACAAAGTATTTAAAATGCTTTTTTATGCTACAAAGATAATATCTCTTGTAGCAGAACAATGGAACTGTTAGATTTGATGTCAAGCAGGGCGTAGTCCAGAGAATGGAAATGTATTGTGTCGCCGTTTTATTTGCGGATATGGCCCGGCACATCCATATTCGGCTGGTTCATGGTAATCATTGACGTATATACGCCTTCAGTAGGAAAGTGGTTGCCTCACCATCTATTACACCATTTAAGGTTTTCCATAATAAAAATATGATCACTGGATATTTCAAGTGTCTTATGTTCAAGTATGCACAATAAACCAAATGAACCAAAGAATAAGCAGACCTACAAAGAGCGACTCAAAGGAAGTAGCTTCCTACACTCTGCTAAACAGCTCCAGAAATTACTCACAGATACAGATCTACAAAACCTAAAACCACTAAAACTACTTTAACACATATCCAACCTGGGACAGGAAAAACTTCCCAAGAATTATGGACAATATACCAAGCAGTATTTCAGAAACTACTATACAAGTACTAAATGAGACAACTAAGAATCACATGCAGAAAACATATCCAAAGGACATATGGACACATGTATATACAGATAGATCAGCGAAAGAAGCAGTATTAGATAGAGGATCGGGAATAGCCTATATATAGTAACACCAGATGGAAAATAAATAGAAAAATCCATACCCACGAGCAAACATTCCACAAATTTAAAAGAAGAAATGGAAGCCATATAAGATGCAGCCAAAATTCTCATAATTTGCTTGCCGCGTCACAACAGTCATGTAGTTTTTCTAACTGATGCAAAGTCAGTATTGCAGGCAGTGAGAGATTCAAAGAACACGAGCATGAATAAACTTATGGCCTGCTTACTACACTTCAGCAGTACTACCAAAGCAACAGTACTGTAGTGGATCACTGGTCATTACGGCATACATGTAAATGAAAACGCTGATCTCCTGGCAAGGAAAGGGGGATCAGTAGAACAAATAGAAAGTAATAATACGTACTGTGAATATAAGACTATGTTGAAAGCAGAATATAAGAAAAAGTGGAAGCAGATACACCCAACTGCAGATCCAAATGACCCCTACCATCAAATGTCACTCAAAAATAAACAAACCAACATCTTCAGACTACGAACTGGCTACAACAGACTGAGAAGTCACATGTTCCGAAAGATTAAAATTTGTGAGACAGACCTGTGCAACTGTGGACTGAGCCCAGAGACTGCAGAACACATTCTTCCTGCCTGTCAACTCTACCAAGAAGTGAGGGAGAAAATATGGCCTGCTGAGACGGCACTATTTTCAGACTTGAGGGATTCCATGGATGACCTGAAGCGAATCACACAATTCATTGAAACTATTTGCGTTGTAACATGATATCTGACCGAAGAACGATGAAGAAAAAAAATGTATGCATAATATGTAAACACAAATTTGCAAAGTTGTATGATTCTATGGGCGTGGTACTTTTTTGTCTATAATGTAAGTTTTGGAGGAAAAGAGTATGTTTTTACAAAATATAAATGCCGAAATAAGCTGAAGTGGTATCAATACTGAATATTTCATTTGAGAAAACTAACTAAAGTGAAGTTAAATAAGAAAAAATATAACCTACCATGTAAAACTGCACAAAAATGTTTGATTTTAACAATTATTTAGAAAAATATCACTTTGAGATGTAGATATATAACGACAATCAATAAAAGATAATGCTGCTATGAAAATAGTACTCACGTGGGAAACAGGTAATGAAGCTTTACTAACGACGATTAACACACTATCACTATCGGATAGTCATTTCTACTTGTCGTCTTTTTATGTTATGTGCGTATCTTGATAAAGGCCTTCTGGTTCCAAACGTCGATTATGTCCTGTGTATTGTTATTTCTATGATTTGCGCATGCGGTTGCGTCTGTGGATCTCACCAATGGCTCACTAGACAAACCAACCATGCAACAAAAAACCTTAGTAGATGGCATGCCTTTATATTGAGGTTATCTTCTTATAGAAGCTTCATGGCACGTCATCTATACAATCCCGTAGTCGTAACCTTCGATAACAGTTACCATGTTGTTCCGACAGGCCGACTTTGTACTTGAACTAGTTACGGGCACGGCGTGGGTGGGCGGAACAACAAAGAAACCTGTCGCAGGGTTCAGAGTTGTGCCCTGATGTCGACGTCTGTTTCGACGGCATTGGACTCGAAACACCATCGAGTCGAATGGCTGCTGGAACAGAGGGCGGATCACTTATGGGAATGCCCCACGTGCTGTGAGGCCAGTTTCTAATCAAGAATAAAGAATTCTATGATTATATCATGCGTTTTGTTGTGTGTATTATTTCATGTAAGCATCCGACAGGGATAGTGTGTTAGTTGTCGTTCAATAAAACTTCATTACCTGTTTCCCACCTGAGTACTACTGATGTGGATATATAGAAGAATAGGGAGAACAACATGTAAAGAGAAGAAAACAAACAAAGAGGTTCTAACAACACTTAATATGAAGAAATAATTATTAGAGGAAATAAAGATCAAGTAAATAAAATATTTTGGACACATTAAAAGACATGACACCTTGTTGAAGACCTTACTTGAGGGTAAAGTTGAAGGGAGGAGAGCAAGAGGTAGACGGAAATATAAGTGGGAGAGTAACATCACAAGATGGACAGATTACAGTCTAGCAGAGTGCACCACCAAAAAAAAAGAGACAGGGGACATTAGAGGTCTGTTGCAGCCATCCTTCTTTGCGTAGACGGCACTATGTGATGATGATGACGACGCTTCTACAAATGTTAATACACGCAGAATAGCATACAAATCATGAATCATCTTGAAAATATCAGGGATCCATCGAAAAATATCTGGCTTTCAGGGGAAACAACCGTTAAAATTGCGACTACAAAAATTACAAAGATATTTCAGTTAAATTAGTTTGTTGAAAATAATGAAGTATGAAATTTATCCTTTTTACTGCATAGTTCCTTATTAAATCTTTGGTGACATGTTTTTGCAACAACAAAAAAATCATTAAAATAAAAACACAGATAATAGTTGTATGTCATGTGACATATTTTTTTCCAGAACATAGTCTTCCCTATAAATCTCATGAAATCCCCGCTGTTCTGGCAAGTTGTCCCGTTTCCCCCAAACGTAAATTCCAGACGCAAATTTCAACACGTCCATAAGGAAATTCTTGGTACAATACTCCTGTAGTTTGCCGTTGCCTTCAAACCTATGTTGAAAGCCATGAATATGGGTAGGAAAAAAAGGGGTTCTACAGTCTCTGGACTCAGTCCACAGTTGCACAGGTCTGTCTCGCC
Organism: Meghimatium bilineatum; assembly: GCA_034231615.1. NCBI lineage: Eukaryota > Metazoa > Mollusca > Gastropoda > Stylommatophora > Philomycidae > Meghimatium > Meghimatium bilineatum. The sequence continues at coordinate 22,939,181 of CM067309.1, forward strand.
AATCTTCATCTTTCGGAACATGTGACTTATTAGTCTGTTGTGACCAGATCGTAGTCTGTAGATGATGGTTTGTTTCTTGCGTGACATTTGATAGTAGGGGTCATTTGGTTCTGCAGTTGGGTGCATCTGTTTCCACTTTTTCTTACATTCTGCTTTCATTATAGTCTTACAGCTGCGTTTGTGACTGTATCTATTCTGGGCCTGTATGCACCTAGGTTATTTAGGAGATCATATTTGATTTCTAGTTCCCTGGTTATGCGTCTAGCAACAATTCTCTCTAGAATCCTACCGTACACATTCTACAGTGTGATGATGCGATAACATTTTATGTCAGGAGCATCTTTATCTGGTTTCTGCACGGGTATGAGATAGCTATGTACTGGCCACTTCTCTGGTAGCATTCCTGTTTTCAGTCTCACATTATAATCGCCTGTCATCTTAGCATATTCTTCCCCCATGTCATTGAATAACATGTACCTGATTCCATCCGGATCTGGAGAGCCATTAGATGTATTGTTAATAGCGAGTTGCACTTCTTCAACATCTGCAAGCTGGTCTTCATTGGTCCTGATATCGGCGACGGATGTCAGGGTACTCAGCATTGATCCATAACACCCCAATTAGTGTATTGAATATATCTATCAAAGACAGTTCTACCTTTCCATCTCATTTGATGTCAATGTCTGCCCTATGTCGATCCTCAAGCTTGTACTGGGTTTAGTTTATATTCTCCGCTTCATTTACCTACAGTGCAGGATTTACCTATAAGCTAAACAAGCTACAGCTTAGGGCTGCCCACTTTCTTGGGGCCCCACATTTCTTTTAAAATTCACTATCTATATACTTCTTAATTGTTAAAGGGCCCCATATCTCAAATAGCGTAGGGCCTTATCAAGTCTAAATTCGGCGCTGTATAGCTTCCAGAAACTGGGTAATGATTTATCCGTTATGACCTCCTCAGTGAGTTTTTTTCCAACACATTTTTTTTTTTGCTTCTATTGCAGCTTGTATGAATGACTCGTCGGTCTTCTTATTGTATTCTCTGCCTCCCGTCTTCCATTGAGTGTGATATGTGCCCGTTTTCTCTTCTTCTTCTTCTTCTTCTGCGTTCGTTCTCAAACTCCTACAGATTAGCAGGATGTAGTCCGAAGAACGGAATGCGTTGTGTCATGGTTTACAGAATTGCTGCGATATCTGCGCCTTTCGGCCTGACACATCCGACTTCAGCATGGCTTTGGGTCACTGACCCTATATTAGATGGGACAGCCAAATCCATCCCATAACCTCCTTAGTCGCCTTTTACGACATGCGTGGAAGGTAAACAGTGTTGCTATTCTTTGCTCCCCTTTCGGGCATCGGCAACACACGGGCGCCCGTTTTCTCTTGCGTTGCCAATCCTTTATCGCTTGCTTTTTTAGTATCCATGTTGCCTCCATCTCTGTGGTCCACCATGGGGGGCTGTTGAATCTTGGGTCTGACCCAATTGCGTTATAGAGCCATTTTCCTCAAACTACAAAGCACTGAGTCATTCGTGTGCACATATCTAAAAGGATGGTGAATCTTGACCAGACTTGACAGAATTTCGAGATACAAAGGGCACATGGCAGATGGTCGCTCTCATAGTATTTAAGAGCTGTCAATTTAGCATCTGTCACTCAATGACATTACGCCAGTGTGAGGTCAATGTTGGAATTTGAGTCTGTATCTGTGGTAGTTAATCTAGTCATGCTCTCGAAGTTCAGAAGAGTTAAGTCAGTCTCGAGATGCGCTTGATTTAATGCCAGTCCCGGTGGGTTCTTGTTTGGGTTAAATGATAGCAGTTCAAGTATTAAAACATCGTTAAAAATCGTTACCAGCCTTGGTTAAATTCCTAGTACTAAATGCCATGTCCTGATTATTAAAAAAGCGGGGGGGGGGGGGGGGGGGGAGGATGTTAACCAGATCCATAATTAAAATCAAATCAGTTCAGTAGCCTGTGGGTCTGACATATTTCAGTAGCCTGTGGGTCTGACATATTTCAGTAGCCTGTGGTCTGACATATTTAGTTAAGGGTAATCTTCTTCAACGACAAGCCTTCATGTGGACACCAGAAGGGAACAGAAAACAGGGAAGACCAAAAACAACGCTCAGAAGAACATTTATGAAAGAATTAAAATCAACAGGCATAAATGCACAAGACATGCAATCCCTAGCAACTGACCGACATGCATGGAGAACTATGACATACACCATATGTGCCAAACTTGGAAAAAGAGGAACTGACTGACTGAATCTTCTTCAGTGGAATATTACTGAAGCATAATTGAACGTTTTTAGAACAGAACTTTCATCGTAATCAGTACAGCGATTGGAAACCAGATTAAACTAGGTGAAACAGTACGTTCATCGTAATCAATACAGCGATTGGAAACATTAAACTAGGAGAAACAGAACTTTCATCGTAATCAGTACAGCGATTGGAAACATTAAACTAAGCGAAACAGAACTTTCATCGTAATCAGTACAGCGATTGGAAACAGATTAAACTAGGTGAAACAGAACTTTCATCGTAATCAGTACAGCGATTGGAAACAGATTAAACTAGGTGAAACAGAACTTTCATCGTAATCAGTACAGCGATTGGAAACAGATTAAACTAGGTGAAACAGAACTTTCATCGTAATCAGTACAGCGATTGGAAACAGATTAAACTAGGTGAAACAGAACTTTCATCGTAATCAGTACAGCGATTGGAAACAGATTAAACTAGGTGAAACAGAACTTTCATCGTAATCAGTACAGCGATTGGAAACAGATTAAACTAGGTGAAACAGAACTTTCATCGTAATCAGTACAGCGATTGGAAACATATTAAACTAGGTGAAACAGAACTTTCATCGTAATCAGTACAGCAATTGGAAACAGATTAAACTAGGTGAAACAGAACTTTCATCGTAATCAGTACAGCGATTGGAAACAGACTAAACTAGGTGAAACAGAACTTTCATCGTAATCAGTACAGCAATTGGAAACAGATTAAACTAGGTGAAACAGAACTTTCATCGTAATCAGTACAGCAATTGGAAACAGATTAAACTAGGTGAAACAGAACTTTCATCGTAATCAGTACAGCAATTGGAAACAGATTAAACTAGGTGAAACAGAACTTTCATCGTAATCAGTACAGCGATTGGAAACAGACTAAACTAGGTGAAACAGAACTTTCATCGTAATCAGTACAGCAATTGGAAACAGATTAAACTAGGTGAAACAGAACTTTCATCGTAATCAGTACAGCAATTGGAAACAGATTAAACTAGGTGAAACAGAACTTTCATCGTAATCAGTACAGCAATTGGAAACAGATTAAACTAGGTGAAACAGAACTTTCATCGTAATCAGTACAGCAATTGGAAACAGATTAAACTAGGTGAAACAGAACTTTCATCGTAATCAGTACAGCAATTGGAAACAGATTAAACTAGGTGAAACAGAACTTTCATCGTAATCAGTACAGCAATTGGAAACAGATTAAACTAGGTGAAACAGAACTTTCATCGTAATCAGTACAGCAATTGGAAACAGATTAAACTAGGTGAAACAGAACTTTCATCGTAATCAGTACAGCAATTGGAAACAGACTAAACTAGGTGAAACAGAACTTTCATCGTAATCAGTACAGCAATTGGAAACAGATTAAACTAGGTGAAACAGAACTTTCATCGTAATCAGTACAGCAATTGGAAACAGATTAAACTAGGTGAAACAGAACTTTCATCGTAATCAGTACAGCAATTGGAAACAGATTAAACTAGGTGAAACAGAACTTTCATCGTAATCAGTACAGCAATTGGAAACAGATTAAACTAGGTGAAACAGAACTTTCATCGTAATCAGTACAGCAATTGGAAACAGATTAAACTAGGTGAAACAGAACTTTCATCGTAATCAGTACAGCAATTGGAAACAGATTAAACTAGGTGAAACAGAACTTTCATCGTAATCAGTACAGCAATTGGAAACAGATTAAACTAGGTGAAACAGAACTTTCATCGTAATCAGTACAGCAATTGGAAACAGATTAAACTAGGTGAAACAGAACTTTCATCGCAGTTATCGTCTTCTTACTGCCTACCTTTCCAACCAGTTTTTGTTTGTTTGTTTTCAAGTGGGCCATTGTTGCAGTGGAATTACTAAAGAACAGTAACTACACTTAGGCATAAAGTTAAACAATGCTTTACCGACATACACGTGGAAACAAAACTTTAGTCAACTTAAAAAGTATATGCTGACAGTCGGCTGACACACATTTTATTGTATGAGTCATACACATAATCCAACAGCAAATGAGAACTGTTGGCCCAGTTGGGATAATGTGACATTCGGCAATTAAAAAATGCTCGAATTGTGAAATATCGTTCATTTATCGGGTTAAGATTCATGTACCACTGTTCCTCATCTTGCAAAACATTTGCAGTTCAAGTTACTCGCAATACGAGGTTTCATTGTATGTGGAATAATAATAATATAGTAAAACCCATAACCAGTTATGGTTGTCAAATTAAGACATTTGGTGAAGAAAGATCCCCACGCATCTCTATCTACCATTCTCAATTTGGAAACTTCCCACCCTGTCCAGTCCTTAATATTATCCAGCCACGTCTTTTTGTCATCTCGTCGTCTTCCATCCTCCATCGTACCTTTAAGAACATTTTTAACATTTTACAGTTTACAGTGGGGAATAAAAGAAAGGGAATAGAGATATGATTCATAGAAGCCCTTGGACATGTCTCACTGAGTCTCAAACCATACAGTTTTAGAATCACACCATTCTGTTATCAACATAACCCGTCTATGTCTCCGTGTTTTTTTTACACATTATTAAAGTTTAGAATACGGAAAGGTCATTGTGACATATTTATATGAATTTCGATAACGCTTTCTAATTGCGGAAGGGTACGTACTGATAAAATATAGATATGCTCAGAAAAGACCTTCAAATATAATTAATTAGGAACCCATTTGTTACGCTTTTTAATTGTTGTTTGGAATTCGGTTGGTCACTATTCACATACTTGGAATCGTATGCCAAAAATAGCCAAGGCGACTCCAAGTATATCAATCATATTTTATTGTATGAATCGAAAGAGATGGCGTTGCTATCAGTTATACATATGTCAGTGGAATCCCGTTATAACAACTTGGTCCTGACCTACAAAATATATATGTAATAACAGAAATTCGTTATATAGCCTACAGTATATATATATTCTGCTGTCCACATTATGCACACATGGCCGTGTTGCAAATCTTAAACTTTGTATACATGTGGCTACGGTGTTCTCTGGATCAGAATGACAATTTGGTCTGGTCTGTTCATAATTTGGTAGTCATCCTGAGTTGGCCTTCTAATTGCCTTGATCATGTTTCTTTTGACTGTACGTTATTGATACATCTCGTTGACCATCAGCAGCTCCCTCCTTAGCCCCAGCCGATCTGCTTTCTCGTTTCTAGGTAGTCTACACTGTGATGGTATCCATTGCATAGCTACCCTACGCTGACCGCCTGGTTCGGTCAGTAGTATCTGCAGGTCTGGTAATTTTCTGGACTGGAGCGCTTGGAGTACTGATCTTGCATGTGTCAGGAATAACACAGGATGTGATTCAAGATTGGTGTTCTGCTTTTTTTCAGTTGCCACCTTCGCCCGTGTGTTGTCGGGGCCCGTTAGGGGAGCAAAGAATAGCAACACTGTTTACCTTCCATGCATGTCGTACGAGGCAACTAAGGAGGTTATGGGATGGAGTTGACTGTCCCGTCCCATATAGGGTCAGTGACCCACAGCCATGCTGAAGTCGGATGTGTCAGTCTGAAAGGCGCAGAAATCACAGCAATGCCGTAAACCATGACACAACGCATTCTGTTCTCCGTACTACATCCTGCTGATCTTCAGGAGTTTGAGAACGAACGCAGAAGAAGAAGAAGTTGCCACCTTGATTGCCTAGATTTCTGCCTCCTAAATATGGCAGAATTTTCCCGCTGGTACTTTAATTGTGTCCCTAACATTGTTTGGTTACTCTATATATATTTCTGCTCCTCCATTTTTCACTGCATTCTTTGCTGACCCATCAGTATATACTCTGATCCATATGTCATGTGGATATTCGTCATCCAATAGACTGAGAGTAACGGTCTTACGTTGTACACTACGTTCATTCTCACTTCTTCTTCAGCGTTCATTCTCAAACTCCTGCTGGATCTCCCTTGTAGCAGGACCATGGTCTTACTAGATTTCCAGCAGGATGTAGTCCAGAGAATGGAAATGCGTTGTGTCGCCGTTTTATTTGTGCCAGTGGCCCAATACATCCGTCTTCGGCGGATTATCACTTAAAATTTCTTTCACGTCAGTTTGGAAATGAATAGATAATCCACTATCATCCTTCTAAGGAGTTTGTTCTGGTATAGACTTTATGGGGCTGTCAGCTTAAAAATTGCTATTATAAAGAGGAATTTGTTATAAAAGAATGCGCTATAGATGGACTCCGCTTCATCTACCACATAGATATGACATTTGTATGCTGGCATTGTCGTGGTATGCTGGTGTGACCGGCGATCATACACAGACAAGTCATTTCTGTTGTAATTAGTTTCTTTTGTCTTTCATTGTTAGTGTCCACGTTTGACATCGGTAGTATTATGATGGTATGGTGATAATTTTATATAGTGCAGTTTTGGTGTTCATGATCACTTGTTTGTTTTTGAAAATATGATACATCTGCCCTGAGATCTATGGTATGCAATTTTGCATCTATGTGTTTTTCCAATTTGATGATATGATGCTTCCAAGATAAGTGAATTCGTTCACCTGTTTGCGTAGTTGGTCATCGATGAAAATAGTATATTTCTTTCTGTTTCTGTGATTAACATTACTTTAGTATTTTCTGTGTTTATCTTCATGTTAAAGTCCTTATATGTTGTGTAGAGTCTATTTAGGCTATATGTTGTTTCAGTCGTTTGTCTGATGTTGATAAATATATAACACAACGAAATACATGTGAAACGAAGATAAACAGAGAAATGACGGAACAACATATCATACATACGACTGATGACCATTGATCCCAAAAGGTTAAATTGTACTAAATTTATTATATATATATATATATATATATATATATATATATATATATATATATATATATATATATATATATATATATATATATATATATATATATATATATATATATATATATATATATATATATATATAGCGGTTCTCGTGCACTTGATGGGTCCGGTCGTTTGAAAAGCATGACTTATTGATCGTCACCTGTATATCCAGGGAACTACGATGGCTCATGCCATTGAAGTGGTCGGCAACAGGTGTTCCCAAAGGGTTTTTGATGCTCTACAGATGTTCGCAGAACCGGACTGTAAGACTCATTCCAGTCTCACGTATAGGCTATACGTCATGGTGCAAAGCTTGCATGTAATGGTATAGATAGCGCTGCAGGACACACGTGTGAAACTCTCTTCAGTGTAGTCTAAAAATCGATTTTTGTTTATTATCTATTTCTAGTGATTATCAAGGTTGAAAATATGTGAATATCAAATCTTCATTACCCTGTTTTTCATGTGAGTAATGTTGTGCAGGTCAATGACCGTCTGCTTTCAACTTGCACGGCACATGATGATTCAGTTCATGGTGTTCCCGTAGATATTAATTTTCACAATGTAGGTCAGGCTTGTATATCAGGTATAGGGCCTATCACCTTGATGTTCTCGTAAAGACGTGCTAGCGCCATACGAGTTAAGAAGTGATCACGAGCATTAACGATTGCATGTCGAATGTGCTTCCCATCTGAAGAGGTTGAGAGCCACTGAAGTAGGTAATCACAAACGGGTGAGAACGCCTACTGTTCGAACAGCGCAATCTGTTCGCCAGCTTACCGATATCGACATGAACAGTGACCTAGTCAATGCAACTGACCTAATACACCAGTGAGACGTGAACTCGTCCTACATTTGCATCAACGTCCTACATTTACAAGTGCATGTCGGACACGATAAGCTGTAATTGTGCCACATATCAGTGATTATTTTATAGATATGGAGCGCCAACTCGAGTCCCTGGGTATTTGTACAGACACATGGAGTCATCCTTCAGAAGTTACGCGATTGACTTTGTCAATTTCCATTGGCTGCTTGAAACAACAGATACAAATGTGACCAATGAAAATTGCAAGCAAAGACAACTAGCGTCACTATTGAATAATGACATACCCGGAGTCCACGGGACTATGCAGCAGACAAGGACTCCGTCCAATGTAGTTCCTGTAAACTGAAATTACGTTACTGCTGCACTTTGGGCTGACCCGTCATTTTTCTTTTTAAAGACAACAGTAAAACGTAAAAGATACCATACCTGTAGCTATGTCACCCAAACCCAGTCTGTCACCCCCCAAAGCCACAAGAATGAGTCGTGCAGTCCGATTCTGTGAACATCTATAGAGCATCAAAAGCCATTTAGGGACTCCTGTTGCCGACCACTTCAATGGCATGAGCCATCGGGATTCCCTGGATATTCATGTGACGGCCAGTAAGTCATGCTTCTCAGACGACCGAACTCATCAAGCGCATGAGAGCCACCATATAGATCAATTTAGCGCAATTGAACCTTTAGTGATCAATGGCCACCAGTCGCATGTATGATATGGTGTTCCGTCATTTCTGTTTGTCTTCGTTTCACATGTATTTCGGTGTGTTATATATTTTCTATGAATTTTGTTATTTGATATGTTCTAAATTTATCAACATCAGACAAACTGAAGCAACATATAGGCCCTAAATAGATTCTACACAACATATAAGGACTTTAACACGAAGATAAACACAGAAAATACTAAAGTAATGTTAATCGCAGAAACAGAAAGAAATATACTATTTTCATCGATGACCAACAACGCAAACAGGTGAACGAAATCATTTATCTTGGAAGCATCATATCATCAAATTGGAAAAACACATAGATGCAAAATTGCATACCATATATCTTAGGATAGATGTCTCATATTTTCAAAAACAAACAGGTGAACATGAATGCCAAAACTGCACTATATAAAACGATTACCATAACATCATTATGCTACCAATGTCAAACGTGGACACTAACAACGAACGACAAAAGAAAACTTGTTCCAACAAATAACTTGTTCATGTACTCGGAGTAACATTAAGAGACACAATCAGAAATGAAAATATCAGATGACTAACAAACACAATACCAATCCTGGATTACATCAAAGACAACAGATGAAGTAGGTTTCCCATACTTCCAGACTACCATCTGGTAGTGCCCATAAAAACATTGCTATACAAACACAATGTATACAAATGGTAGACCATGCAAAAGATGGATTACAGAAATAAAAGAGTCAACGGAAACAAACATAGATAAAGCACACACAAAAACCGTATCCAGAGAACTCTTCTACCCTTGACGCTGCAAAGCATAAAGGGATATAAAGCAAAAAGAAATATCTATTTTCTGTTTGTGTTCTTTGATTCTTGATTATAAACTGGCTTCACAGCACGCAGGGCATTCCCATAAGTTTTCTGCCCTCCGCTCCAGCAGCCATCTCAGTGTATATAGACCAAGAGTCCTGGTCAGGTGTTGATTGTGTGATCTTCGGGACTTTAAAAAAAAACAACTTTTCCTTCCCTCACCTCTAGATACTCCGATTTCTAACATTCTCTGTATGTGCACGTTCTTAGCCTTATTGACATTATCTGCATCTTGAAATGAATTTATTACTGCCTTCATTAAGTCTGCTTTATCTCTTCTCAGCAATGTTCCGTCTATCGCAGCCCTGCCTGCCAATACGTCGACTCTCTCGTTTCCTCTGACCCCAGCATGACCAGGGCAGTATATCCATGTAATGCTCTGGACAATTGAGTTGTTCAATAAGTCCCACCATTCATTTCTTAGCATGAACTTTTCTATCTTGCACAGCATGCGTTGAGAGTCTGTATTACCAAGTGTGTTGATGTATCAGTTATCAACCAATTAAGTGTTGCTGTAACTCCCTCTATCTCCATCCTCACGCTCGATGTGACAGTGGAATATGCTGAAGATTTCGCAACCAACCTCACGCCGTTTCTTAGGAAACAAAACCCCAACCGCTTTTATTTGTGTTTCTGTTAACGGAGCCATCTGTGTATATAAATATGTCTTGTGGTTTCGAATGTAGCTGGACGAGTTCATGCACTGTATCATGGTCCCTGACGTCCGTCCATTTTCGACACGCTTTATCTAGTTGTATTATTAAGTAGACCCCTTCTGCATTCCACTGCAATATTTTCAAGTGCTTATTCTTGTCTTTGAAGTCAGTATTATGATCTTTATGAGTATTTTTTTAACCAGTAGGTATTTTCCTTTGATCTCTTTTCCTTTCCCTCCAGGGCCAGATAAATGAAACACATTATATGGAACAAAACAACAGCTCACAAACACATGCATATATCACACAATGGCATTGGGTCAAAGGGCATGAGCCACCAACCATCTCTTTTCCTGGATCGACAAATTGAGACAGAGGTACTACCAGTCGCTGAGGGTGGGCTCCTTCGAGGCTTAGAGCCCGGCACTTCATCCACCTGACGGGATTTCACAGATGAAAGCACCAAAACGAATCATCTGCAACCTTTCATTTGACATGTAAAGTCATTGCGTGACATTGTGGTTTTCAGCTTTGGCTAAACTATTTTGTACCTTTCGGTCCAGTGTTTGTACCTTGGCTGAACTATTTAGTACCTTTCGGTCCAGTGTTTTTACCTTGGCTGAACTATTTTGTACCTTTCGGTCCAGTGTTTGTACCTTGGCTGAACTATTTTGTACCTTTCGGTCCAGTGTTTGTACCTTGGCTGAACTATTTTGTACCTTTCGGTCCAGTGTTTGTACCTTGGCTGAACTATTTTGTACCTTTCGGTCCAGTGTTTGTACCTTGGCTGAACTATTTTGTACCTTTCGGTCCAGTGTTTCCGTCTTCCTTTTGGATCACGATGTGGTTCCCTAACCCTTACCCATCCAAGGATTGTCCATAGGGCAGTGGAGGTTTCATTTGGGAGTTTTCCTTCTCCTAGACAGCTTGCCTACCAAGGTTAACGAGCACCATCTGCCCAGGGTTTGAAGTCAAGAGTTCCCCTCTCCTAGGATAATTTTGTTGTTGCCAGGGATTCATTATCCTTCCTCTGTGGTTTATTTCTTGTGATCTAAGGCACCTCTCACTCAGGGATGGTGATTTAAAAGTATTACTCTTCTTCCAATATCCATACTTCCCCCTTGCCCGACCCAACCCTCTAACCCTACCTAGCCCCTATCCCTCCCTCCTGGCACAAACCAAAAACCTGAGCTCATACTCACTTGATGCTGCCAGTTACTGGACACATAGGATATTTCAGTGTGGATATCAGTGCCGTCTGATATCCTGACCTGTCCTTGTGGTCAGCGACTGCTTATTTGCCCAGAGGCTTTTCCACTATCCGCCACCTGTGGACGCTCCTGGTAGGGGTCGGTAGCCCACCCAGGAAATCAAGACCCTTATTTGCAGAATCTTCCACAACAATATCTATCATAAAAAATCTTTGTTAACCTGAACAATTTAATATCATAACCATTTCGGCTTCTTCTTCCTGCTCATTCTACAGTTAGTCAAGCAATATGAATTAAACAGGTTACTAAAACACTTACCTTGCCTATTAATACAAATATATTTAAAAAAGTATATATAAAAAAACATACAATAAAACTAAACAGGACAATTCTCCACGTATCGGCTCAAATTGAACCTTTTTCAAGAGACAAACAACAGAAAACAACACAATAAAAAACAAAATAGATGACTAGATTTCATCAAGCCCCGTCCCCATAACGCAGGGATGGCAACGCATCTAGTAAAAGAGAAAATGCGTGCATTCATTATAAAAAAACCGAAAGTGGGAAATTAGAGGCACTATAGATGTAGTTGGGATGTTTATAATGAGTGCAAGAATAATAAAAGAAAAAGATAACAAAAATACCCCTTATGTCACTTTATCAGACAGGCAGGTTTTAAGAACATAGTCACAACAGGCAAGACTGAAGGGAACAGAGACAGATGGGGACGTGAGAAAATATTAATGTGACAACCTAGCAAGGCTTGGAAACAACGATCCTGATAACAATACTGTGAACAGAGAACCATGGTCACCTACGCCAACCAGAATGGCATATGATAATGATAGATGAGTAATGATGAGGTTGTGTGGTGGTGGGGTGAGTGGGTTTGGGGAAGGAAGGATACAAGAAGAATCATCATTTGAAAACGCATGGAATGAATGTGAAACCAAATATAGACATAAACATATATATAAAACCAAACCTAAACATACATAGAAATGTATACACACACCAAGAGTTAAGAAATAAATATATAACAAAATGGACACAGATGTATGACGGATACCCACACAAAATGCACAGGCATGTAAATGTATCCACACATAGGAAATGGCTCACACCAGAATAGGCATACATATGCATACACTTCATTCTACAGTCAAAGTCAGACACTTATCTAGAAAAACTACATAAATACCACAATGGATACCATATTCCTGTGGCATTCCTGGTAGCAAAAAAGCAGACAAATTGGCAAAAACAGGAGACAACCTCCCTCAGACCCACATAAATCAAAGCTTCAGGGAAGTAAAATCTCTGCTAAAACAAATTATGCGACTTAAATGGAGAGAACTACACAGAAACTATAGCCCTGAGCAAGACAAAATTAACAAATTGAACAGAGCTGAATAGGTCATGATATTTCGACAGAACAGGACACTGCCGTCTAAAAGCACACTTACACCAAATCGGTATAATTGACTCTGTGGCCTGCATCTGCAGAGCAGCAACTCAAACACCAGAACACATACTAAAGAATTGTCTCAATTTCGCTGTTCACAGAACGACAATCTGGTCCACATGAGCTTCTCTGTAAAATAAGTTGTGAGGAACTCAAGATGATTGAAAACAAACTGCTTTATACATGACCAATATTGGACTAGGTGTTTAACAATTGATGGCAGTGCAGTGCAGTGGTTAGCGCATTGGCTTTGCATATGAGTGGTCCTGGGTTCATTCTTCAGTTGAGGCGGTAATGTTTTTCAGACAGCAATGGCTCCTAAGTCGACCCAACCTTAATTGGGTATTGGATCAGTCCGGAAAATAAAGACTGCAAGAGAGAGGAGATGGCTTATGCCCTCATATAGCAGTCATTGAAATGTGAGATCCCTGCCATCTCACATTACTATGGTAGTTAAATGCTATGGGTTAACGTACAATTGATCACAGAAGTTGTGTAATATCATAGACATGTCATTAGTTGTTGTGTAGTAGCAGAGACACTTCATCAGTCGTTTAGTATCTGGAACCAACAACGACCTATAACAAACGGTTCTATACATGACCGATATTGGGCTGGATGTTTGAGAATTGATTGCAGAAGTTGAAGGTAGTGATCTACTGTAGTATCTCTCCTTGTATTTTTATGTTTAGCGCTTGTTGCTCCTCTACAAATGTTCTGATTATCATTGTTGTTGGATATTTATATCTACCAGGTAGTTCATATTCTTCAACTGATTTATTGATTTGATGATCTAAAAATCTGTGTAGCTACTGCTAATAGGGATATTCTTCTTCAGCATTCATTCTCAAACTCCCGCTGGATATCCCTTGTAGCAGAAAAATGGTCCTACTAGATTTCCAGCAGAATGTAGTCCTGAGAATGGAAATGCGTTGTGTCGCTGTTTTATTTGCGCCAATGGCCCGACACATCCGTCTTCGACGGGATAGGCATATTAAAGAACAGCATTGAATATGATTTTAAAAGAAGATTTAAAGACTATAACAAATTAGAATTTAACAGATATTTTAAATCCTTGATTTTTGATGCCTGTAATTGAATAATTGCAATTTATATTTATGTGCTCTGTAGTTTTTTTTAGTTGATAATGAGCTTACCCCTACTTACTATCACAGGGTTACAGAGTGCCAGGATTAAAGCTAATCAGGACAAAAAAATCCGGGTCGTGATCACTGACCTGACACAACCATTTCTCAAGTCGACTCAGCTGTAAATGGATACCTGATGCATGAATTGGGGAAGGTAAACATAGCAAAGAAAGGAACTGGCTACCCCAGGTTATGTGGCTTTGTACAGAAAGAGTTATCTTCATCCCTGATCTAGTTTTATTTTCAGTTCTCCACCAAAGGCGGATGTGTCGGGCCATTGGTGCAAATCAAATAGCGACACAACACATTTCCATTCTCTGGATTACATCCTGCTGGAAATCTAGTAGGATAATGATCCTGCTAAAAGAGAGATCCAGCGGGAGTTTGAAAATGAACACTGAAGAAGAAGATTTTCAGTTTTTGCATTGCTTATTACAACTTTATGTGTGTATTGTACATGTTTTCATATCAATATGTTGTCACAGTAATGCAATAGATTGACCGGTATGTCACAGCAATTCAATAGGTTGACTGGTATGTCACAGTTATTCAATAAGTTGACTGGTACTGGTATGTGACAGTAATTCAATAAGTTGACTGGTGTGTGACAGTAATTCAATAAGTTGACTGGTGTGTGACAGTAATTCAATCGGTTGATAGTATGTGACAGTAATTCAATAAGATGACTGGTATGTGACAGTAATTCAATAAGATGACTGGTATGTGACAGTAATTCAATAAGTTGACTAGTATGTGACAGTAATTCAATAGGTTGACTAGTATGTGACAGTAATTCAATAGGTTGATAGTATGTGACAGTAATTCAATAGGTTGATAGTATGTGACAGTAATTCAATAGGTTGATAGTATGTGACAGTAATTCAATAAGATGACTGGTATGTGACAGTAATTCAATAAGATGACTGGTATGTGACAGTAATTCAATAGGTTGACTAGTATGTGACAGTAATTCAATAAGATGACTGGTATGTGACAGTAATTCAATAAGATGACTAGTATGTGACAGTAATTCAATAGGTTGACTAGTATGTGACAGTAATTCAATAAGTTGACTAGTATGTGACAGTAATTCAATAGGTTGATAGTATGTGACAGTAATTCAATAGGTTGATAGTATGTGACAGTAATTCAATAGGTTGATAGTATGTGACAGTAATTCAATAAGATGACTGGTATGTGACAGTAATTCAATAAGATGACTAGTATGTGACAGTAATTCAATAAGTTGACTAGTATGTGACAGTAATTCAATAGGTTGATAGTATGTGACAGTAATTCAATAAATTGGCTGGTATGTCACAGTAATTAAAATGAAAAATGAATAAAGTCTGCACAAAATAACACAGTTAAAAACAAAAACAAATGAAAGAAATCAGGTTCAGGCAATATGTAAATCGTGGACTGGCTTTAAAGTTCAACATAGATATGTTCAGCAATATGACATATAACAGTTTTAAAAATAGAAATTAGGATAAATTTATATTTTAGAAAAAAAATAAATAAAAATTCAGTTGTATTCTGAGCTTCGAGATTCTTGAGCAAAGGTCCAAGCATCTGATGTGGCTGCATTCTCAACAGCAAGAGTAACTAGGGTTGTTTCAGCCTTGGTTGGACTTGATTTGATTTGTCGATGCTGGGACGTTGATGACATCACCTGATGTACTAACACAGGGAGGGGGTTACCTCCAGCATTAACTGATGAGGAGGAGTTGACAGGAATTGGAGGAAGAACTTGGGACTGCTTTACTCCTATCATTGACATAATTTTTTCATTTGGTTGTGGAAGAAATGGTGTGATATCTGGAGACTCGGAACCACTACTGTGACTTCCACTCCGATGATGGGGGTTGAGTTTTCCTACCAATGCATTGGCACTGGCTGGATGAACAGCAACGACTGGCTTTCCTGTATGCATGGTATCAGTTGAAGGCTTTGTGTGACCTGGTCTTCGGATACGAGATGCAGAACCAATGATCTTATCGCTTGGTGGTATTGGTATATAGTGATGATGCATCTGTGATTTTTTTGCTAAAAGTGTTGGGTTTGAATGAAGGTCTCCCACTTGAGATGGAATGTCAGAATGTAAATGAGGTCTTCCATGCTGACTACTAGTTTCTGCTGCACATGTTTGTGAGTTTTTGCTTTTGTGTTTCAGTCGGTGCAACTCTGTGGTAAGATACGCAATGTTATTTGCTTTGGACTCTAATTCAGCACGCAATGAGTTCATCATTTGTAACTGCCCTCGACTTTCATCCAGCCAGCGTTTCCTTTGTGAGCGAGCCTCAGACTCAAGACGCTCGACACGTTTGTCTCTATCCAGTAACTCTTTCTCCAAAATGCTAATTCTGGTCTTGGATACATCAAGATCTCTTTGCACTTCTTGCATTTTATCATTTGTGGTACCTGAGAAAATAAGTTGATAATAATAATATTAAATAGAGACCTCTTCTTGTTTTCATTCTCAAGCTATTGCAAATTAGCAGGATGCAGTCCAGAGAACAAAATTAATTTTGGTATAGCTTACAGCTTGCTGTGATATATGTGGCTTTTGGCTTGACAAAATCAATTTCAGCATACTTCTAGGTCACTTTGATCTTCTATGAGGGTTCTGTTAGTATAATTATTTACAATTATTAGCTGCAGCTGAGATTACTTAGGATATTTAAGGGAGTTCATTAAAACTCATACTAATTATGATAAAAACTAATCAGTTGCACAATGACGAGCTCTGATTCATTCATAAACAACTTTCATCAAATGCACTCACGCAGAACAAGAGGTAGTGAGTTTTGCTGTTAACAAACAGACTATCAGACCAACATTCATGAAAAAATTGATATGACAATAGGGTATACTGGGGTAAAGATCCGCACCAGGCAAATATCAGCAGTAGGTTCAGCCAAAAAAGGATGTGTCAGGCGATTGGCGCAAATAAAATGGTGACAATGCATTTAGATTCTTCAGACTATATCCTGCTGGAAATCTAGTATCAATGTCCTGCTACAAGAGAGACCCAGTGGGAGTTTGAGAATGAATGCTGAAGAGGATGAATATCAGCAGCAGGTGTATTTCTAATCCATGGGTTTACCCAATGTCACATGTGACTACATCAGACATTTTGATAGAACGAAGAATGATAGTTAAAGGTCAAGTAATTTTTAAACGAGTACAAATATTTTTTCACAGTGTTTGATCTATTTTCTACTTCTCACTCTGTCTGTTGTTATCATTAATATCATGACTTTTTAAATGTTTAAACTGAATTATATATTGTGTTGTTAAGTTCCTAAGAATATTACTTTGTTGTTTCATGGGAATTTATGATAGCTGCTAACAAAGCGATTTGAGGTAAAGATACAAACAATTAGTGCTGCATAAGTCAGCACTCAAAAAATATCAGGAATCATCTTTCAGTAAGTTAGATGTCATGAGGAAATTTTAGAAGTGAATACAGAGCTGGGAACTACTGTTATATATGATTATAATGATCATTCACCATTACAAAGATATGATGAGTTTTAAAACAGAACTTAGCCGCTAAGAGGAACCTATCCACTGCAAAAAAAAGAATGCAGACAGCACTTGACACCCTAAGTGAATGGGCATCTGACTGGGGAGTCCAGATCAACCTCTCCAAAACTGACAATAATCTTCTCACTTTCAAACCACCAAGAAAAAGCAAATCTTAAAATAAATGGAAGTGAGCTAGCACATGTGGAGAACCCTACATATCTAGGGGTCACACTAGACAAGCGACTCACCTGGAAACCACACCTAATAACCACTGAGCAAAAAAAAACCAGGAGGCTATCCTTGATGAACAAACTTGCAGGCACAAGCTGGGGAGCAAATGGAAATATTCTCTGAAAAGTCTACATGGGTACAGTTAGACCTGTAGTAGAATATGGAATGACAGCCTGGGCATCAGCATCAAAAACAAATACTGATCGCCTATCTAAAGTACAAAATGCAGGACTTCGACTTATCTCAGGAGGGATGAAAACCACTCCAATCAATGCAATGGAAAAATATGTAAACATCTGCCCATTGGATGAAAGAAGAGAAGAAAGAGTGCTTGTTCAAAGGGAAAAAATTAAGCGCATGCCAAACCATTCGATGTGTGCACAAATTTCTAGATCAACCACAAGCAGGTTGAAGAGAACCAGCTTCTGTCACATCTTCAAAGATCACCATGAACAACATAAAGAAATCCTCACAAACCTCCCAAATGAAATTGAAACACTAACGCACATTGAAGAGCCATGCAATAGTCAGTGGAATCATGGGAAATGAGAAAGCGGATGCTCTGTCAAAGGCAGGAAGCAAAATGGAGTAACACAGACACCCACTGTCTTACGGAGAAGCAAAAACAAAAATCTGCAACACATACACAGCAAAGTGGAAGAAACAAATGGAAGGGGAACACAAACATGATGCAATACATCTCCAAAAATATAAACAGACCACAATATTTTGCCTTAGAACAGGCCACTGCAGACTGTTGGGTCACCTTTACCGATTAAAGATCTCATACACAGATGAATGTCCATGTGGATCCGGATCCCAGACACCGGAACACATACTTCAGGACTGCCCAACATACAAAGAGCAGAGACAGCAGACCTGGCCATAGGATACAGACTTGAGGCAAAAGCTATGGGGCAGCCGCTCTGACCTGGAGAAGACAGTGGACTTCGTCTTGGCGACAGGTTTGACGGTATAGCATGACCACAGATGCTAAACACAGAAGAAGAAGAAGCCGCTAAGAGGAACATCATAGCCTAGTTTTTTTTCTTCCCATATCTCCTTAATAATCAACACAAAGATTCGTGCGATTTCTGCTGGGATCATATGTTATGCACCATGTTGTACCAATGCTGCACCACCGTTATACACCATGTAGGCACAGCACAGCCGATTTCGGCATGCCTTGACATTTCAGGTTGGCTACCCTAGCCTATGACAACCTTCACATCTGTTGCAAGGTGACAAATGTGTATTGACTCTCTGCCAAGACGGTTTGTCATTCACGTGTATCTTACACAATGTGTTCCGCAGCCAGTGAACTTGTGTCGTGTAATTAGCCGTATTGTGTCTGTGCCCAACGGGTACTTAACCTTTTCTCATCCACGAGTCTGGTTCTGGCTTAGGAAGAACTCGACAGAAGAGATGGGCCTGGGCTTGTTCGCCTTCTTAGCTGAGGTGTCATTTATCGATGTTATGAGCCCCTCACCAAAGCCTGATTCTATACACATATTTAGGAGCCCCTGTGACTAAAAGTTCATTCTCGAGTGGAACAGAACATGTCTCCTTAAATGAGTTATTCATGTGCCCATTGGATACTGAACCTTTTCTTTCCACGAGCAAGATTCTGATATAGCAAAGACTCAACAGTAGAATTGGGTCCAGGCTCGTTTGACATATGGGCTTCTGTGTGTTCTTGAGCAAGAACAACACTCCATCAGTTAATCTCGTGCTGGAGAATTGTAGCTCTGTTGCAGCTATATTGTTTCACATACACAACATTGCCCTATGATTCAGTGTATACTCTTAGGATCACCATATCTTAGCAAGATCTACCCATATGAGGTCATTGACATTGGTCGCCCCTCCAAAATTTCTGCCTTTTTGGCTGACTGAGATGAGTGGCACAAGTGCCGACAGTGCTGCTAGGTGTTTAGAGGACTCAGAGATATTGCTTGTTTCTTTGCAAACAATTTGCATTCCGTCTACAGCCTACACATCCACAGACATGAATCTAAAAGTGTTAGCCAGGATGACAGCAAGAGTAGCTTTATTTTTGTTTCCAGGGTGCACAACTAGAAGGTACTTTTAGGATCTTGGTTATCTGTTAACCCTCAGTCTGCCAAGAACAATGCTGTACCCTTTGCACCCAGGAAGTATAATTGGTAGTGAGCTTGCTTATTTTCACCAGATTGCCTCTTGCCAGGTTCAAAACAACTTCAGGACCAAAAAAGAACAATCTGGTTTGTGATTTCTTGCTCTACATGGCCGCTCCTCAAGTCGACCCAGCTGTAAATGGGTACCTGACACATGAGTTGGAGAAGGCAAACACAGCAAGGAAGGAAACTGGCACCCCACCTAAGAGTTGCTGCGGCTTAGTACATAAAGAGATACTTCGCTCCTGGTGGCAGGTTGCTGCCAAGGGACCTAACTTTACCTTTAGCAACTATTCTTTACACTAACATTTTTTTCTTGTTCCCAGATTAAAATTAAATAACTAAATATAGTTTCAGTGTTTTATAATTTTCACATAATGTGGCTATGTGAAGACAAGCAGTGAATCAATTAATTTGCAGTTTTTGTTAATTCTTCCCACGATTTTGTAATGGTTTGTATCACATTTTTGTCTACAGATATTTGTCCCATCTAATGGAGCACAGTTCTGGATTTACATAAGTTCATAAACTCTCATTCTATTGTCTACACGTATCACTTATGTTTTCAATACCCTCACTAATGTAAGATGGCTATACAATTATGACAGTTTGTTGACAATCTCTGATTCATTCATAAACAATTTCATCACTTGCACAATGACAATCTCTGATTCATTCATAAACAATTTTATCACTTGCACAATGACAATCTATGATTCATTCATAAACATTTTCATCACTTGCACAATGACAATCTCTGATTCATTCATAAACAATTTTATCACTTGCACAATGACAATCTCTGATTCATTCATAAACAATTTCATCACATGCACAATCCTTTTCTTATTATCAGTATACAAACCAGTCTCATCAATGGTTAATCCTTGCATTGTCAGCTGGAATGTCAAATCTGGTAGAGCAAGCAAACAAAAAATTAACATTTTAGACAATTCTGGAATAAAATAAATTTATGAGAGTTATGGGTCACAAGTGTACTCATTTCATGGTCTACTCTCAGTCGATGTTGGTGCCCATGAAGGTGGCAGTGTGTTTGTGACTATTCTCTTGTTCAATGGGAACTAGATGATCTTTGTTTTGGAGGGATTGATGAATACTTAGGAACCATTTTAACTGTTTATTCAATGTTTGACTTGTTTTTTTCTTCAAAAAGACCTAAAGGTTGAAACACTGAAAATGTCTTGTATACTGTTATTTGTATTTTTTATAAAAATACCCTATAGTCTGTGCATTCATCATAAAACTGATTGACCTTGTATTTCATGTAAGTATTATAAGAAGAAGTAGAGGAAGTACTGGTTAGTTGCCCGAAACATTGTTTTGCACTGTAAAAAGGACATTGGAATGGAATAACCATGACTTTAATTTGTACCGCTACCAAATCATGTCACAATACATTATGGGTTTGGGGGGAAGGAGTGTTATACAGGGATGTAGATATGCCTTCAGTGAAGAGGGGTGAGTTACCTTTTAAAAAAAGAAAGGCATGTGAGAATTTTCACGGAAATTCCTAATTTGTATGACATTTTTTTGGTACCTTTTTTTTATAAATTGTGAGATGCTTACCAGCTTTTTTCTAAATTTCTGGCACTTTTTTTTCTAACAGCATAATTTCCATACGCCACCAATTATCTAGGGGCTGATTGGGAGTATACCAGTTCATATTTAGGATGCAAAATACATTCGAAAATCATGCTACCTGTAATCATTGTAACAGAACATTTCATATCAAATGAATAAACATATGGAGCACTCACACTACTCATAATAAAGCAAGTTCCCAGTAAGAATGTAGGGCAACTTTGACATTTGTAAACATGGTAAGACAATTTACACACTGTATACCTGTGCATCGCTTTTGAAGACTAGAAATTTCTTCATGAAGGCCTTTAATTGTTGCAGCATGTTCTTGCTGCATGAAAAGTATCGAACATTCAAGGTTCCGTTTATATACTGCAGCTTCTGTACTCATTTGTGTGTTTGTGTGGTTAACTGTCCAAAAAAATAGTACAAATTTATAGAACAATACAAATTTGGATTTAGATACTTAAATATAAAAATACAGAGCTGCTCATCTCTGAGTCATGTATGTATTGGTATCATGTATGATACATGTCATGTATTTCCTATACAGGAATCATGCTCGCAAAGAGAAAAGGTTCCGTACCTGATGGCACAGACGTCCAAGGTGACCACCACTGCCCATCTCTAGAACAAAATGCTAGTCACTGAAGCTCCTAAATATATGTATAGACTTGGACTTGAATGAGTTGTTTACAACGTTGGTGAACGACACTTTGGCTAAGAGGGCAAACGAGTCCGAGCCCAACTCTTCTGGCGAGTTCTTCCTAAACCGGAACCAGGCTTGAAGATGAGAAAAGGTTCAGTACCCGATGGGCATGGGCACAATACCTCTAATTACACGAGACAAGTTCATTGACGGTAGTACACCTCATGCAAGATAGGTGTGAAGGACAAACTATCCTTGGTGTAGAGTCAGTACACATTTACTGTCTGGTGACAGATAGGAAAGATGTCACAGGCTAGAACAGCCGACCCAAAATGTCAAGGAATGCCGAAATTGGATGTGCTGGGCCTACAAGGTGCATAACAGTGTCACAACGTAACTACGCTCCCGACAGAAACCACATGAATATCCGTTATGATTACAATGGAGCGAACGCAAAACAAACAAGTCTGAGTGTTGCCAGGAAGTCATTGTGGAATGTAGCTGAGGGATCATGTCTGAGTTTTGCCAGGCCTAAAAAGGGAAGTGAATAATAGCAACACTACCACTTGCTATACATGTCATAAGAGGTGACTGAGAAGATTGAGCTTGCAATTGAATACCCTGTTTTGTGATCTCTGCATTGATAAAACCTGCTGAAGATCTATGCCTGGACTGATGGGAAGGAATCAACCATTTTATCGGCAGATTTCCTCAATCAAGAAAATTTGCAAGAAAATATGACAAAGTACCTTCCAGAATAGAAAACAGATTGAATTGTGGCTATAAACCATACAGACACATTGAGCATGTTATCTAGGACTTGAGAAAGTTCTAGAAAACTCTTCGTTCAAAAAAGAATAAGAGAAACACTAATCTGGAACTGAAAGTAGAACTTTCACCACCTTGCACAGAGACAAACTCAGAGGTTCTATCATCATCATTCACTGCTTGTCTTCCTGTTTCTGTCCTGTCCATCTTCTTGGTCTGCCTCTAGTTCATCTTTCCCACTGGCATCATCCCCTCAATTATGGTCTTCTCTAAGCTAACGCCGTCGTCTGATAGTACTCTATGACCAAAATATTTTAGTTCTCTGGAAAGAACCATGCTGTTTAATCAGTTTACTGTTTAGCCAGTTTCTGTTATATTTTTTTCTTATTTGCTCGAATGAATTGGCAACTTTTACTTTTAAATTGCCATCTTTAAAAAAAAAAAGTATAGGTCTAGGTCTAATGATGGTATAGTGTGGGGCCTAAACTTACTTAATACCATGTAACGAATATGTGTCTTCAACTTTTCTTATGCCAGTTCGCAAAAACTAAACATCACTGATAGTATTTTATTTTGCAAAACTACATACTTTGTAGTCCCTAACAACATTGCGGCGGCCATTGTTATTGTTGTCCTCACAACAAGAACTTCTGAATGCATGACGGTCACAATTTATATCATGTGGATTTAGCACAATGAAAATATGGGAATGCTAATTATATATTTTTATTCGCACAAATAAAAATAAGTAACAGCAAGGTGAACTAAATAAGTACTTATTCTTATAGTATTATGTTATTATCTTCATATGGGACCGTTGGCGTTATGAAAGTTCGTATCCATGTTATCAAGAAGTGTAAACAATGAGTTTGTACATTAAAAAGTGTACATTAGTTGCATTAAATCGAAGCTTTCACCTTTGAAATGCGTTCTTAATATGAATAAATAACATGCTTTGGTACGCCCATGTTTTCATATAATATACTCAGAATGAAAAGTGTATTTTCGTAGAGTCATAATAAAAATATAAAATAGTTCAAAAATTATTATTTATTATTTAAGCATTTGTAATATTTCCAGACATTGCACTAAAATCTGGACAAAATCACACAGCTTGGCGGAAAATGTAAACTTGATTGTGTTGATTGTGTGAATTCAACATTCATATATACTCATATAGAATTGTTTTGCAACTAAGCAAATCTAAAACTGTGGCAAACAATGGTGAAACCAGTAAAGAAAAAAGATAAGTCAGCACAGGTAATAAATTCTGTAGAATAAGAATTAAAAGAATGCGAGTTATTGATTTGTTATTCTGATGTTCTGTTGTTACGTTAGTCGCGAGTGCTATTTTTCATATTACGTTCGTTTACACTTACAAAGTCACAGTAGGCACCCAGTACCCCCA
Organism: Meghimatium bilineatum; assembly: GCA_034231615.1. Taxonomy (NCBI): domain Eukaryota; kingdom Metazoa; phylum Mollusca; class Gastropoda; order Stylommatophora; family Philomycidae; genus Meghimatium; species Meghimatium bilineatum. Next base: position 22,963,555 of record CM067309.1, read on the forward strand.
ATTGGCGAGGATGTTGCCTCGTATTGCTCGTGCCAGTGCAGCATTCGGGAGCCTTCGTGCCAATGTCTGGATCAGGCGTGGTCTCAGTTTGACAACTAAGTTGGACTTGTACCGCACAGTGGTTCTACCAACACAGCTTGATGCCTTGATGCTGCGTCTTGCTGGACTGTCTATGCGAGACACGCTCGACAGCTTAACTCTTTTCACCATTGGTGCCTACGAAACCTCATGGGAGTACGTTGGCATGATCGAGTACTCTGCTGGACTGGCCACATCGTCCGTATGTGAGACAAGCGCCTTCCTAAGAGATTATTCCACGAGGAGCTGCACGGAGGGCAGAAAAAGCGCTTCAATCATCACCTAAAAAACTCTCACAAGCACTGCAGCATCAATCCTAGCTCCTGGGAGACTACAGCACTTGACTGCTCAGCCTGGCACACCCAGATCACTGCTGGCATCATGAAATATAAAAAAGTAAGAACACTGCAGGCAATCCACAAGAAATGGAAGGACAGATCCAAAGATTCTCCTACCTCTAACTTTCAGCACTCCTACATGCACTGCAATAGAACTTTCCGTGCACGAATCAGACTCATCTGACATCTATGAACTCGCAAGCCAAATTAGACAATTGCTAGTTTATTGTTATTTTTTTTTTTTGTATCGCATTCATTTGTTTTTCATGCTCATCTTCATCTGCGAAAGAGGATCATCAGTACCCCACTGGGCAACATTAACAAAGTTGCACAATCATAGTCCTGTAATTTAGGACCCAAGTCCAAAAGAATAGCAACACATAACTTGCTATTTATATATGTAATAATATACGCCTAAGCATGTTGGGTCAATTTTATTTTATCTGGATGACTTTGTAAAAATTGTTTAGTACTCCTGTGTGATTGTAAACAACTGACCTTTTTGCGGATATCGAAATTTTTAACTCTATGCATCAACAAACACAAGATATAACCAACAAACTATGTACACTCGCAGATGAGATTGACCTCCAGATCAACACATCCAAATACAAAATCATGAAACTTACCAGTTCAACAAATAACATCTCAGTAATTAACCAAATACTGGAAAAAAAGCCACCAACTTCAATAACTTGGGCAGTCAAATGTTTGTTGATGGAGACTTAATGAAAGAAAGAAATACATGCATAGCAGTTGCATCTATCACATTCACTGAACTAACTAATATCTGGAAATCCAAAGATCTAGGAACAAACAAGCTAAAGCTATTCAACTTCTGTATTGTCCCAGTATTAACATATGAAGTGAAAGCTGGAAATAAACTCAAGACCAAAAATGAAACAGCTTTGAAAACAAGTCTTCAGAAACTGATGAACATAAAATGGAGCGATTTCATCACAAATAGTGATTTTAAAAATAAACCCCCCAAGAATATGTTTCAAACGTCTTAAGAAAATGCAGATGGAAATACCTGGGTCTCATTTTAAGACTAGATGAAAACAGAATAAACCAAGCCATTTTGTGGACAACTGTTGGTAAAAGAAAACAAAAGCCTAAAAGCAAACATAAAAAACACCATACTTACAGAAGGGGAAATAGCAGGCTGCAAGACCATACAAGAACTAAAACTGTAGGCAGTAAGTCGCAACATATGAAGAATAAAAATCTCTGCCCTATGTGCTCCCTGCAATATGAAAGGAACAAACAAACAAAACTATCATGCGTACGTTATCATGTTAATGTTTCCAATGTGGCACCACTATAATTTTGAGTGTTATGCCCTATTTATTATTTGTTTAAATTACGGTATTTGTCCTATATACTATATATATTATATAGGCCCTATATCAATCAAGTGACATGTTTTTCAAAACGGTGACACAACGCATTCCCATTCTCTGGACTCATCCTTCTGGAAATCTAGTAGGTCCATGGTCCTGCTACAGGGAAGATCCAACGGGAGTTTGAGAATGAACGCTGAAGAAGTATACGTCTTTAGCTGTAGATCATATATTAATAAATAACTAGAAGAGTTCTGTTTTTTTCCCCGCTTTATACTCCTTTATGCCCTACATGTCAGGGGGCAGAAGAGTTCTCTGGTGATGGCTTTTTTGTGTGCTACATATATGTTTGTTTTGGTTATATCATTGTACTATATTTTAAAATCACTGATGAATACCTGTGCTCTTTTCATAGAATGATGACAAACAGACAAAGATTTCATCATTCTTTGGGGTAAGTGTGCCCATTATTATATTTGTAAATACAAGAATGATAAAAATTGACAAGCCAAGAAAACTAATGTAGAAGTCCTCAGAGATGCAAGAGTAAAATGACAAATTATAGCAAGAATTAGAAGCAAACAGTCAAGATTTGTAGGGCATGTGATGAGAAAAGCATAACTTTAACAGTTAGTAACCACTGGAAAGATCAAGGGGAGAAGAGATAGAAAATAAGAAGAGAAAAATAGAGAAATTTCTGATTGATTGTCATGTGGCACAAAAAGATGTCATTAACTGAACTTATTAACAACACAAGAGACGGAGAGTTGTGGAGAAACATGATCACCTATGCCACTCTGCATGACACTTGATTAGTTGATACAACAATTGTACAAATCCTGGACTGTGTCATTAACTGACAGGAAGTATTTTTTGTAGTGGAACTCATGGCCAACGCTGGCTATAAGAAAATTGTGAAGATTTATAATTTTCTTATGACTTCCATGGTGTAGTTTGCAGTGTGTTTACAAGGTGTTGAGATCAGTACTGGCAATATGTTTTGTTTTTAAAATTTGATTTCAGAAATCGCTGGGATTATTTGACATTATGTACTATTAGTGGTACTTAATTAACAGGTGGAGTGCTGTTGCTTTGAGAAGCTATGAGTGGTACTTTACATTGAGAAGCTATGAGTGCTACTTTACATTGAGAAGCTATGAGTGGTACTTTACATTGAGAAGCTATGAGTGGTACTTAACAGGTGGATTACTTTTGTTTTTCAGAAGCTGTGAGTAGTACATAATTATCAGGTAGTGCTGTTCTTTTTGAGAAGTTATTAGTGGTACTTAACAGGTGCAGTGCTGTTATTTTTTAGAACCTGTGAGTGGTACTTAACAGATGCAGTGCTGTTCTTTTTGAGAAGCTATGAGTGGTAATTAACAAGTGGAGTGCTGTTCTTTTTGAGAATCCGAGTGGTACTTAACAGATGTGGTGCTGTTCTTTTTGAGACGCTGTGAATTGAATTTAACATGTGGCGTGCTGTTCCTCTTTGAGAAGCTATGAGGGGAATTTAACAGATAGAGTGCTATTTTTTAGAAGTTACCAGTGGTACTTAACAGGTGGAGTGCTGTTCTTATTTATGAAGGATAGAGCACATACGGGAAACCAAAATACATGGAGTTAATCCTCTGTCTTTTGTTGTTTTTGCGTTCATTCTCAAACTACCGCTTAATCTCTCTTGTTGCAGAACAGTGGTCCAAAGAATGGAAATGCATTGTGCTGCTGTTTAATTTGCGCCAGTGGCCTGGCACATATGACTTCGGTGTCTATAACTTTTGAGCACATGGCAGTCTATAACAACCGCATTTGAAGTGCTAAAGACAGAGATCTTTGTGTTGGTTTATCACCAACTATGCAGGATGTGGGTCAAATATGTCTATCTTGTACACAGCTGGAAAGCTCACCTTATGTAATTAGTCCCTTGCTGCCTAGGCCCTTGGATACTCAACCATTTCATATCTGGAGGTCTGGTTCTGGTATAAGATATGGTTGACAGCAGTAGAGTTTGACTGGGTATTAGGCATCCTTTTAGCCAAGGTTGCGTTCACCGTGGGGAACACCTTGTCCAAGACTGATTCTCACACATTGTCTTTGAGCTGGAAAAATGAGGATTCCTACTGTTGCTTTTTAACCCCACATTCTTACTGAAGATAACTAGAATCTTGTTCTTAGCATGAACATCATATTTTATTTTCTTAACTGTGTCATTACTTGCACTTGGCACTGCCCTCTAGCACTGTACTGCCTTCATGTTGTGCTCAAAGACTAGTTGTACTTCTTACTGGACAAGCTCACTAATGTTGTTTTCATAAGCTATGGAACATGACAACCTTGCTGTTCAGGACAACTGCAGTTGCCTACTGAAGTTGCTTTCATAAGCTATGGAACATGACAACCTTGCTGTTCAGGACAACTGCAGTTTTGCGTTGTCAAGCAGAAGTTTTGGCTGTGGAGCCAGAGAGATAACATTCAGAGATTTTATTTGTCTTGTGAAATTAAATCTCGTTCACGCTGTCTTCTCTGCCTGGGCACAATCCCTCAAGGCGTTGACATGTAGTTTTGCTCGAGCAATGAAACAAATTATTACCAGGATGCACCATGAGGAGGTGCCTTTATGGTCTTGGCTGTTTGCTAGCTCTGAGAATGTCATGGATAGCAGCATGACTACCTTTGTATCCCAACTGAGAATGCTACGTCTTGAAAGCTAGACATAAAATTTTTTGATTTTGGTAGTTAACAATGTTCCTTCCCACATATATATTTGTATGTAGACCTACATACATATACACACACATGCTTCCAGCTGTCATGTATGTATGTATGCTCCTTTGCATATATATATTTGTATGTAGACCTACATACATAACACACACATGCTTCCAGATGTCATGTGTTGATTGTTGAGCTAAATTTATTTTAATTTCTTTATTTCTATGATTACAGAACCAGTTCAACAAGAATGGAGACAGTAAACTTTTTACTAACATCAGTACTGTTCCAGTGCAAAATGCTAGGCAACTAACTTTAGCTAAAAAGAGAGAAACAGAGGCTGTGAACACTATAAAATGTATATCAAAAGCTAGAACAGCAGATCAAATACAATGTCACGGTATGAAAAAGAAACAAGTCATGAGTATGGAGAATAATCCTCAAGATAACAATGTTATCCTCATTGATGATGAAGAATGGTCAATCTCGGACACAGATATGAAGTTAAATAACGCAGATAAACTTATTTTACATAATGATAAAAGTGCTATGTGTGGATTAAATGAAAATAAAGATGGAAATTTATGTACAGATGAATGCAATTTTTGTACAGATGAAGGAAACGATAGTGAGAATCAAGTTTATAAGTGTGATAGAAAACATGCAACGGAATGTAAATTTGAGAAACAAATGTTGACTAAGCTGAATACTAAATATGATCAGAATGAGAAAGTGAGTAGCAATTCTGTTGCTTGTACTGTAGAAAATACTGTTAGATGTGACATGTTCCAGGTAAAGGAATTTGGTTCAAATGAGCTTTGTGAAAGTTCTGTATCGCCATTTGTAACGCCAAAAAAACAGGTTATGACATCAAATGACTGTGACAGTTTGGAATGTAGCCCAGATATTATTTGTGAAACTCCCAATGTGGATAGCATATTCCAAGAAGCTGCTGTCAGAAGAAGGAAAGCTTTATCAAGTAGGAGTTTTCTTTGTAGCAAAGATTTACTTGGGGTTCAACCTGGACTGAAACCAGCACATTTGAGAATAAATCAACGAAAAGGGATCAGAAAATTAATGGGGAATGTGAGCATAACCATTACTCCTAACTCAAAACCTATAGTTAATTCATCTAGTGACACAAAATCTGGACACGATGAAACGTCTTCTACTGATGTAGATGCAGCCGAAATGGGTGCTGATAGTGCCTGTAGCAATGGCAATATTAGTTCAAACATGCATCTAAAACATCAAACCAGTTTAGACCCTGTTATGCCTTTCCAAGAAAACTGTCTGAGCAGAAATAATACAAATGACATCAAGGAAATTTGTGAAATGTCACAAAATAAGCTGTTCTGTATTTCAGAATCTCAGTCATTAGATACAATAACTAGTTCAAAAGGTATGGATTATTTAGAAGAGTCCATTGATGAGAAAGACTTCCAAAAAGAAAAGAAAGCGCAATCTGTATCAAAATATGATGAAAAGTTATGGTCCCTGCGCCGAAAAGAATGTATAAAACAATTCATTAATGAGATTGAAAATTCAGACTATCATAATTCAGATCTCAAACCATTTAAAAAATCCCACAGTGAATGCCACACAAATTCAGTGTCAATGAAGCCATCTGGGACAACCACTGTTGGTTTTGAAAAAAACATAAATAATGTATATTTTGCCAGACCTGGTTATCTTCAAATAAAATCTGGAAGTGATTGTGCAAAGTCATTTGAAATAACAAAAGGGACATCAAAATTAATAAATGCTTTAGAAGAGGCTGATTCTATAAAAGAAATTACAGATGAGAACTTATGGATGGAGCAAAGACTCATGAAACATTTCTCAGATGAATTCCTCCTTGACAGTGACAGCTTAAAACCAAAACAAGATTGTGATACTACCCCTGTGAAAATATATGGTGGTTCTAAACTTGTGGTTAAAAGATCAGCAAAATCAGGGCTGTCACCGTTGTCCAAACGCCATTCTAGCAAAGGCTTCAACGGATTAAAAAATTCAACACTCATGCCTGATGATACTAAAAATAAAGAACTTAACACATTTGCATATTCAGTCAACAAGGTAAAAAAAAGTTTGTGTCTTGAAAATGGTGTGTCAACAGCTAATGAAATTGAGCAAAATAAATGTAAATTAACAGAACATCGAGCATATCAGTTTGGTTTAAAGAAGAAGAATATCCATGAGATTGATGACAAGATGGTTACTCTGGAAAATGACAAACTTCTTTCTGAACTCTTGGGACAGCTGAAGTCTCCTTCTAAAACTGAAAATAAGTCCGCAACATGCATTCTCAAAGAATTAAATTCACCTTTGAAATCTACAGTCATATCTATTGCAAGGGATGAAACAGCAAGTAAATGTAGCAAAGAAAATATTGGATCTTTTAGAAATAAACTGGTTCATAAACCTATTAACAAAAACGGTGTATTTGAAAATGATGTTGAAATGCTTGATCAATTATTTGGGAAAGATTATTCAGATAGTGAAGAACTGCAAGTGTGTGAAAAACATATCGAGACGAAGATTACTGATGTTAATCTGTCATCCATAAACACTGTTCTGTGTGATGACCATTTAGTGCAAGATGAACCCATTATAATCGTGGATAATACTCAAGATATGAATCAGATGGATAATGAATGTATTATTATTGATGATAACTCAGATAATTGTTATGAGAGTGTGTGTACTTCCAAGATGTGTGAAACTAAAAGCGACTCAGTACAGACGTCTGAAGAATCAGTTGTCATGGAAACATGCAAGACAACACAGAATGGTTTCCCTGATAGAAAGGAATCCTGTAATATTTCAACAGAAAGTGTGAATCATTACACCAATATTATGAACATTTCTGATACATTTTGTCCAAGTCCAGAGCATTTAATAAACAATTCAGTTTTGCAAGCAGTACCTGCAAATAGTACATATTTATTAAGCTCTGGTAATAGTCACAAATCCATCTCCATTTCAACAGTGTGTTCCAATAGAAAAGATTCTACTATTCCTGGCATGCAGCACATTTGTAACAATACTACAGAGAATGTTGATATTTCAACAGCATTAGCTACTTCTATTATTGCAAATACTGTGACTGGAAAACATGAGGGGCTGAAATATAAGAATGATACACCATTAACTGTCAAAGTTGCTTGTGACAGTAGCAAAGACCATGCTTCATCACAAGTATCGTGTGAAAACTATGTTTTGAAGAAAACTAGTCCAAGTATTAATATAAATGCTCAAAACTGTACAGAGGATAGCATATCTGTAACAGTTGCCAGGAACTCTACCAGTACAGAATATGACAATTGTATTGATTCATCCTCTCCCAATGGTCTGATGGGAGATACAGAACTATCAACATCAGTGTGTGACATGCTGTGTGGGAGCTTTGATGAGAATTTTGAAGAATGCATGGAATCTAAAATGTAAGTAGTTACTAGATTTTTTTTGGGGGGGGGGGGGGTTTGTTTAATCTCAGTTAGGAAGCTATTCTAGACTGATGATAAAATACTTCATCATTCTTTAGTCAGATATCAGATCACAGCACCAATAGCTTCAATGAATTGCATGATTTGCTTCGGGTCATTCATAGAACCCCTCAAGTCTGGAAGTAGTACTATCTAAATAAGCCATATTTTCTCCCTCTCTTCTTGGTAGAGTTGACAGGCATGAAGAATGTGTTCTGCAGTCTCTGGGCTCAGTCCACAGTTGCACATTTCTGTCTTGCCAATTTTCAGTTTTCAGAACATGTGACTATTCAATCTGTTGTGGCCAGTTCATAGTCTGAAGATGATGGTTTGTTCCTTGCGTGATATTTGATGGTAGAGGTCATTTGGTTCTGCATTTGGGTGCATCTGTTCTGCTTTCACTTTTTCTTATATTCTGCTTTTAACATGGTCTTATATTCATAGTACATATTATCAATTTCTATTTGTTCTACTGATCCTCCTTGCCAGGAGATCAGCTTTTTCATTTCGAGGTATGCCACAGTGACCAGGGATCCACTGCAGTACTTTTTGTTTGGTAGTACTGCTGAGGTATAGTAAGCAGGCCGTTAAGTTCATTCATGCTCATTTTCTTTGGATCTTTCAATGCATGCAATACTGACTTTGCATCTGTTAGAAAGACTACATGTCTGTTGTGACTCAGCAAGCAATTTATGAGCATTTTGGCTGCCTCTATTATGACTTCCATTTCTGCTTTGAAATTTATGGAATGCTTGGCCTGTGGGTATGGGGATCAAACACTGTTTACCATGTTTGAAGCCATGCAATGTGATTTAAGTTTTTTTAAATGTAACCCTCTCCTCAAGTCTTTACTAATGTGTGTGATCTTCCATTTAGTTTCAGTAAATGAGCCATCATCAACAGGTAAGTCAACTTTAGACTGCTGTTAAAGTAGTCTGATCTTGTAACCCCATTGTTCACTGTTCTCATCAGGCTGGTCAGTGTGTAGACTGATGTTGAAGTCATCTCGTTGTTTAACTCTGTTTTCTGTTCTTATCAGGTTAGTTTGTCAACTGTATTGGAAGTCATCTGGTCATACCACATGGTGTGGTGAGAGGATGCATCCCTGTCAGACTCCTTTTTGTACCTCAAACCAATCAGGTGCTTCTCCCTTGAGGTGGACAGAAAACTGTTGCTTCTGATAAAGCATTTTAATGAACGATATGAGATGTGTGAATTCCATCCTTTCTATTATGTTCCATAATTTCTGGTGTGTCAAATTCCTTTGAATAGTTTTTGAAACTTGTATATGTCTGTGTTGAACTCTCTGCACTTCTCTATTATATTTCTCATATTGAAGATGTAATCCATGGTACCCCTTTTCTGTCTAAAACCTGCATGTACTATATTTATTTCTTTGTCCATATGTTGTTCCATTCTTTTCTTGATTATCTTACTGGCATGACTGATTAGTGCAATTGTTCTGTAATTTATGCAAATTTGTTTTAAATTGTCCTTCTTTGTTGCTACTATTTTTTAGAAATGGTATATATGCTGATCCAATATATGCAAATATTTTTCATCTGGTTTTTTTTTAGTTTGTTTCTAGTATTCTTCTCTGTCATCTTTTAGTGATTTTAGTTTTTTCTATTGTTGACCAGTTGTAATGTTTCGACTGTGATCTCTTCTCTTTGTCACTTTTTGGAGTATATCCAGTACTCTAAAATCTAGTTTGTTTCATTGTATATATCCATTACTCTTAGATCTAATTTAGTAATGTGAGAGATACAGTTTAGTAATGTGAGAGATACAGTTTAGTAATGGGAGAGATACTGTTGAGTAATGGGAGATATATGGTTTAGTTTGTAAACGTCTAGAATTGAGAAATAAATTTTTCTCCCCCCTCCCCAATTTTTTTGTTTTCTCAGGTTAAAGAAAGATTTCAGATTTACAGACATGTGGAACCGATTCAAAGTTCTGGAAGTTACACAGACCAGGTGAATACAGCTAATTGCTATTGTTTTCATGTGTACTCGTATATATTCACCCTGCATTTTTGAAATACAAGCTTATGCTTTGTTCTTCAGGACAAGTATCTTGTGTTACCTGTCCACTGGATGACCTTTCAACAGATTTGTCTGAGAAACAAAACAAGGATCTACATTTTCTCTGCTGAGTTTAAACCAGAAGTGGGCCTAATCTGGAACACCAAGCCATTTATTTTCTGACCCACCAGGCTTGTTTAAAATTACTATATGCATGGATCACTAAGCTACGAAAATATCAGATCACAATCTATCTGTGCCAAACTGTTAAAAACTCCCTCTTTGTTATTGTTTAATGGTAATGGTTAAACTTAAAAACTCCCTATTTGTTATTGTTTAAGTTCAACCATTACCACTAATGTTACTAGCTGAAAATCCCCATCGAGATCTCCTTTTTGAAATGAAGATGAGGATTAGTCCAACTAACAGAGGTTGGAAACTAAGATTGTTCAGACTATCCCCTACATCGAGCAGGACCATAGTCCTGCCCAAGCAAGTACAGGTGCTTAAGTCAGAGATACCAGACCAAGAAACACACCAGCAATCATGCTATCACGCAACATTACTAGATATCATGTCTTCGAAACTAGATGAAAATAGAGTTGCTCGCTGTTAGCTTTGATTTGATGTCCGACACTAGAAACTTCATTGTGCGAATTACAATAGTTATATATAAACACAAGGTTTATCAGCTTTACAATGAACACACAGACTATCATACTGTGAAGACTATCAGTCCTTATGGTTGATACTGTCTTGCGTACTGTTATATGTAATTTTTCCACACCCTATAGTCTGATAATCTGTGCATTCATTGTAAATCTGATCTACCTTGTGTTTTATGTAAGTACTATTGGTGTACAATTTTACAGCAATCTCATTTATTATCAATAAGCTCAACACATGCAGCACAACACATTTCCATTTTCTGGACTACATCCTGCTGAAAAATCTAGTTGTACCATTGTCCTGCTGCAAGTGAGATGAAGTGGGAGTTTGAAAATGAATGCTGAAGAAAAAGATGATTCCCAGTTCACCTGGAAATATTTTTCAATTACCAATGTCTCTTAGGTTGACCCAGCCGAAGAAAAATAGGTACTAGATCTTCTGGGATATTAAAGGTGGCAAGTTTGATTCTAAGCACATCTGTTGGTATGCTGTTGATCATGAAAAATACTGTCCTCCCTCCTCAATCCTACCACCTCAATGGCATGGGAAAGTAAAATCTTTCCCTTTTTTTACTTTACTATTATATGAAGAAACATTTTCATTACATTTCTGTCTACATTAATGGGACAACTCATTAATTTTACTGAAATTATCCCATGTTCCGATGGGATTCTATTCTCTACATGTACACACCATGGTTTGTTTTGTGTGTGTTTAGAACATGAGTATTTTTCTCACCCTGACCGATTTTGTGTGTAACTGATTTATGTATTTTGTATTCTGTATCCTTTTCTTTATTGTTATTTGTTATTAAATATTTGATATAGTTAATTGATTAAGTAGCATTATTACTTCATTATAGTATTTATCATTATTTTGTATTCCCTGCAAACCAGGGATGAGACTCACTTAAGACTGCTTTGTGATAAAACTGGACAAATTTGCAAGTGTATTCTGAGAGGATTTTGGTAAGTTATAGCTCTTCCTTCTGTAAAATCAATCCTTTTTTTTTGTTTGCTTTAATCATGGACTCACCAGTGTGACAATTGGGGTTTGGAATTCTAGTTCAGGGTGCAAAAAAATAGGGCCACAGTCTTCTTTACTCACGTCGTAGGAGGCAACTAAGGAAAATTGGAGGATAGGCTTACAACTTGTCACCTGTGAAAAAATTATCATTGTCACATCTTGTCTTGGTCTCTTACTTTTGTCTTCTGTCAAATCTCTCATGGATGACGAAGAGATGCAGGTCAGCGGACATTTCATCTTTGTCCGTTTGTAGCATATTTCTAGGTCACTGGAAATGCTAGTTGTGCCATCACTATCTGTTGTCTTCTATCTTTTTTTTACTGTAAGGTATTGCAGGATTGAATGACGATCCGTTTTCGTGCTTTGGCACATTTGGTCGCATGATATGCAGTAATATTGTGACAGAATGTCTGTAACACCTTCAATTCACCTTCTTATTGGTCTTCCACTATACCTTGCTGTTTTCCATTTTCATGTTGTATGCTCTTACCGCTGGCCAATAAGGATTCATTCTCATTAAGTAGCTGAACCATTTCAGTCTCTGTTTTTCAATATATTTGGCACACAGATGTTGTTCCAATAGCTCTTGTAATCTTTTCATTCCTCACATGATCTCTCATGCTCTGTTTCATGCTTTTCTTAGAAATTTCATTTCACACATAGTAAGCTTTTCTCTCTTGCTTTTCTTAGAAATTTCATTTCACACATAGTAAGCTTTTCTCTCTTGCTTTTCTTAGAAATTTCATTTCACACATAGTAAGCTTTTCTCTCTTGATCTTTTTTAGTGTCCATGTCTGACATTGTTAACATATGTTGGTATGAAGATTGAATTTATGATTTGTCTTTTGGTTTCCATTGAGATAAATTTGTGTTTCAAAATTGGTGTATGTTCATAATTGACGCAGTTTACTTTTTGTTGTCTCAAGCTCTCTGTCCATTCTTCCATCGTCCCAAAGATATATAAATTCCTGCACTTGTTTCTGTAAGTGATCATTTATCTTTATGTTGATTGTATTGGGTTTTCTGCCTATAGACATTACTTGTCTTTTCTGTGTTGATCTTCATGTTGTCATTGAGTAGGTTTATGTGATCTTGAAGCTCTTCACTGAGTAGGCACTGATCATCAGCAAAGAATAGTTCAGTTATAGTCCGTTCAGAATCGTTTGCCGAGATGTTAAATTATTTTTATCAAAAACGTATTGTTCATTTGGATTGATCATTTGAAGTTAGGTTTAGAATAATAATGTCGCTATAGAAATATTTTTTTATCAAAGAAATGTGATCCAGTATCAAAGATACCTTATTTAACCTATATTAAAAAAAAGTTAATCTAAATTATAAACAACCGCTGGATTATGTAGATGCTTACATCTCACATCTGATTATTAAATATAAAGGCATGACCCTCACGGTAGAATGTGCACCGTTCTAAAAGTAGTTGTTTCCACTGTACATTTGTATAAAGCAATGTTACATATGGAAATTCCCGTTTAGCACCAAATATTATTTTTCCTGAACTTAGAATTATGTGAAATCACAAACGGATATTGACTCGATTTCAAGTCACAAGTCAGAGGCACGTCTCAATATTTACAGAATGTAGGCGGCACTAAGCATATTACCTTCTGCAAGTCTATGTGAGAATGAATCTGAAAGCGAAATATTTTACTGAGCATAACATTGCTATAAAGATTTATCAATACTTCTGCAGAGAGCGTAAAAAGGGACATCTTTAGTGTTCTTTATCAAATCCTGAGAAGAGAACAATGCATATTTTAGGTTTGTGTAAACGTTCATTTGATCGAATAGTGGAAGCAAGCGGATATTTATTGCCAACAAATTCACGAAAGCAAGGAAGGAAAGAAAAGATAGACAGTTTCGATAAGGACCTAGTAAAAAGAGAAATATGTAGAATGTTTGATAAAAACGAAGAAGTGACACTTAGAAAGTTGAAGATTTGGCTGAAAACTAATAACGACATTGAAATATCAAAAACTTTATTATGGAAAACTGTAAGAAATGCAGGCTTCACCTTTAGAAAGTATGCTGGTGGAAAAAACATTATTTGTGAAAAGCCACATCTGGTAGCTCTTAGAAGCAAGTATTTACGTGAAGGGAATGCGCGAGAATGGTTATGATATTGTGTATTTAGATGAAACTTGGATCAACGCTCATCATACAAATGAAAAGGAATGGCAGTTAGCAGATGGAAGTATTAAAAGATCAGTACCAAGTAGTAAAGGGCAACGTTTGATAGTTGCACATGCAGGTAGCAGACATAATGGGTTGTTGCAGAATGCTCATCTAATTTTCATTTCAAAATCCATTGACAATAGAGACTACCACTCCGAAATGAATGGGCATATATTCGAAGACTGGATCGAAAAAAGTATTCTTCCAATATTAGATAGACCTTCTTGTCTGATAATGGACAATGCTTCATACCATAACGTAGTGAACGTAGAAGATAGAATCCCAACATCATCAAGTACAAAAGATGCAATCAAAACGTGGCTCATAAAAGAACACATACCATTTACCGACAGGTACTTGAAACCCGAATTGCTTAACCTTGTAAAACAGACACAACGAACAAAGAGATTTAAAATAGACAAGTTAATTGAAGAACATGGTCATAGATGTTTGAGACTACCTCCATATCATGCACACTTAAATCCTATAGAGCTAATTTGGGCAAAAGTTAAAGGACACGTAGCATCTACAAATACAACTTTCAAATTATGTGATATTGAGACTCTTACAAATCAGGCTCTTATCAAATATACATAAAGACTACTGGGTGAAATGTGAGGATCATGTGTTACGCCAAGAAGAGGAATATTGGAAAAAGGAAGGTTTGTTGTTTGTTCAGCCGAAAACAGTAATCGACCTATTTGACTCGTCTGATTATGAATGATCATTACTCTGATTAAGTCTACACTAAAAAAAGTTTGATTTGCAAAATTTACAAGTTGATTTGTAAAACATTTCATTGCTCAATACCACCCAAGCAATTCAAAAAAATGTTATAAGCAAACCATCAACCATTACTTATAAAAATTAGCCCGCTTGATTCAATACAGAAGTTCAGATATCTTGGATCAACTATTACAGACAAAATTTCCTTACATGAAGAAATATATGTACTTATTTCAAAGGCAGCGACAACATTTGTGAAACTCACACCAAGAGCATGGAACAATATCAAATTGACTCTACGAACAAAAGATATATTTTAAATTTTTTTTACACCTGCCACCATGTAAAATTTTGTGGACACGCCTATGGGTCATCATTGCACTAGATTACTGTAAAATATTTTGTTTATGGTCGAAATAATATTTACATGGGCAAACATCAAAAGAATTCGCCGCTTTCAAATAACCGTTACAGCTAGACATCAAGTAACACATATGTTTTCGCGACATGGACATTTTAACAACGTATGCAAAAATTCATGTGAAATCATCAAGAACTTTTTGAATTATAAATCATAACATCTCGGCAAACGATTCTGAACGGACTATAGTTCATTGTGTCTGGTATTTTTACTGTATTGGTAATATTATCCATTTAAATAATAAACAATAATGGTGATAAGACACTCTTCATTGTCTAGTCCCTTTGAAAACCACTTTGTATGTCCTGCACTTTCATTCTCTTTGTATATGGCTCTTACCCAGTATAATACTGGTCCTAATATTCCATACTTTTCAAGAATACTCCATAGTAATTATCTATTTATTCTCTTGAGATAACTGCCAGTAACAACATATAGAAGACATTGTATGAAGTCCACCATCAAAAGCTCCTTGGACATGGAACGGAAGTCAACTTGCCCATGCAGCCCAACACGACGATGCCATTCACAAGCTTGGAAGAAAAGAACAAACATTTTTAGATTTACCCCAGTGCTACCAGGCCAGAATTGGGAGCAAAGAATAGCAGCACTGTTTACGTTCCATGTATACGTTGCATGTTGTAAAAGGCGAAATCATGCTGAAGTTGGATGTATCAAGCAAAACAGTGCAGAAGTTGCTGTAAACTGTTACACAACGAATTATCATTAATCTGTTGTGAATGTTTCTTATCATTCCAAAAGGGTAGACACAAATATTGACAAAGATGATGTCGTCAATATTATTGGAGATCTCAATGATGATGTGTACATCCTTGATGACAAAAATGGTCTTATCGTTGTAAATCCAGACCTGTTGCTATCAGGAACATTGGTTGTGTCATCACATTTCTGTGCTCGCAAGTAAGTCTGCTCTTCTTTATTTATTTGAATTATTGCTATAGCGATATTTTGAGGAGAGCAGTAGCCTACTGGATAGTTAGCTCGCTTGCTATCACAAAGTGGTCGACCGTTTCAAGGTGCATTCTTAAAACAGGTAAATTCAAACTTTGTGACTTGTCTGGTGAACAATTTAAGTATAGAAAACTAGCTGTCAATGTTGATAGAAAGGTGTTTAAGTATAGAAAACTAGCTGTCAATGTTGATGGGAAGGTGTTTTAAGTATAGAAAATGAACTGTTAATGGGAAGATATTTAAGTATAGAAAATTAGCTGTCATTGTTGATGGAAAGATGTTTAAGTATAGAAACTAGCTGTCAATGTTGATGGGAAGATGTTTAAGTATAGAAAATTAGCTGTCATTGTTGATGGAAAGATGTTTAAGTATAGAAACTAGCTGTCAATGTTAATGGGAAGATGTTTAAGTATAGAAAATTAGCTGTCATTGTTGATGGAAAGATGTTTAAGTATAGAAACTAGCTGTCAATGTTGATGGGAAGATGTTTAAGTATAGAAAACTAGCTGTCAATGTTGATGGGAAGATGTTTAAGTATAAAAAACTAGCTGTCAATGTTGATGGGAAGATGTTTAAGTATAGAAAACTGGCTGTCAATGTTGATGGGAAGATGTTTAAGTATAGAAAACTAGCTGTCAATGTTGATGGGAAGGTAGACTTTTCATGTTTTAGACTAATAATATGCTAGAGCATCACTGCTCAACAGAAATAATTCATAGGTTTTCCGACACAGCTCCTTGGCTCATTATGTCAGATGAGCTAGTTCTTGCAAGCTCTGTCATTACGGCAAATTCATATTATATGTATCAAGTGACATATTCTTTCCAGAATGTTGTTTCGTCGTGGATACTCTGAACGCCTCTCTGTTCCGGGCAAGCAGGCCTGCATTGGTTAGAGACATGTGCATACATTCTTAGATGTTGCTAGTCCATCGTCTTCTTTACTCTTCTTCTCTTGCCTGTCACTCTGCCCTCTAGAATCAGCATTTCTATACCATCATCATGTCACTTAAAGTGTCCAAAATACTGTAGCTTCCTTCTTATGATGGTATTTAAAAGCCACCCTTCATTTAGTTTCAGTAATTTCAAAACTTCATTGTTCTTCTTTTTCTCTGTCCATGATATTGTAATATCTTTCTATAGCACTTCATTTCAAATGAATTTTTTCTTTTGGATATTGTCGTTTTTAAAGTCCAAGTACGCATCCATATGTTGCAACTGGGAAAACACATTATCTTAAAAGGGTTACTTGTTGTTATTACTACTTTGCCATAGCTTTCTCATTTGTGTTAATTTGAGAGTTGCAATTGCGAGTCTTCTTCTAATCTTGACTAAGAACCTCCGGAACTGTTTATACTTGCTCCCAGATATTCAAATTTGTTTACACATTCTAGTTCTATATTGTCGATGTTGATCTTTTTTTGTCTGTTGCCATAATTATTTTTTTCTGTGCGTTTAGATATAGATTACCACCGATGATGGATGTACCACGCCATTGGTGTAAATAAAACGGCGACACAACGCATTTCCATTTTCTGAACTACATCCTGCTGGAACTCTAGTTGGACCAATGTCCTGCTAAAAGAGAGACCCAGTGGGAGTTTAAGAATGAACGCTGAAGAAGAAGATATAGATTTTGGATTTCACTGTATTTCTTTGTTGTTGTGATTAGCTGTTTCAGTCCCTCAGGATGTGTAGTAAGGAGGACTGTGTCGTCTGCATATCTTATTTCTGGAATCTTGTACCCACCGATATTTATTGGATGAAACTCATTTTCCTCTAGTTCTCTTACATTTCTCATTATATTCTCTGCACAGATGTTAAAAAGATAAGAGGAAAGAATACACTCCTGTCTCACTCCACTTTGAACAGTGAATCATTCAGATGTTTCTCCCTCCACCCTTACTGCTTCTGGTTTGTGATATAGTATTTCAATAAGATGTATTAGATGTTTGAGGAAGCCCATATCTCCCTTGATGGACTACAGCTGTTGATGTTTAACACAATCAAAAGCCTTGGTGTAGTCTATGAAACAATGTGTAAATCTAAGCTGTATTCTCTACATTTCTCATACTGTTTATTGTCATTTTGTAGCCGTGCAGATTGATGTGTGTTTAAGTATTTGTGAAAGCTGGTAAGTCTCAGCATTCACTTTTTGGCACTTTGTGTCAATCTCTCTGTTGAGTTTGCCATCCTCCGTAAATATGCTTCCTAGGTATTTAAACTCTAGGACTAGCTTTAGTTTTGTACCATTGACAGATACATTTAACTGGCCTGGTGTTCCACTTAATATCATAGTCTCTGTTTTAGATGTTTAGTTTCATGTTGTGTTGTTCACAGGTTATTGAGAGTCTGGTTTCTGGTGTAAGAAATGCCTAACAGCCTGAATTGCACTAGAGTAATTCAAAACCCTGTGAACCCCAGAAGTTAGACACACAAGAAGAGGGAAGATGGAGATCATCCAGACAGCAAAGGTGAAAAGCTAAGACAGGAAGTGGGAGACCAAGAGAAATGATGCTAGACAGCTTGGCATTGAGGATTGAGGAGCTTCAGCATCAGAAGTGATTGATAGCACACGAGACAGAAGATTAGACAGACAAAACTAAATCCTTTATTGTACTTTAAGGATTGCCATATATTTGTGTATGCTTATTAAAGCTTTATTCTTTTTTATTATTTTCAGATCTGTACTAAATGAAAAGTTTAAGGTAAGTAAGCTCATATTGTTTTTTAAGTTTGAAATATAATTACATTTTTAGCTGTGTTTTACACAATCACAGCAAAAAAATATGCATGACAGTCCCCATCTAGCACAGCTGTATCTACTCATCCTGATATATAATCTGGATTGTGAATGCAGGACAGATTACCAGATACATGAACATGTCCTTCAGATCTGTTCTCACCATCTGAAGACAGACACCTAGGAATACAAAACCGTTTTTCAGTTTTATCCAAGAAATGAATTTTGAAGTCTTCAAGACCAATGCAGAAGAAAAAAAGATTCACAAAGAAAACTATTAAAAATGCGGTAATACAGAAAGATATTGATAATATCTTGGACACAAAGAAATAAACAGTGAACTGAACATAATAAAAGTGAAGAAAAGAGGCTGACAAGAAACAGCTTTATGTATCAGACCATTCCAGAAGTCAGGCAATTGGCGCAAGTAAAATGGTGGCACAATACATTTCTGTTCTCTGAATTACAGCCTGCTAGAAATCTAGACTATCCTGCTATAAGAGAGAGATCCAGAGGGAGTTTGAGAATGAACGCTAATTAATAATGGTTGTGTTAATCTTTTCAAAGTGGCAAACACTGCTTTGTTGTTACTTTGACTCATACCCTTATTGATGTTCAAAATCCAGTTCTCTTTGACTCCTTTCATCTTCCTTTATATTTTATTATTTAAGATGCTATACTGCCATGTTGCGACAAGGTTTTGTTTCTTTATCTTATTTTCTTCAGTTCTCTCTGTGCATCGTATAACTTCATTATGTTGTCGGTGAGCATACTTTGAGCACTCTTTTTTCCCCACCTAACTTTGTTGTTCCTGTATCTAGTAGTGCATTATTCATGTTGTCTGTTAATATGTTGACAATCTTGATTTCTTGAAAAAAAATTTTTTGGTTGCAGGGAGTGGACAGTGGTAACAAACAAATGCTCTATGGGAGCATTATTCATAGCCTGTTCCAGACAGTTCTGAAAGATGGCATTAGGAATGAAAAGACTATCATGCAGGCAGCAAAATTGTTGCTTAAGTCAAACAAGTTTCTTCATGAAATGCAAGTTATTTTCTATTCGATTTAGTTCTTTGTATGACACAACAGAACGCTGCGAAATGAATACTATTATTATAAAAATTCATATCCATAATTTCAAAGGTTCTTGTGGAATAAAATAATACCAGCTTGTACATGCAGAATGAATTAGATGGAAATTGTATGTTACGTAATAATTTCCCATTATGTTTTTTTGTGTGTTCTGTGTAGGATCGGTTTATTACATTAAATGCATTTAATAATAATTTAAAAAAAAAGAAAACATCTTGCATTTATCTTTCGTTAAAACAATTGCTGGCAGTTAGACTCAGTTCATGATGAAGGGGTAACATTAGAATTAGTAGCCGCCGAAGACGGATGTGTCGGGCCATTGGCGCAAATCAAACGGCAACACAATGCATTTCCATTCTCTGGACTATATCCTGCTGGAAATCTAGAATGGTTCATGGTCCTACAACAGAGATCCAGCAGGAGTTTGAGAATGAACGCTGAAGAAGAATTAGTAGAAATGTTTATGATGTGTAGCAGAAAATTCAGAGAAGATAATGACACAATCATATTAATAGTAAATATTGTTTCTCCAAACATGAAATGACACATTCTACAGAAACACTGTTCATGCAATATTCTGAAACATTTTGCAAGCCAGTATTATTGTGTTCCTTATTCACCATTTCAAATTATAGAGGTGGGTTATTAGAACATTTATCTCTCAGTACAGGTGATGTGTGTTCTATCCATCTTTCATCTTCCATTGGAACGCTTTCTTCAACAATTCTCTTCAATTTTTTTCTGTAATTAACTAGCCCTACCATTTACTTTCAATATATCTTTCCTATACCTCACTACATCTTTCAAACGTTTTTCTGTGGATGTCTGTGGCTATGTTGATAGCTACAGCTACAAAAAGATCAATAATGCTTGACTGGTTCATTTTGATTATGGTGAGTACATAAACCAGCTTTCTTGTTCAACTGGCCTACTAACAATATGGTTACAAATGTCCACTGTTCAATGAAAATGTTGAAAATACTGAACATGTAGACTTCAGCTCTTTGAAAATTCCTTGATTACTTCTCCTTGATTATTTACTACGTAAATAAAACTTACATAAAACACAGTTTTTGTAGTTTTATTTGACAATGACTAACAGACTATCACTATTGGACTTTAGGGTGTTAACACAAAAAAATACAAATAACAGTATACAAAACATTTTCAATGTTTCAACTGTTAGGTCTTTATCAAGAAAATACAAAACAAACAGTGAAAAAACAATAAAAACATTTTTATATAGTAATGTCCTATACAGGAGATTTTCTATTAACTACCTAGTAGTATAACTATTAGTTGATAATAATAGCTAGATAATAACCACTAGTTAATAATAGTTAGTTATTAGCTACTAGTTAATCTTAAAATTGGTAGATAGATAGTATAACTGCTTAGAATTTCACTTAGTGAAGTTTGCTTCAGTTTGCTGTGCTATTTTATAACAAAGCTGCAATATCTGCACCTTTTGACCAAACCCATTCATATCTGGCAAAGAAATACCAAAGTTTTCTGTTTCTTGTGTTTTGATACATTAAATTGCAATAAACCTATGTAATGGTCATGTATTTGTATTATTCCATTGAAGGTATGGTCGAAATATACAGGAGACCAGTGTGATGGAAGAGATTGGTGAGTATATTCCTTCTCTGGCATCTTGGATTTCCAAACATACTGAACAACCTGGCAACGCTTATGTGCAAAAGTAAGTTGGCATTTTTATTTTGGAACATTCTATTCTATTCGCCTTTCAAGCTTCAACAAATGCTTAGTTCTTTCATTTGCTTGAAATATGTTTATATTTGTAATTTGGTTTCTTTAATAAACTCCACTGCCTTTTGTAGCTCACACAGATGAGGTCAGCTACTTGAAGCAGTGGTGATGATTAGTTTAGCCAACAGAGGCTGAAAACTAAGACTAGTCAGGCTTTCCTATAATCAGTCTGCCCTATCAAGTAAGAGCGCTGAATATGGATGCAATCAACCAAGAAGTGTACCACAGTAATCAGATGCCATACATATGCACAATGGAATTTTCTAAACCAGTGTTTCCCATGGTTAAAAAAAATAGGCTGGGAATCACCAGTCTAAACGTATTTCATATTTTTTTTATCTTTAGCTAGTTTTTCTGCTTCCTTCTATGTCTGTCACATCCCTGCTGTATTCTGTTATAACTAGTGAGGTTCCTTTTCTTAACAGGGACTAGGTTATTTTAATTATTGCTATAGCGTTTAAAAGATTTAACATTTTGTGACCTTGTGTGATATGAACTTCAGTCTCCATTATTTTGTGATGGCTTATGTGATATAACCAAAATGAACTTCATCCACAGTTTAAAGAGTAGTGCCTCACAAAAAAAGGCTTAATTAAAAAAATATATATATATTAAGGAATATCTCGCTGTGAGAAAATCATCTTTCTCAAACTATACTTCAGATTCTCTGATATACTCTGTTTGAGGATTGATTTCTGCCATACAGTTTATCTTCAAAGCTGGTGGTTTTAGGCCAGATCTTTATCTTTCTCCTTAGGTCAGCATATTGAGACCAGTCCTGTAAGATTTTCTGCTGTTGTATTTGACATATTGCAGGGGCACTAACTAGTTTTGTTATTGCTGAATTTGATGTATAGTGTTTTATTTTGAAGTTACCAATTCGGAGGTGCAGTATGATAACTTGGTCCCTTTTGGACAATTAATAATAACCATCATCCTGGTCTCTTTTGGACAGTTGGTAATAACCATCATCCTGGTCACTTTTGGACAATTGGTATTAACTGTTGGTCTCGTCACTTTTGAACAATTGGTAATAACCATTGTTTGCATTATTATATTTCATGTTATCTTTTTTATAACAGCCTACGCTTCCTCGTAGCTAACAAGGTAGTCTTGCGAAAAGTTTCCTTCTTTGGCAGTGCTATCTACAACTTCATTTCCTGTGATGTTCATCTGAAAGCATCCATAAATAATAACCAAACTGTCAAAGAATAGCTAACAAAGTGGAGAGTACCATAGTAAATACAAAGCGATAACACTAATAATAATGTGTTATTGTCACTAATTACTAATATACCACAAATGACCCCTACCATCAAATGTCACGCAAGGAACAAATCATCATCTTCAGACTATGAACTGGCCACAACAGACTAAGAAGTCACATGTTCTGAAAACTGAAGATTGGCGAGACAGACCTGTGGACTGAGCCCAGAGACTGCAGAACACATTCTTCATGCCTGTCAACTCTACCAAGAAGAGGGGGAAAAAATATGGCCTACTGAGACGGCACTGCTTTCACGCTTGAGTGGTTCCATGGATGACCTAAAGTGAATCACACAATTCATTGAAGCTATTGGTGCTGTAACCTGATGTTTAACTGAAGAACAATGAAGAAGAAGAAAGACTAATATACCAAATATAAACTTGACAATTGTTCCATTGTATTGAGCATACTTTTTGTGTTTATTACTTCTGTAGTTTGTGGTTGTTTCTTGACAAAAGTGCGTATTGGACTGTAATGTGAAAAATGTCCTTGTATCTTAGTTTTTTACATTTGCTATAATAGTAGTCAGTGACCATAATACATGATCATTGGTGTTATCGCTTGAAAGCATCTATCGATTGAATCTCTGTGCTCTGGAAATTCTGCAGGGAAATTAATTCTATTAACTTTTCATCCACTTTTTCTCCAACTTCAGTGCATTTGAAATAAAAAGGCAAATTTATAAAATTACAATGCTTGTGTTCTTTACCAGGAGCAGGTCTGACATGATTGTGACAGAAATTCATGACATCGAGGAGAATATCTGGTCCCCTAGGTAAATTTTAAGTTTGCTTTGTCTGTGGTTTAATTGTTAAATGGATTTAACTTTGTCAGCATCAGAGCTCTGTGGGTCTCACCAATGGTTCACTAGACAAACCAAAAATGCAACAGAAAACCTTAGTAGATGACATGCCTTTATATTGAGATTATCTTCTTATAGAAGCTTTATGGCACGTCTTCGATACAATCCCGTAGTCGTAACCTTCGATAACAGTTACAATGTTGTTCCGACAGGCCGATGTTGTTCGTGAAATAATTACAGGCACGGCGTAGGTGGGCGGAACAACAAAGAAACCTGTCACAAGGGCCAAAGTTGTGCCCTGATGTAGACGTCTGTTTCGGTAGCATTAGACTCGAAACACCATCGAGTCGAATTGCTGCTGGAACATAGGGCTGAGCACTTATGGGAATGCCCCACTTTCTGTGAGGCTAGTTTCTAATCAAGAATCAAGAGCTCTGCCATTCTGGTAACTCCCGTTGTGAAATCTGGTAGATTGAGTATTGCAAACACAATCTGTACAGGCAGTAGCTTTACTTCAAGCAGGCTAAACCATATTGGACCCGCATGCGAAAGGTCTCACCATTGGCCCAACAGATCAACCACAATGCAACAGAAAACCTCTAGTAAATATACCTATATTCAAAATAAACACATATAAAACAGAGACTATGAAGATAAGCAGAACACCAGACCAGTTAAATATATATGCCAATGATACAAACTAAAGCAGGTGTCTGAGTTAAAATTTTTAGGAAGCATCTTTACAGAGTATGGCAAACTTGATAGAGAGATTGAAACAAGATGTCAGAAAACCAATTATGTGACTTACTATGTATCGCCAATACTCGAACACCCATCAATCTGCAAGGCTACAAGATGACAATTGATAAATGTTATTTTTATACCAACTCGGTGTTACCAATGTCACACATGACCCTTGATAAAGACACTAGCAAAAAATATCACAGTACGTGAAATGAAATGTTTTAGAATATATACAGCCTTTAGCAAGCTGGGTTGTGCCTGTCACCTTTTCTTTTTTTTAAATTTGGGTTATTTTTGGTGGGTGTTTGGAAAATGAAATAACTTTTTTGTTTTTATACATTTTGAAATACTTTTGCACATTTAAATAAAGAATTTATACTGCACATGTGTGTGTAGTTTGTTTTGAGAGAGGTTTGAGAAAGTAGTGAAGACATTTTTTTCACTGCATATATTGATCTAAGTTGTATAGTGCTTTGTTTTAGGTGTGATGGTATGTGTGCTTTTTTAATTGTGTGGGTGTTATGTCTATTGTTTGTCAGCTTCTTGTCTAGGAAAACAAATATGTGGAACCTGGTAGCACAGTGCCCATGTATTTCTGAGGCATAAAAAAAGTGCAGAGTGGCAACACTGACCTGCCAAGCATGTTGTAAGAGGTGGCTGAGAATGTTTTGGAAAATGGGTTAGCGGTTCTATTCCATAAAAACTCAAGATGATCAAAAAAAACCTTGCTGGTCAGATATGTCAGGCCCAAAAGTGCAAATATCGCAGCCAAGCTGTAAACCGTGACATAACACATTCCTTTCTCCAAACTACATCATCTTGCTATCAAAAGTTTATGAACAAATATGGAAAAATAAATAGTGTACAGAATTTTAATATTCCTAGAGCTCATGTAGAAAATAGATATGCCGGGCAGGAAGGTACAAAATAATGCAGATCTGCTGTGAAACCAGCAGCACAACATACTTCACGCTCCCCAATGGAAACCACATCAACTTTTTGTGTTGGTTATGGGAGAGCGAATGCAGAAAAGGATTAATATTCATTTGACATGTTCACTTGATAATCACTATCAAAGTAATGGAAGGAAAATAAACTAGGAATAAAACTGGTACATCATTTTAAAATTCTGTCGCCTAGGGCTGCCGAGAGGTCTAACACATCTTAGTCTACATCATTTTATACATATAGATGTCAACTAGTATGGATTCTCCATATTGATGCAGATTTCGGGCAGAAAAAAAATCATTTAAAGACAATTATAAAAAAAAAGTAATAAATAAAGGTCATTTGGCGTTAAATTTCCTAGTAATTATTACTAATGTGAACATTTTTATCTCATGCACATATTGATAGGTAGAAAAAAAATATTTTATTCTGGGTTTTTTTTGTGTGTGGTAAATGCAATACGGACGTTTTTGATTGAAATACAGAAATAATGATCATGCAATGGATCCCTGGGCATAGCGATATAACAGGAAATGAAGTAGCGGACAGACTTGGCAAAAAGAAGTGCCTCAAAACAACAAAAGCAAAGACCTTGTAGTATTGGAACAGTCCAACAGATTCTCAGAAGCAGCACCTGGGAAATCAGGCTCAACAGATAGGCAAATGGGCTGACTGGTTGAAATGTATTTAGTGAAATACTGACAATAGGATACTGACTAAACAAACTCTGCAGGAGAAACCAATCCCTTATCTTTCAGTTTCGAACACAACATGCAAGGACCAATAGCGATTTAAACCGTATCAAACCCCAGCAACTACCCACTTGTAGACACTGCTCTCATCCCAATGAAATAGTAGAACACCTCCTTATTGACTGCCCTCCTTTTCAACTGTCAGGAAAAAACTTCCACACACCCTTAACAGTCGTCACTAACTTACTGTATGGATCACTAAATTAACTTCAGAAGACCTGCACTTTTTAAGAATGGCATTGTGCTGACAAGAGTAGCATTACTCATCAGCATTTAGATATACACAACAACATGGACAGCTCATGCACGTATTGATGGGTCAAAAAGTTTTTATTTGGGGGATTTTTGTGGTGCTAAATACGATACAGACATTTTTATTGAAATATGGATTTATCAAAATAAGTTGACAGCTATGTATACAATGGTATTTGTTTTTATTGGTATTATCATTGCTATTGGTATTAGAATTGCCAAAGTTAGTTAACTATATCATTGTTTTTCTGTAGATTTGGTCTGAAGGGCAAGATTGATGTGACTGTCAAAGCTAAGGTATGTTTACACTGAACAACACTTTAAAAACTGTTGCTGTAGTGTATTGTTAATTAAGTTATTCACTCGTCAACCAGCAGACCCAAGTTTTAGTTCACTCGTTATTTGTGGTTTAAAATCAAATTTACTCCTGTAGTTCACCCACCCGTAGGAAGTGTGGCACCAGGGCGTATGCTCTAGAAAAGTTGAGGAATGGTACTATCATCAATACGGCAACACTATTCAGATGGTTTCTAGTCAACCACTGACTAGGCAGCTGAGCACTTATGGGAAAAATGTGCCATGACACTGATTCATAACTGTGGTTACCATTACTTTTTATCAAAATTGTTTTGAACAAATCAAAGAAACAATTCAGTTGATTTCAGAATTAATTATTGATCTAACTAAAATGGATGCAAATTATTTGTTTTTCTTCTTCTTCTTCTGCGATCAGTTTCCTATGCTCATAAGTCTATACAGGAAGGTGGGCCGCCTCCATGAATTCAGTCGTCAGCAGGAGGTCCTCACGGTTGCCCCACAGCTTCACCTTCAGATCTGTCTCTTGAGGCCATATTTTGGTTCTCACGTCATCAAAGAGTGGGCATGTCTGCAGAATATGTTCTGGAGTCTGGGGACCCTTTTGACATGGGCATTGGTCAGTTTGGGCAGCCTTAATTTTGTGGAGATGTGCTTGTAGTCTGCAGTGTCCTGTGCGAAGTCTAAAAATTGTGGTTTGTTGTGACCTGTTTAGCTTTAGAATAGGGTCCTGTGGAAAGTTACTGCCTGTTCTCTGACTCCATGTATGTTTGTATATTCCTTTGATGAGGGTTTTTGCTTCAGTCAGTGATATTCTGTGGTGGAATTGTTCCTTTTTTGCACCTGCTTTTGCCAGTCTGTCAGCTCCTTCATTTCCTGCTATTCCACAGTGTGCAGGGATCCACTGCAGCACAACTTTATTGTTAGCAGATAGTTGATTTAGAAGTTCTACAGTTGTTTTTGTTAGGAGATCTTTAGGTTCCTTTTGGATGGTTTGGAGTACTGACATGCAGTCACACAAGAAGACTATGTTAGCTCCTTTGAGCCTCCGTTCCTCTAGAGCCTTTGATGCTTCCAAGATTGCTTGTAGCTCTGCCCTGTAATTTGTTGATAATTTGCCAGTAGCAATTGAGAGTTCTAGTTTTGGGGTGTTTGGTATGAGTATTAGTATCCCAGCTCCTCCTTTCTTTACTGCACCCTCTGATGATCCATCTGTGAAGACATGAATCCACTGTGAGGTAGGGTATTGGGTGTCTAGGTGATCAAGTGTTTTTGCCTTAAGGGCAGTAGGGGTTTCCATAGTTTTGCTCTCAATGCCTGGTATTGTAAGTTTTGCTGTATATATGGGTGAAGTGTTTGTGATGTTGCAATATGCTTCTAGCTGTTCCCATTCATCCGGATTGTTGCTGGTTACTTCTTTATTGGCTTTCATAAGTTTTTTTGATAGGTGATTGAAGCTTGGTCTTTTCAGTCTGTTTTTTGTTAGTTCTTTTGTTTTTTCATGCATAGGGTGATGTTTCAGACGTCTAAATTTTTCTGTCATTATTGTGATTTTCTCATCCCTGCGGTCTGTTAGGTTTTGTAATCCTGCTGTTGCTTCCATTGATGTTATAGGTGTGCTCCTTAGTCCTCCTGTTATGATTCGGAGACCTGCATTTTGAATTTTGTCCAGCTTTTGAAGATTGGTGTTTGCTGCTGTTGCATATGTGGTCAATCCATATTCCAGAGTTGGACGAATGTGACCTACATAGACTTGTCTTATGGTTTTTATGTTGGCTCCCCAATCTGTCCCAGATAGTTTTTTCATTATTTGTAGTCTGCGTGTGGCTTTATTTTCTGTCTCTTCAATGTGTGATCCCCAAGTAAGTCTTTTGTCAAATTTTAGCCCCAGGTAGACTGGGGTGTTTTCTTTTGGGAGTGGGGTATTGTCTAGAGTGAGAGTATAATTTTCAGGCTTTGTGGAGAGGGTGAAAAGTGTAGTGACGGTCTTACTTTTGTTTATTTGAACACCCCAGGTTTTTGCCCACTCTTCAACTTTGTTTATTGCCTCCTGCATTCTAACTTTTGCAACTCCAATGTATTCTGATTGGGTCCAGATAGCAAGATCGTCTGCATGGAGAGCTCTATGTACATATGGTGTGAATAGTTTTGGCAGATCGTCTATAAAAACTATAAAGAGTGTGGGGGACAGAATTCCTCCCTGTGGGACACCTTCTGTTATATTGACCATTTTACTTTTCATTCCCTGGAGTTTGACTCTTGCATGTCTGCCTCGTAGGAAGCTTTTTATCCACTGAAACATTTTGCCTCTGATTCCTTTCTGGGCAAGTTTTAGCAATAGCCCCTCTTTCCAGACTTTGTCAAAGGCCTTTGTGAGGTCAAAGAAGGTGGCTAGGAGTTTTGATTTTTTCTGGAAAGCATCTTCTATTTCCTGGGCAAGGTATGTTGTTTGGTCCTCAGTGCATCTGTGTTTTCTGAAGCCTGATTGGCAGTCATCTAGAAGATTGTTTTCCTCCAGGTAGTTTAAGAGTCTGTTATTCACCATTTTTTCCATGACCTTTCCTAAGCAACTAAGTAGACTGATAGGGCGGTAACTTGTTTTGTTGGTTTTTGGTTTTCCTTTCTTGGCAATTGGAATTATTTCTGCCTCTTTCCATTCTTCTGGGAAGATCCCTTGCGCCCATGATTCATTAAAAAGGTCTAGGATTCTGCTTCTACCCACAGGACCTAGGTGTTGGAGCATTTCATTTGTGATTCCATCGGGTCCAGGGGCTTTCTTCTTTTTTAGATTTTGAATTGCCATGTTAAGTTCTGATTTGTGAAAAGGTGAGGTCATTGTGCCTGGGCAAGGTTGATGTTTATTTACAAGGTTTTTTGTCTCTCGTCTTACTTCAGCAGTTCTTGTTCTAGTTATCTTAATTTTGCTTTCTTCAGCATAGGAGTCTGCTAGAATATTTGCAGCTTGTGTGCCAGTGTAGGACTTCCCCTTGTCTTCTATGATGATACTACTTTGGGGGTTGTTTTCTTCATTGAGACACTTGATAAGTTTCCACATTTTTGTTGAGTCTTTTTCCATGTTGAGTGTTGCTGTTTTTTCTTTCCAGCTGGATCTAATGCTGTTTAGCTTTTCTCTCCTGAAAATTGCTTGCAGTCTATTGTGTTCAGTGATATTGGTTTCTGTTGGTCTAGTTTCCATCTTGGATCTTGCAGCAGAGGCTTCATCATGCATAACCTGGAGTTTTTTGTTCCAGAAGGGTTTGTAGTTTTGTCTTCTTCCTCTAGGTATACTGTTGTTGGCAGCTTCCAGGATTATTCCTGTTATTAATTCTGCATCTTTCCGTATATTTCTTGCTGTAAGATGTGTTAGTAGTTTTTCCTCTGTAAGGCGTTGGTAAGTGTCCCAGTTAGCCTTTTTGTAGTTCCAGCTAGCGATTTTGTGTTGTTGCTTTTCTGTCTTGTGGTTCCCTTTTATTGTTAATATTACGGGCTTGTGGTCACTCCCACCAAGCTGATTTGTTTTAAAAATTATGTATAACAATTTTATGCAATTTTTATTGGTCTTTTTTATCAGTCAATTTTTATCAGTCCACATCAGCACTCATTCAAATAAACCAGCACAAATTTTCATGTGGTTTCAACTGTGGAGCATTAAGTATGTTGTGCTACTTTTTAATTTGCACCATATAGGTAGGTAGGTACCATTGCAACAACCTGGCATTTGGATGACGATAATCTTTCATGTACTAAGCTAATGAAACTATTAAGTGGGGTGGCCAGTTCCTTTCCTTGCTGTGTTTATCTTCCCCAGCTCATGCATCCAGTAGCCTTTTACAACTTGGTTGGCTGAAAGAGCGGTCATGTCAGGCAAGAAATCACGAGCCAGGTTTTTTGTTTGTCCTGAAGTGGTTTCAAACCTAGCATGCTCTACCCCAGTGACAGTAAACTACTATCTACTAGGCTACCACAATCCTCCTAGACCTAACATATCCATTTTCGACATGCTTTTGATCTGGCTAATCTTCCCTAGACTGTGACAGTCTTCATATCTGTTACCAGGTGACAGGTATGTAGCTTGCTCATGACGGTTTATCACCCACTGTTCCCGTGGATGTCACCAGCCAAAAACATGTCCCTCTGCCATGTTTTGGCTGCAGGGACCAGAAAGTATCATTCAGAGATATTCTTTGTCTTATGCAATCACAATTCTCATTCAGTCTCTGTCTACACTGCCCGGACACGATCCCAAGGTGTTGGTCAAGTATTTCAGACAGGCTTCAAAACTACCTGTTTCCAGGATCCCCATGAGGAGGTTAGGGATTTAGCTCTACTATCCCTAGAAGTTGCATGAGACCAATGCAAAGTCATTTGCATCTATATCATCTCTATTGTACAAATGTGAATGTTATATAATCACTTTTATTTACAGTTGCGGAAACTGAACAATCTTGAGGAAGTTAAAATTTTACCTCTTGAGCTTAAGACAGGAAAAGCCAGCTTTTCTCATGAACACAGAGGCCAGGTTGGTATC
This sequence comes from Meghimatium bilineatum, assembly GCA_034231615.1. NCBI lineage: Eukaryota > Metazoa > Mollusca > Gastropoda > Stylommatophora > Philomycidae > Meghimatium > Meghimatium bilineatum. Next base: position 22,994,756 of record CM067309.1, read on the forward strand.
TTGTTAATTATTAGTGGCATCTGAAGTTAACCCTATTTAGTCTAAAGTGGTGTTTCCCAACATGGAGCCCATGCCCCACAGGGGCAATTTGATTGTTGGGGGGGGGGAGGGGATTCGAACAGGTTGTAATTAGGCTTCAGTTAGGGAATAATTCAGTTTTTGAATATACAAAAATATGTATATGTTTCTGGGGGGAGGGGGGGCATCAGAATTTTAGAAAGGCGTATGTGGGATATGGTAAAAAAAAAAAAGTTGGGAAACACTGACCTAAAGTTATTTCCACTTTATATTGCTGAAAGTGATTAATATGAGCAATGTAATGAAGAACAAACATCACCAAAGAAAACATAATTTTCTCACAACGAAGTTGTTTTGTGTTGATGTGAATGTTGTGTGATGCATGATCACATGGTTGGAAAACTGGAGGAAGCAGAAATATTGTTTTTCATAGATAAATACAGAGGATATCACAGACAGAGAATGAAATAGATGCACTGGTAATAATGAGCTGTGGAGATCCCAAATTGCCTGTGCCAGCCGATATGGCACTTGCTGTTGACAAATGAGGTTAGTGGTGTCCATGCTTTTGTTTTTTTTACTGCTCTTTAGGTTTAAAAAGACATTTTTCTCTGCCTGCTCTTCCTCCTGTTATTTTTCCATATGACTAAATCTTGTTCCATAAAGAGTAACAAAATTGTGTTCCCGCTCTTTCTGTCAGGTAACTCTTTACTCCATGATGTGTTCTGACAGGAGGGAGGACCCAGGAGAAGGAGTTCTACTATATCTGAAACATGGGGAGATGGAAACAGTGCAGGTCAAACCACAGATCAAATCTGGTAGGTTTATTGATATCTTCTGAATTATTTATTCATAAAAATCATCATCAAGTGCCGTCTCCGCAACGAAGGTTGGCTGCAACGTATCTCCAACATCTCCTGTCTCTTGTCTTGGTGGTGCACTCTGCTAGACTGTAACCTGTCCATTGTGTAATGTTACTCTCCCACGTGTATCTCTGCCTACCTCTTGCTCGCTTCCCTTTGACTTTACCCTCAAGTAAGGTCTTCAATAGGGTGTCATATCTTTTAATGTGTCCAAAGTATTTTATTTGCCTGATCTTTATTTCTCATAAAAATAGAGTACATTTAACATTTGGTGTATAATATTTGTTGATGACAATTTTATATAAAAGAAAAAAACCGGATAATATCTACAGTTTTTATACCAACACTCTGCTACCAATGTCAAACATGGTCTAACAGCCATGCAGCAATGAAGTGTCTGAGAAAAGCTGCAATGGTTACTAAACTAGATAAAATAAGAAATTAGGAAAAGAGTTAGTATAATATTATGTATTGAACATATAGAAAGACAACAAGTAAAATGATTCGGTCACCTTATGAGAATAAACCCAAACCAAATATCAATAAGAGCATATAACAAAAGAATATCCGGGCGTAAAGCCAAAGGTATACGAAGAAAACGGTGGATAGTAAACATCAAGATAGCCTTGAACTACATGCAACCACAGCGACACATCTGGCATTGGAACGACAGCTTAAGCTCCCACCCCTACGTTTAACGGTAAGTGTGAATACGGTCAACCATCATTCACCTGGGGACAGACAGACAATTTTATAGTATCTTCTGCATATTGGTCATCAATGATGTCCTTGTGTTACCATACCTGAATGGGGAACAAAACAATAGCATTTTGAGCTACCATGCATATTGTAACAGACAACAAAGGAGGGTTGGGCATGGCATTGTTGAAAATCAAAATAGCTCAGAATACCATGTTGAGATTAGATGTATCAAACCTAAAGGCACAGATATCACAGCCAAACTTAACCACGACATAACACATTTTGTTCCCCCACTATCTATCTCTATCTATCTATGTTCCTTTCAATGAAATAAAAGACAGCTATCACCTCCAAGACAAGCACTGCAAAGAGATAGGAAAATGTTTACCACCACACACATTTTAAATGCCAGAAATATAGACACAATTAAGAGATAATGCAATGAAAAGTTCTGACCCAGTAAGTCTTATGAAGCGACACAGAAAACAATAGACAACCACCCAGAACGATGGATTCATGTCTACAAATATGGTTCTGCTTTCAAAGCCACCATCAAAACAGGTTATGTTGTCTATGTAGAATATTCAGACAAAATACCTTATGAGTTGTTTGATGCCTGTGGGGTGATATGCTCTAACTATGAAGTTAAAATAACAGCACTAGAAATTGTTTGGTGTTTTCTCTTGCTTGTTTTACTTGAATTCTTCCCAACCTAAATTTAAGAGTCTTCTAAGACATTTATTTTTAAATGAATCTAATTTCTTCTCCAGTGAAACCTGCTTTTTTCACTGGACTATATTCTCTCTGGACTACATCCTGCTAAATTGCAGAAATGTGATCATGAATCAAGGAGAATGTTATCAATAGAATTTCGGATATTGTCATCATCTGTACACTTTCTACAATAGACATTTGATTCTGCTTGCTCCTTTACACAAGCAAGCCTTTTCAACAATACACAAACCCTGTAGAACAAGCAAAGATCGCTGTCATTGCGTTTATTTAGATGTTTGTATCTTGTATATAGAAATTTAAGTAACTTTTTATTATGTTTTTGCCTAGAGGTTATTTTCGGCCTGCTCTTATTGGTTCTCAAACTGCTAAGAATTCTTTAAATGTCTGCAACTAGCACAAATGACATTTGTGTCCTGTTCTTGTCTGTTTAGCAGATGGAAGTATCCCAACCCGTGATGGTAAGTTAGGCTTTCGATGTGCATTTTGTCATATCTATCAGTAATGGGGGTTAAAACACTTGACCAACCTTTTCTCCTGTATTCATTTTTTACATACCAAGGTATACTTATCATTGTAATTTAAGTGTATTTTATAATTTTTAAATTACAATATTTACAGTGCACTGGCTTTGCATGAGTGGCCCTGGGTTCATTTCCTAGTTAAGGCAGAATTATTTTTCAGACCGCATCAGCTCCTGGGTTGATCCAGCCTTAATTGGGTACTGGATTAATCCGGGAAGTAAAGACTGTGAGGGAGAGGAGATGGCTGTCGCCCTCATATAGCAGAGCCACTGAAATATGAGATCACTAACATCTCACACCCCTACATCATTCATAAATGCTATGAGTTAGCTTTTTTTTTTAACCGCATGTTAACAAGATGACTGCAGTAACATGCAGCTTAGCTTATCACATTTTGGCATTTGACAGTTTATCATACCTTGCTTTTATTTTATCTTCTCCGACAGGTCTTATGCAGATGAGGAATACTTTAGCTTACTATCTAGCACAGAAAGTTAGCAAGAAGTCAACAGATAACCAGGTGACCTATCACCTAGGCCAGTTACCCCAGCCAATTAATAATCAAAGATCATGTAGTGCATGCGCTCATTTACTGAACTGTAGCATCTATCAAAGGTAAACATGGGAAAATTTGATTTTTCTTGCTGTTTAACAGATCAGGAATACAGAGATGAGGTATTTCTCTGTGATCAATTGCACGCTAATGTGTGATCAGCATAATGTTAATTTTAATTTCTCAGATTTGTTCTGGCACCTATTTCCTTATTTCGGTTAACTTCTTAAGTAATTTGTGGTTGAAAAAAATAACCTGACATAATTTGAAATCAATCCTGGCCACCGCTCTAGGGAACAAATCTATTGTGCCCAGTTCTAAGTCGAAATAAGATGACCTGTTTGAAAAAAATAGTCTGATATAATTGGAAATCAATTCTGGCCACCGCTTTAGGGAACAAATACAGACGTCACAAAAATGTTTATGATTTTGATGTGGGGTAACACATTATCTGCTGCATTTGCTCTCTGATAACCAATTCAAATTAAGATAGCAATACTAAAAAAAGCATGATGCTACTGATATATGTATACCAATTGAGAATACTGGAAAAACTATGACTCTGAAGTCAAAGCTATTTATGCTGCTGCAGAGAACTTTTAACATCTAACAAGATGTCACACACTATTGTAATATTCACAGATGCAAAATCAATACTAGAAGCTCTACAATCCGATATACTACTAGTGCTAAAAAGGTATTGTCCATAGTACAATGTATTCTATCTCACTGTAGAATAGCAGGAAATAAGAAAGCTGATCAATTGGTCAAGGAATGTTCTAACATGCAAAAACCTGATGTATCAAACAGCTATTCACCAAAAGGAAGCCGCGGTAAATGCACATCGAAAACCTAACTTACCATCACGGGTTGGGATACTTCCATCTGCTAAACAGACAAGAACAGGTAATCTTTTTTCGACTTAGAACTGGACACAAAAGACTAAGCAGCCATATGTACACAAAATAAAAAAATTGGCATCTCAACAAAGTGTATATGTTGTCAAGCCAACAAAACTGCAGAGCATATCATTCAAGAATGTGCAAATTATGATACATTAAGGTGCACATACTGGCCTACAATACACCTATGAATATTAACCCTTAGTGTACCATTGGCGGAAATATTCCCCCAAAACGGCTCAGTTATTTAGCACTACGGGCGGATTTATTCCCCTTTTGATATGACCATCTACTAAGGTTTTCTGTTGCATGGGTTGTTTATGTAGTGGGCCATTGGTGAGACCCACAGACGCAACTGCATGCATGTTACAGTGTGTAAAACTGATGTTTTCAGGGTTGCCATGTCAGAAAATAATGTTGCGCAGTTTTCAGAAAACATTTTTGTGATTTGATTTATATGTTTTTCCATTTTAAAACTTTCTCACCTCTTGTATCATATGTACACAAACAAAACTTAGACCAATATATGCAGTATTCAATTATTTATTCAGATGTGAGAAAATTATTTTAATATCTCTAATAACAAAAAAGGTTATTCCGTTTTCCAAACACCCATGTGTGTTTGTTTTTTGTGAAAAAACATCTTCATTGCGTGCTCACACCTCTAGTATGACACAAACAGAAAAACAAATTACACACATTTTGTAGTGTGCAGTTCTTTATTTAAATATACAAAAATATATTTTTAAATCTCAGGAAAAACAAAAATATTATTGCGTTTTCAAAACTCACCAAAAATTACAATTTTCAAAAAAAAATTTAGGTTAAAACCTAGATTATCTTTTGACAATGTGCAAATTTTTTGTGTAAAGATATTAAAATAATTTTTGTGCATGCAAATAATGCAAATAATCATGTTTTCTGTTGTTGTTGTATACATGATATGACAATTGTGAAGTTGAAAATTGTGTGGAAAAATTTTGAAATGCTATTAAAAAAATTGCAAATATAATTTCTTGACGACCCTAATACTTGAGCAATGTGTGGCAACATTGATAAAATCCTCCTAAATAGCTATTCCTGTTGTATATATGTTGTTTCATATCCAAACTAATATAATATGGACTAAATGAACTAATAAAACATGAAGAAATTGCATACAATTTCTGTATGTCCAATACTAGGCCTAGCAGGACATACAACGTAACTATTTTACATGTCTAACATGTGGCATCTCTGATACATATTGTGTTTGTGTTATTCAATGAAAATAAACTAACATTCTTTATAATATAACAACGAAAGCACAAAAGCAACAATTAAAACATGTAGATATTACTTTCCACTGCGATCACTTACCATGCCATTTGATAGTAAAATATTTGATGGTACTCCATTTGATAGTAAAATATGGCATCGAAAATGGACAAAGTAGTTTCAGAAATTGGTTGACAAAATCAGCCGACGTTCTCTTCTTACAACTGTAAAGTGTAAAGGAATTTGACCTTAAAGTCTGTGATGTATTCCTAACTGCGTATGGCGGGAATTCTATATCATATGAGCTTTACTTCGTGTGATTGCATAGTGATGAAGCGCGCTACATAGCAACGGAGGTGTGACGCCTACCGCAACTAGTTCCATAATTATGTCAGCATCTATAGACGCCTATAGTGCCTGTAAGGTTAAGAAATAAAACACTGTAACCATCAAATAACGCCAGAGTAAGAGATTAAGAAAGTAAACATTTACTGTGAAAAAAGTGTATTTACATTGTAACAAATATGTCAACATTTTTCACAGGGTTGCTGAAGACACTGTTCTCAGTGACAATCATGCCATGAACACACTTGTTCCAGACTCACTTCAGCACCTTGCAGAGTCTGACCTTATCTACTTCAAGCATTGGATACTGTGTTTAGAAATGGAGGAACAAGAGTCTCAAAGAATGCCTCTGAGCCAGATGTGGCATGCTTCAAGTTCCGAAAGGTTTCACTAAACTTTATTTCAGTATGAGTGTAACAGTGAGAGCACTGTTATTTATTTTCGTATATTAGAACGACTGACACCAAATTTGTAATATATTATGTATTTTTTAATATTTTTGCTTTAGTTGTTTTTTATGCTATCTACTTTTTGCTTGAATATGTTGCTACATATTTTTCTACTTCAATATGTTGCTGAATTTTTAGAACGACGGTATCACAATTGTGATGACTCGGATTCAAACCACTGTAAGAATTGAATTTTTTGCTATGTGTTTCTAAAATATCACTCAACTTTGAAATGTGTGTGCGTGAGTTTCCGTAGCATAAGTTGTTGACAAAGTGCAGATGATGTAATATTTTTTTCCCACTGTGGTTTTGTTTCATGTAGAATGCAAATTATTCAAGGAATGCCAGGTTTAATAATATGAAGACATGCATTTCATAAAATTTAAAAAAAAATGAAACTTAACTGATTTAACCCGACACTTCATAGGAGATGTGAACTGCTATGCCTTTTTCCTAAGGATCTCCTATGAGATGCGACTAATATGTGACATTTATTTTGTGGTCTTTAGAAATTTAGACTAACCAGAACTTCTGATAGGAAGAAAACACTTTCTTTGTGAAGTTCCTTGAGTGAGTTCCTTGTTGCAGAAGATTGCATCGAAGTTGTGTTTTATATCAGTTTTTTTCATCTTGTTTCTGGCACAATTATTATGATCTGTGGTTCTCCATGGGTACATTTTTGGTTCAATTTTATATTTTAATTATATGTGTGACTATATGATTTTCTACAACTTTTACACTACAAAGTGTATCAAACAACAAGCATCAGAATAATCGTTCATCCAATTCCTTGTAATTTAACATATAATAAGATATATTTCAAATTGTTTTTAGACTAAATAAATAATAAATGAAGTCTGACTTGTTGTAACATTTATGGGGCTAAATAATAATTCTGCCCAGACTAAACTAATTACATGCAGAATCAGTTCACACTATCAATGCATTTCATTCTGGTAAATCAATGCATTTAATTTATATTTGCAATAGTTTGTCGTAATTCATTTTGATGATGGGGTATGATTAGAATTAGCAGTTGTGTTTACAATTTGTATTTAATGCAGGATGCAGTGTAGTTAGTTTTACCCTTCATAGACTAACAGACACGAATAAATGTAGATGAAGGTATACAAAAAAGACTAAATCAACATTTTAACTATAAGGTCATTCTCAAAATAAATACAGACGAACAGAGAACAGATGGTACATATAAATATAATAGTATAATCACAAAGACTAGACAGCGAACATTCTCTAGCAACAGAAAAATGCAAGTTAACGAGGACATATGTACACAAATACTTCAAGTTCTTACAATTTATAGCAGAACTGACACACAAAAATAATGATCAGTAGGTCTAATTTTTCTAAACACAAAATTACAAATTATTCTATGGAAACTAGTGTAAACACATTTTCTAAGCACAAAATCACAACTTATTCTATAGAAACCAGTGTAAACACATTTTCTAAGCACGAAACCACAACTTATTCTATGGAAACTAGCAGAAACACATTTTCTAAGCACAAAATCACAACTTATTCTATAGAAACCAGTGTAAACACATTTTCAAAGTCACTTGTTATTTTAGGAGCATGTACACTAAAAGAGGCGGGATAACTTGCTCAAGACCACGGAAAATTCAAGGGATCCATAGGGAAGACTACGTTTTGAAAAGAATGTCACTTGATGACGATGATGTACAGTTTTTCTTTTGGAGGTAAAATCTAACCTGTGTACCCCATGTATTGCTGGTGTCCAGAAAGGGAGCAAAGAATAACAACGCTTTATGCAGCCATTCATGTCATATAGGAGTAAAGGGTGACCAATAATTGGGGGGAGTGGGGCTGAATCCTATTGAATTGACTGACCCATCTCATTGGTCAAAATGACCCAAAAGCCATGATGAAGACAAATGTTTCAGGAGAAAAGTAGTAGATATCACAACAAAGATATTCAATCTTTCTTATTCTAAATTCTTAGATCTCTCTTATGGCAGGACAATGGTACTACTAGATTTTAGAACAAACCCATATTGACCAGCAGCAATGTGAGAATAGAATCTCCAAGAGACAGAGAAAGACCACGAAGGTGGATTGAAGGAGTTCCAGATGTCACAGAAATTAAAAAAGATTAAACTTGCTATAGTCCCAAAACTTGTTGTTATTCGATTCTTCTTCGCCTAATGTTCTCTGCAAGAGCAAAGAAAGAGCATAGATAGATCACACAATTATTGCTAATATGAATCATCATTTGACATACATATTGCAAATAGGTTTCTATAAAATTAATGGACATAAAGTAACCCTTATATTTAACAGGGAGAAAAATGGAGAATGTTTAAGTAATTTGATCATTGTCAGCTCTGAATTGGACATTCCAGAATCACAATGTTTTAACGAAGGCAGAGGTTGCTCAATCACTTTCACCAGGGATCATAGGTAATTACTTCTTTTTTGTCTTGAATATTATGTCTGTGTTGATATGTATTTATCCAGATTTCTTTTAAAATGAATTTGTGGCACATAGCAAAATTGCATTGAAAGTCATTTTAAATTTTGATTAATTTATATTAGATTGTAAACAAATTAGATTATTTATAATTATATCTTTATTGATACACATTATTGATACACATGCATGAGCTAGGACTTGATAAGTCTGCTCAAGATGAAAGAGCATGTGTTAATTTATGTGTAAATTGTTGTCTGTCTCTGCCAAATTGCTAGTTTGGGATGGAAAATTATCAGTCCGTCCGTCATTCAGTGTCCCTATTCTGTCATTTTCCATAAATTTTGCTGTTTTCTGTAGGAGTGAGCATATAGACTTAGTCTGACGTCTGGCTTATTAGCGTGAACATACAAGGAACTTTAGCAGTAGACAATTCATAACTTCTCTTGATCTCTTATGCATAATGCATTTACTTAGCCAATCAGCATCCAAAGATTACATATCTGTATAATTTGTGTGTTGGTGAATCTGTTTTAGTTGACCAAGACTATTTCATAGTAATGAGAGAAATGTTAAGATGGCTTGGCTAAGATATCACATTGATGAGGTGCTGTTTTCTGAGTTAGTAGACATATTGCTTAAAGTTGCCAGATAATTGAGTGTTAGCTGTGCAGAATGAGATTCAATGTAGGCTTTTTACAAAAATGTTTTTATTTGTAGATTTTTGATAATGAAGAAAAAAGAGAAAAGAAATAGATTGATCTCTTTTTTGGTATTCAATATTGCTTCAGCCATAATGGATCAGCATTGACAGATGTTGGATTGGTTGTAAATGATCTTGTTGTGGTCAGCAGTGAAGATGGACTCTACATTGCTCTAGCTACAGGATTTATTCGAAAAATCTCACACAAAATGATTGAGGTGGTAGTAGACAGGTGAGTGCATGTTCTGTCAGGTCTAGGATTAAATAGTGCACGGAAATAGTAGAAAAGCATAAAGTGTAAAACCTTTTTGCTTTATTCTATTTTTTCCTAAAGTAGAACACCTGTCACTGTTTGAATGATTTCTCTTTTCTATTGTCCACTGACTTTACAACATTCAGAAAAATATATTGTGTAATATGACCTTGTCATTAGAGGTTAGGAAGAGAGTTCTGCAGTACTATATAACTCCTATACTAACATATAGATGTGATATTTTGACAATAAACAAACAGGAAAGTGGGAAATTAGAGGCTATAGAGATGTAGTTCTCAGAAGAATACTGAGAATACCATGGACTGCTAGAAAAACTAATATGGAGGTGTTGAAAGAGTCAAATGTGAAACAGATCTTAATCAATAATATAAGAAAAAGACAATCTTCATTTTTTGGCCACTTCATGAGACAGGGAGGTTTAGAGAACATAGTCACAACAGGCAAGATTGGAGACAGAGAGCGACAACATGAGAAAATATAAGACAGTTTGACAACCTTGCACAGCAGGTAAATAACAACGATCTTGGTACATAATACTGGAGATAGAGAGCTGTGGAGAGCCATGATCATCTACGCCCGTTGGCACGACACCTGATGATGATGATTGTTCACTGTGTATTCCAGTAAATATTTGGTACAATTTCAAGTAGGCCTACATATTTGGTAATATTGGTGAAGCTATATGTATTCATAGTTTGAGGTGGGGGCCTACCCTTAAGAATCTGTCTGGAGTGAGGTGACAATAATCCATAAACATATCTATTTAAATTGCTAGGTGGTGTTTGACTGGTGGAGTTCAAAATGGGATTTTAATTCTACTGCCACTTTTCTCTATATTTCCAAGAGACTCTTTTCTATTGTCCACTGTGTATTTCAGTAATGTACATATCTGGTAATATTAGTGAGACTACATGTATCAATATTTTGAGGTGGGGATTTAAACACTTGTGGATATGGCTGGAGTGAAGGGATGATAATCCATAGACACATGTAACTACATTGCTTGGTTGTTTCCTGTGTGTTTGAATTCTACTACCCGCCAAAGACGGATGTTTCGGGCTATTGCTGCAAATAAAACGGTGGCACAACGCATTTCCATTCTCTGGACTATATCCTGCTGGAAATCTAGTAGGGCCATTGCCCTGCTGTAATAGAGATCCAGCTGGAGTTTGAGAATGAACACTGAAGAAGAAGAAGAAGAATTCTATTGCTGCATTTCTATGTATCTCCAACAAAAGTGGTTATTGTCTTTTCAAGTGATCTGCATTTGTTAATTTTTGTATCCATCTTTATTTTCGCTATTTTGCTTTGTTTGTTCTCAAACTCCCACCGAAACTCTCTTATAGCAGACAATGATCTTACAGGATTTCCATCAGAATGTAGTGTAGAGAATGGAAATCTGTTGTGTCACTGTTTTATTTGCAACAGTGGCCTGAAACATCTATCTTCAGCAGAATATTTGGATTGATAAAAACATTTAATTTTTCAGTGGGAGATTTCTGAACTGTTTCTGCATTTATTCTCAAACTCCTGCAGGTTAGCAGGATGTAGTCAGGACAATGGAATGCATTGTGTCATAGTTTACAGCTTGGCTGTGATATCTTTACCTTTATGCCTGACACATCGAACATCAGCATAGCTTCTGGGTCACTATGACCCTCTATGGGATGAAACAGCCATTTCCTCCTATACCTTCTTAGTTGTCTCACATGACATGCATGGCATATTCATTATTCTTTACTCCCTAGATAGAGATAAAAAAGTAGAAAATGGAAATGCATAGGACACATCCTCAGAAAGAAACCTGGCAAACATAGCAAGACATGGTCTGGAATGGAACCCAAAAAAAGATGAATTGGAAAATCAAGGTACACCTAGTGAGGAACGATGGAGGAAGAAATCAAATAAATTGGGACTACATGGGCACAGATGAAGAAAGCAACTTGGTACAAAAATCAATCAAGAGTGACAGATGTAACCCTGTGTTTTACATTGAACTGAAAGGAAATATAATTATTAGATGAACTGAATCAACAATGACCATTCAGTTAACTAGGTTAACGATGAAAAGACAATGTCTGCTGTGTGTCCGACTGTGACTAATGAGTTCTATGCATACCTGGACTTCTCTACCACACTCTGGGCATGTGTGCGATAATTCTGGGACATTGCGCATCTCTTGCCTTTCTTCTAGCACGTTTTTGTTGTGCATCATTGTATTTGAGGTTCTCTGCAGCTGCTGCACCACTCTTGATTCTGCGATGCCAATTGGATCTGTCTTACAAGTCTCTCCCATGAATTTGTGACTATGTTGAAGTGAATCAATGATGTCTTAAGAGTGCCTTTAAAATTAACTGTAATACAAATTAAAAATCAATAATAAGTGAGACTGCTACAAAACTGTATTACAATAGTACCTTGTTACCTTGGGCATTGTTAACTTGGATTTCTCTACTGTTCAATGTCTGCCATCTAATGCTTTTTTGAAAGTACCATTGTTTTACTATTTGTTCACTGTTTGTCTTGTATTTTCTTGAAAAATACCTTAAGGTTGAAACAATGAAAATGTCATGTATACTGCTATTTGTATGTTATCATACCATTTATAGCCTGATAGTATGTGCGTTAATATTAAAGCTTCTAACCCTTGTGAGCATGAATGGGCATGATAGTTCTAATTTCTGCATCGCAATTATCTTTCAGAGACTACCTCCATGATACCAATTCCTACGCTAACTTGAGATTCAGATTGGATAAAAATGACAGCTTCAGTACCTCACATTACCTGTACACGAACTTGTCCAGACTGATGGACCCAACTCCTCGCTCGTAGGTCTTCAATATTTGATCACAATATGACTGGCTAACATTTTTTTAAAGTCTGTTTACTGGAATTTAAGTGTTCATTCAAAGATGAAACTGCAAAAGTTCCAGCAAACCTGTAGGGGATTTGAGTGTTTACAGTAATCTGCACTAGGTATTGTGCAAGAAATTTTGAAAATTATAAAATCAAAGATCAGCACAAATCTATCCCAATTGAAACCAAAAGGGAAATCATAAATTAAATCTTCATACCACCTTTGTATTATTAATGTCAGACATGGACACTAACAAAAGAACAAGAGAGAAAGTTTACTACATGTGAAATGAGATATCTAAGAAAAGCAGCAAACAGAACAAGAAGAGATTACAAGAACTGTTGAAACAATCTGTGGTCATATATATTGAAAAAAAGAGACTGAAATGGTTTGGCCACCTAATTAGAATGAACTCTTATTGACAGCGGCAGTAGCATACAACATAAAAATGAAAACAGCCAGATTCAGAGGAAGACCAAGAAAAAGGTAGATTGAAGGAGTTACCAATATTCTGAGAGGTCACAATATTACTGCATTTCAAGCGACCCAAACATGCCATAGCCCAAAACCAATCATTATTCAATCCTGTGATGCCTTACAGCAAAAGCAGAGAAGAAACAATATATAGTGATCTTCTTGTTCACAGTTTAACATGTCTACATAGCAAGTCTGGTTTTCTTAATAAATGCTGCTGTATTTGAAAATTCCTTGGTGCTTCCATACAGCTTTCTGTGGATATCCATCTCAGTTGGCCAGTGCTCTTCCCTTAACTAGTTTAATGTGTTGCAGGATATGTTCAGCAGTCTGTGCTGCCTGCCCACTTGGACACAGAGAGGATGAAACCAGTCTTAGTCTATTTAAGTGGCTGTTTACTCTGTTGTGTCCTGTTCTGATGCGGAATATGATAACCTGTTCATCTCTGTCGAATTAGTGATAGTTTTCTTATGGGTGGTTGACTTTCCTGATAACTTTGATCTTTTCTTGATAGGGGATTTCTTGGTCTTTTTGTTCCTGTGTTTCTCCATCCTTTGCCAGCCTATCTGCCTCTTCATTTCTTGGTATGCCACAGTGGGATGGTATCCACTGTAGCACTACCCTTCTTTGGATGCTCACTTCTCATATGGTTTCCTTCAGGTTTGGGAGGTTGTCTCTGTCAAAGGCTTGTAGGACAGACATAGCATCAGTAAGAAACACCACCTCTTGACATTGGTTTGTTGTGTTTTTAGTTATTTTTGCAGCAATATTTAGAGCTTGTGCTTCTGCAGAGTAGTTGGAGCAGAAGATTTCAGTTGATGAACATGTGGATTCTTTTTCTTGTCATTTTATGTACACTCCAGCACATCCATTCTTCACTGCTCTGGCTGCTGATCCGTCAGTATATACTTGTATCCACGATTCTCAGGTACATATCTTCAATCATGTTGCATACTATTGCTTTCTTTTGGAAAGTATTCAATTCTATCATATTGTAGTTGTTACTTATGGTGGTGCTGATAGTGAGATTTTGATATTGCTCCCATGGAACTGGAAAAGGTGTTGGTGTTATCTCTATTGTCTTCTGTCAAGTGATCCCAGTGGATGATGAAAAGATGCAGGCCGGTAGAAATTGCATCTTTGTCCTTTTTGGGCTGAATCCTAGGTGACGGTGAATGCTAGATGTTCCTTAACTGTAAACGGGTCAGTAGAATGGTGAGCAAGTTCTTCCTGACAATATGTACTGATCCAAAGATACTGCAGTACCAGAATGTTTCCCTTTAGCGACTAAACATGCATCCAGAAACCCTCCTGACACAACAATTACTCAGATGAGGACAGTTGTTGTTAAGCTATGGGCTGCCAAGAGCTAACTGTTCACAGCCAAAGGGATTATTTCATCATCATCCAGTTGAAGTTGTGAATCTGAATGTTTTGCTTGAGCAACTGTTCTCCACTTTTTATGTCTATTTTTCATCATAATTAAGTGCCATCTCCACAATGAAGGTTAACCCCAATGGGCTTTTGTTTTTATGGTGCACTCTGCTAAAATGTAATATGTCCATCTCGTGATTTCTCCCTCCCACTTGTATATCTGCCTACTTTTTGCTCTATATTTACACTATATCAAAAATTAATCTATATGTCTATTTTGTTAATTGTTTTCATATTTTCTGTTTTTTTCTCCATGTGGGTGTTTTTTGCACCATGAATATTCATTATCTTTCAATGTTTTTCTTTAGTCAGGCCTTTTTTATTTTTGCTTAGATAAAATTCCAACTCTATAGCAATGTTATTTTCTATGTTTCTTATTCTGCATTCATTCTCAAACTCTTGGCTCACGGAATGTAATCCAGACAAATGGAATACAATTGCATATTTGTACGCAACTTTTCTGCAATACCTGTGCCTTTCAGTCTTACATTTCTGACCTGAGCAAGTCATTTTTGATTCACTGACGACTGATATAGTGGGTTTGCCAGCCACTTAAATCTCTCCTTAGTCACCCTTTACGATATGCGTGACAAGTGATAGTATTAATATTCTTCGCTAATCTTTTAGATCCCAGACACATACAAGCGAACAATGTTTCATTCTAATGTTTGAGCCTGTTTACTATTTGATTTAGTCATCTTTCTTTGGTTTCTATATCATTGCCAATGAATTTTAGTTACAGTATAAAATGTAAAGTAATGACAGTTTAATTTGGATTCTCCAACATTTTTTTCTCATTTACGCATTCTTCTACGTTCGTTCTCAAACTCCTGCAAATTAATAGGATGTATTCTGGAGAATGGAATGTGTTGTGTCATGGTTTACAGCAATGTATGCATCTAACACATTCGACTTCAGCATAGCTGCTGGGTCGTGTGATCCTGTTTGGATGGGGAAAGTCACCTCCATCCCATTTCTTAATTAGTAATCTCTTACAACATGTAAGGAAGATAAACAGTGCTGCTATTCTTTGCTCCCCTTTTTGACTCTGTCAAGACATAAATTGAGAATTTTACACATTGAAAAAAAAGGAAAATTGTTCCTAAGAAATATAGCTTGTGTTACATGTTGTTAATGAGCATACATTTTGACAATATTTACGCAGGACATATTTACGTAATTTGATCATCAATATGAGACCTCCTGAGTTTGAACTGAAGCTGTCAAAAGCCTGCATTCAAAAGGGTTTGTGACTAATACTTATCTATGATATCCCAGTTTATGTAGTTTTAGACAAAGATATCAGTTTATGTACTTTTAGGAAAAAATAACCTAGTTTATCTATTTTAGAAAAAGATATCCATCCCAGTTTATGTACTTTTAGGCAAAGTACCTTTAGGTGAAAATTAGAAATAGGGTAATGAAACTGCCAGTCACAAGAAGCATACAAAAAACATACACATCAACATCTTGATCCAGACCAAAAGGCTGATTGAAATGTCATATGTGTGTTTTTCAAGTGTGTTTCCAGTGACTCCCTAAAAGTGAACAAACTACTTTTAAAAAAATCATGACTATGTACAAGATAACCTAAACCAACCATATGAATCAGAAGAAGATTGTCAGAGAAGGACGTATTACAATGCATTGTTGAGAGATACAGATAGAATCAGAAGGTTTTCAAAGAAAGACGTATCATCAGCAATCAAGGCCTATACTGATGGATCAGCTTTCACGGCCATCTGTTTTGCAGTATATGGCATCCATTTAGGATACCCTGATGGATCTACCTGAGAGTTCTGTGATTCTTGTGATGAAAATTTCTCCAATTATGAAGAAGAGGCTGAAGCCGTTACGACAGCTATTGAGTTAATACATCAACAGTTTGATCTTATGGAATCTATGTCTGAGGGTAATTTTCTAGTTACTTTTACAGACTATGCCAGTTTTGGAAGCACTTAAACATACCCCATATGAAAATCAAGATATTCTCTACATAGCAAGAGCAGCGCACAATCTTATCTCTGCATATCCAATCAGTGGGATCATTCAATGGATCCCTGGACATAGCGATATAGCAGGAAACGAAGTAGCAGACGGATTTACAAAAAAAGTGGCAAAACAACAAAAGCAAAGACCTTATAGTATTGGAACAGTCAAACAGATTCTCAGAAGCAGCACCAGGGAAATCAGGCTTAACAGATGGGCAAATGGGCAGACTGGTTGAAATGTATTTAGTAAAATGACACGGCCAAAGGACAATGACTAAACAAACTCTGCAGGAGAATCCAATCCCTTATCTTTCAGTTTCTAACAGGACATGCAAGGACCAATAGCAATTTAAACCGTATCAAACCCCAGCAACTACCCACTTGTAGACACTGCTCTCATCCCAATGAAACAGTAAAACACCTCCTTATTGACTGCCCTTACCTTTCAATTGTCAGGAAAAAACTTTCACACACCCTTAACAGTCACTAACTTACTGTATGGATCACTAAGTCAACTTCAGAAGACCTGCACTTTTTTAAGAATGGCATTGTGCTGTCAAGAGTAGCATTGCTCATCAGCATTTGTATATTGACAACAACAACAAAGAAGGACGTATACAATGCATTGCTGAGAGATACAGTTAGAAAGGGATGAGCAGGACATGGAAAGACCCAGAAGGAATAGTTAAAGATGAAAGTCACATCTTTATGATGAATAGTTTAATCCTAAAATCTTTATTATGAATAGTTAACCTTATGGATCCCATAGGCGTCTGCAAACATCAATGACATTACGTTACCAGTGGCCCGTCGGCATCTCCAGTCACCTTTGTTGCTATGCCCCGATTCCTCAGTGCATAATCACATGAAGTTAAGCTCACATAGAATTCACGTAGAATTTCCTCCACACAAAGCTAGGAATGCGTCACAGTCTAAAAGTCAATTCCTTTATACATTACAATTGTAAGAAGAAGATTACCGGCTAGGTCAACGAATTTCTGGAACGATATGTGTTGATTTTCGACGCCTTATTTTATTGTCAAATGTAATACTGCGTGGCAAGGTAAGAGTCATAGAAAGTAATATCTACATATTTTAGTTGTTATATTATAAGAATGTTCGTTTATTCATTGAATAACACAAAAACAATATTTACCAGGGGTGCCACATGTCGGCATAGAAAATAATTATATTGTATGTGATTTTGTCATGGTTTATTAGTTTGTTCAATCTATATTATATTAGTTTGGATATGAAATAAAATATATACAACAAGAATAGGTATTTAAGGAGGATTTTATCAGTGTTGCCACACATTGCTCAAGTATTTGGTGCATCAAGAAATTATTTTTGCCATGTTTTAATTGTAGTTTTGAGATTTTTACCACAGTTTTCACCTTCACAACTTGCTCACAACTGTCATTAGCCTTTAGCAAGCCAGATTTAAAAAATATGAAACGTCTCCCTGCCACCGGATTCTTTTTTGAAAATTTGCGCTATTGATGGTGACTGTTTTGAAAATGTGATAATTTTTTGGTTATTAGAGATATTTAAATAATATTTGCACATATAAATAAAGAATTGAATTATGCATATATTGGTGTAATTTATGTACGTGTGTGTGTGTGATACCAGACGTATGAGAAAGTGGTAAAGACGTTTTTCACACAAAAACATATTTTATAAAAATAAAGAGGAAAAAAATTTTAACAAAATAACTTACCTTACTTATCGAATTTCTTGGCAAAACTGTACACTAAATCACAAGAAAATCTGTTGTATTTATGTTCTTTCATTGCGAAATTATTAAAATATTGCCGGGGAAAATGTATAAAACATGTAGATTTGCAGTAAAATTGCTCTTTGAGCTTAGACCTAGAGTCATTTTTGGTGTCACTTCAACATATTCGATATCACACATCTACAAGTCCCCAAACCAACACGGCATTCTGTATATTCACTGCTGTGAAACTAAATAACCTAATAATTCATGATTCAAGCCACGATTCAATGTTATTTTATTCAAAATACGATGATAGAAAGGTCTATAAAACCGATCCACCATCATGGCATCGTACCGGTGTGCAGATGTGGTCAGATTAATTGCTCTTAAACGTGTACCTTCTAGCTAGCCATTTTCAACAACGATCATTTCGGATGTGGGGATGTACTGGCTTCGATTGCGCATGTCCCCAGCTATGTGCATGGACTGTGGTACGTGTAAATCTCACGATATCTCGTTGGATGGGGTGTTTCGCCAACGGCGTGTGCCGCCATTTATTTGTGTCGACTGGTGTTAATATAGGCCCGGTGAAGGTTAACACATACAACAACAACAACAAAAAAACTATTATATGTATTATTCACTCCTTCATTTACATGTGCAAATATTATTTTGATATCTTTGTAAACAAAAAGTTATCGCGTTTACCAACACCAAAAATAATACACATTGTCAAAAAAGAATCGCTGGGAGAAATTGCATAATTTTAATCTGGAGTCCTAAAGGGTAAAGATAGGACAAGATGAAAGAAATATGTTGAAGATATATGTACAAATAAAATATGTGCAAGCAGCAGAAAGATGAATGGACAGATAAGATAATAGAATTTTGTGAATATATGGATTCTTTTTTTCTTTCAACAGTGAAGGCTATATTCAAGCCGCTAAACAAACAGCAAAGAACAGCAATTCTGAAGGTATGTAAAATATATTTGTTACAATCAGACGTCTGCGTTCATTCTTCTTCAGTGTTCATTCTCAAACTCCCGCTGGATCTCTCTTGTAACAAGAGAATGGAAATACGTTGTGTCACCGTTTTATTTGCGACAATGGCCCAATACATCCGTCTTTGACACGTCGTTCATTCTAAAAGTGCAGATTTGTATAATGTATTCCGGAGAACGGAATTGCTATAGTTTACAGCTTGTAAATTGTAGATACATGCGACCCGGACACATGCAGTTTCAATATTGTTTCTATGTCACTTTGACCCTCTATTGGATTTGATAGCCAGCCCCACCCACAAAACCACCTTGGTTGCATCTTACGACATGCATGTTCACACTATTACTTTTCTTTACTTCACTTTCCGGCTCTGGTAACACACATTGATTAATCAGACTAAGACAGAATAATTCCATGTCCCAGATGATTGAGGTATATAAAGGTTTAGTA
The DNA here is from genome assembly GCA_034231615.1 of Meghimatium bilineatum. Taxonomy (NCBI): domain Eukaryota; kingdom Metazoa; phylum Mollusca; class Gastropoda; order Stylommatophora; family Philomycidae; genus Meghimatium; species Meghimatium bilineatum. Next base: position 23,014,464 of record CM067309.1, read on the forward strand.
TCTAGGGAAGAAATGGACAGAAAAGCTTCTACAAAGTCAATAGACAGATGCTGCCTCCTACACATACTGTTGTGAGCTAAGGGGAATTAAATAGTTGATAGAATATTCTGTTTAGTAAGGTAATTTCAACCCTAGTGTTTTTGGGGGAGTATTGTAAGTAAGGCTAAATGGTTACAGCAGTGGTTCTTTGAATGTGACAGCATGGGTGCAAATATGGCAAATACTGGATTTTTCTCTGCTCTCTGGATTACATTCTGCTAGAAATCTAGTTGGGTCATTGTCATGCTACAAGAGAGATCCAGTGGGAGTTTAGAACAAAAGCTCAAAGAAATATGTCAATATAATCATGTAAAAGGAGTTCTTGAGTCTAACAGGAATTGAACCAGTATGTTCAATGGCACCAAATCGCCTAGCAACTCTCGTACACAAGATTTTCCGTACTTGACTAACCGCATCTCGAAAAAAAGATACGATTTTGTCAAGACATTCAAACTGTGCACTCAAGTCACTGAGAACAGACCAATCGAGACAAGGACTATTACAACAATGAACATCCCGTACAGGTATTGAAGTATCCTCAGTAACAACAAACATATAATATCCGTATTAGTTCTACAATGGCCGATAGGTCTTCTTGTAAACATGGATAACATATATAGACAGTACAATTTTTTCTTCAAATAATTGCTTATACAAGTAAATTCAAGATGGAAGCCAGAGGATAAATTAAAAATTCTTTAATAACAAGAATTGAACCAGTAAATTCAACGGCACCAAATTGTCTAGCAACTCTTGTACACAATATTTTCTTTTCAGCTAATGTGATCTTTTGAAGGTGAAAAAACTGATCCACTGTGTAATCAATTTCTAAGGGAAAAATATTTACAATGTATGAACAAACTTCAGAGAAAATCAGATTTAAAATGAGTGTGTGACGTTAAGTCAGGGAAAATGTGAGTTTTGGTGAAGTAACAACAGAAAAAATGTGATCTACAATGAGTGTGTGAACTTACTTTGAAGAAATGTGATCATTTATGTTCTTTTCTTGCACAGAAAAATCTCAACAGTAGTGTATAACTTCTGTATCAATCCTCATGAAACTCATATCTTAAGCAGTTACAAAATTAACCAATCAGCTTGAGAGATAATGGAAATAGTAAACAAATGTTTGTTTATTTTTTGCAGGTTTTGATGTCAAAAGATTATGTTCTCATCAAGGGATTTCCTGGAACAGGTTAGATTTAAATGACATAATGAAAACATAGATTTACATGGCATATAATGGGAACATAGATTTACTTGGCATATAATTGGAATATAAGATTTGAAAGTCTGCTCTTTTATTTAAAAGGATTATATCAAAAGGATACTTCTTCAGCAGTCTTTCTCAACTCCAGCTGGATCACTGTGTAGCAGGACAATGGTCCTACTACTTTTTTTAGCAGGATGTAGTCCAGAGAATGGAAATGAGTTGTGGGGCTGTTTTATTTGCATCAATGGCCCAACACATCTGTCTTTGGAGTTAACAGAAGGATACAGGACAAACAAGGACAAAATATTAGCCATATTAAAGTCATGCAGTCATATGTGCAGTCAAACAGGGCCAACATTAATACCACCAAATTGTTTCAGTTTTTTATGTTTTTGGATGTCTGCATACTTCCTTATTCAGCGTTCATTCTCAAACTCCCGCTGGTTCTCTTTTGTAGCAGGACATTAGACATTGTAATAGCAGAATACTGGATTTCCAGCAGAATGTAGGACCATACTGGATTTCCAGCAGAATGTAGTCCAGAGAATGGAAATGCATTATATCATCATCTTCTTTGCATCAATGGCCAGACAAATCGAGACTTCATAGATGAATGCCGTCATACACAATGTTAGAACATGTGTTTTATATACAATATATTGTTATTTTTTCAGGCTCTATGTCTGCTCTCCAAGCATTGGAATGTGATGGACATTGTAAACCCGAGCTAGCTGAAATATACCACCATGCAAACCAGCTGTTCACATCTTATGATGTCAACATTGTTATGCAGTGGATTCCTGGCCACTCAAACACACCTGGTAATGATAAGGCAGACAGACTAGCAAAGAGGGGAGCACAACAAGAACAGTCTTATACAGAAACAGCAATGCACACAGTTAAAATGATTCTGAAATCTGTGAACAAAGAAAATTGGATGAACAGATGGGCCATGGGAAACACTGGGAGGGAAATCTATAAATATATGACCAGCCCAAATCCTAAAGACAATATCAACCTCCTGGAAAGAAAAGACCAGAGTATCATATTCCGACTCCGCACACAACATGTACAGCTTAACAATCACCTGAACAGAATACAACCACAACACACTCCAGGGTGCCGGCTGTGCACTCATCCATATGAAACTGTTGACCACCACCTTTTTGAATGTCCCGCGCTGGATGACATCAGGAAAATGCTTCTCCCTCCAGGGCCAGATAAATGGAACACATTATATGGAACAAAACAACAACTCACAAACACATGCATATATCACACAATGGCATTGGGTCAAAGGGCATGAGCCCATGGACCGCTGGATCAGCAACCATCCAACCAACCATATACAATATAGATCCACTTTGAATAGAAGGCCTCTTCTCAGGATTAAACGGTCGTAGAGGATTGACTGCATTGTGCTCGGGTTACCCCATGTGTTTTCCGTCCCTATCAGCGAAACGGCCACTTAAAGCACCACTCATAGCACATAACTCTAACTCAAGCGATAATTCCCAGAGATCTCTGAGAAATTCCACTATTTCTTCTTCTGCGTTCGTTCTCAAACTCCTGCAGATTAGCAGGATGTAGTCCATAGGACGGAATGCATTGTGTCATGGTTTACAGCATTGCTGCAATATCTGCGCCTTTCGGCCTGACACATCCGACTTCAGCATGGCTTTGGGTCACTGACCCTATATGGGATGGGACAGCCAGCTCCATCCCATAACCTCCGTGGTCGCCTTTTACGACATGCGTGGAAGGTAAACAGTGTTGCTATTCTTTGCTCCCCTTTCGGGCCCCGGCAACACACGTGCGATTCCACTATTTAAAGACATGAATATCACTGAGAGTTGAAATCGAGTTGGTATGAAAGAAGGCTGCAAGAAATCCTCAGTTACACAAAGAAAACAAAAGATTTATAGCTTATGATTTGTGAGGATCGAAACAAATTAAAATAGAAATCGTCTCATTTCATGCTTTGAATTATCAGAAACGACTGATTAAATGTGCGTCAATAATGTTTGTAGCTACTTACAACCTTGTAGATTTATTACAAATCTACTCTTTTCAACATCTAGATAGAGTGATCCTGTTACTGGGATCTGAAAGGGGAGCAAAAAATAGCAACACTGTTTACCTTCCATGGATATTGTAAGAGGTGAACTAAGGAGGTTATTGGGTGTAGTTCTCTGTCCCATCCCATATTGGGTCAAAGTTACCTAGATGGGATGCTGAAATCGTATGTGTCAGTCTGAAAGGTGCAGATATTGTTGAAAAGCTGGAAAACCATGACACAATGCACTCTGGACTACATCCTGCTAATCTGTAGGAGTTTAAGAACAAACACAGAAGAGGCAGTGTGAAGAGTGTGTTCAACTATATGCCATAGAAGCTATCAGTATGTTTACTCTTCATGATCTACTGTAGTAGTACTACTGCCTCTTCTGCTGCTGCTACTACTACTACTATGACAGCTGCTTCTTCTACTTCTACTATTACTACTTCTACTACTATTACTACAGCTGCTCCTGCCACTATTATTACTACTGATACTACTACTACTACGATAGCTGCTACTATACTAATACTGCTACTACTATACTACTACTACTACTAATACTTCTGCTGCTCCTGCTGGCGCTATTACTGCTGCTAATACTAGTATTACTGATATTAATACTGTTAATACTACTACTGCTGTTAATACTAGTATTACTGTTGCTAACAACAGCTACTGCTACTGAGACATGACAGCATGAAAAGATTAATAGCTGAAGGCAGAGTTAATGGCAACAGGGGAAGAGGGTTCCAAAGATGACAATGGTGCAGTGATATATCAGGTTGTTTAAACATGTTTCTAGGTCCAGCAGGTCAACTTGCCCAGAATCGTGCAGTGTTCAGAGAATCCACAAGGTAGACCACTATGATTTGTTCTTGAAAGAATAAATCGCATGATAATGATTACTACTACAATTACTACTACTATTTCTTTCTTGGGTTATATTTTGTTGATTTATCTTTATACAAACTACTTTTTCAGGCAAAACTGCTACAATAGTTGCATTGGTCAAGATTCTATGTTTGATGAAACAATCTGTCCTTCTGACAAGCTACACACACTCTGCAGTGGATAATATCTTACTGAAACTGAAAGAGGCAAGTTACTCCAACTTTTCTGTCAGTCATCAGATCACAGCATCAGTAGCTTTAATGAACTGTAACGCTCACTTCTTGACGTCAATAAATCCTTTAAGGTTTTGGAAGTATCACTGTCTGTATGTCATTTTTTTTTCCTCCGTCTTTTGGCAGGCTTATCGTTTGTTTTTGTTGAAGTATTAATTTTGTCTGTTTGTGCATTTTATTTTTTGTTTATTTTTGTTGTAATCATATGTCATGAGAGTTGAAAAAAAAATGCCATAGATATGTCTACGATAAGGGTAGACCTTTGAAAAGGAAGGTTGGAACTCTGGGTTTGCATGAGAGCACTGCAGCTCTCTTTTCACTCCCACTGTTCACTGGAAGTGGTTAAAAACACTGAACGTATTAGTTACAACAGCTGAAATCAGATGTGTCTGGCTAATGGTGCAAATAAAATTGTAAGACAGGTTACATCCTGCTAGAAATCTAGTGTGACCATCCTGCTACAAGAGAGACCCAGCCAGTGGGAGTTTGAGAATGAACACACACACACACAATTATGGTTCTTGTTTATTAATTTATATCATTACACTCTATTCAGACTTGTAGAAGCTTACTCAATTCCAGAAGATGTTGAAGGGTGTGCATGCAAATGGTTCAAGTAAGATCACAGATTAATCATACTTCTCATACTGCCCGCTAGCTACCCAATTCAATAAAAATTCTACCAAGGTGGACAAATATTTTAGAAGTATAGGCCAGACTAAAGCAGTTTTTCATGCTGGTGAAGTATCATCTACTTCTGGATCAACAATCAACCAGTATCTAGCAATACCCTCATCATGGTATTGTTGTAGATATCACATTGCTAGCTGTTATCTAATCTTGTTAGAGGAATACCCCTGTTCTGATAAATAAAAACACAGCCATTATTGAATCAGCAACAGACTCAAAAGGGCCTACACGACTCTACCAGATATGCTGGTCATTGATTATTTAATAGATTTGTGATCAAGGATAGATTTATAATACTAACGATAATGTACTAGTTGTTACTGTTACTAATAAATAATAAAAATACTAAATGTAACATATTGTAAATGAAGAATAAAGAATAACAAAGTAACAAGGACTTTTCTATGCTACGGCCCAGTAGGGACCTTTATCAAGAAAATAAAAAACTAACGGATTAAAACAACAAATACACTAGAGTACCAATGTATTTGAAAACGAAATGTAATATGACGCAATCATGTTCATATTTAGGATCAAGGACAAAGAAGTGTTTAAGATGTGGACTTTACCTACAATTGTGTAAAACACGAATTAATAAATTACATTTTGATGAATACAGATTATGAACAATGTTTAAGAATTAATCATTAGGAGCTCAGCATTTTGAAAAGCAACATCAGTGTTGGAGTGAAAATCAAACTGTATAAGTCGCTGGTGATTTCTATTGTGTTGTATGGTTGTCAGAGTTGGACACTCACTGCGGACATGGAGAGAAGATTACAGGCTTTCGAGTACAAATGCTACAGACGAATTCTACTAATTTCCTATAGGGAACATAAGACCAATGTGTACGTAAGAAATAAAGTAGAGATGTGTGCAAGTGTTCAGGAGCCATTGCTTTCAATAGTGAAACGACGAAAACTAGCATGGTTCGGACATGTATGCAGGCACGATTCCTTGTCAAAAACAATACTGCAGGGAACTGTCGAGGGTGAAAGAAGCAGAGGAAGAAAATAAAGACATGGACAGACAACATCAAGGAATGGACAAAGCAAGATATTTCCACACTCATCCGCATCGCTGAGGATAGAATTCGCTGGAGGACTGTGTGCTGCGGCATCCAATGCTGTACCCCTACGACTCTGAAGGGTTATGGGTTCATTGATTGATTGATTTGATTTTGAAAACATGAGTAAACCTATCACTGTATATAATGTATAAATTATTCTATTAATCATTTTAGGATGGTATCCCATTTCTGAGGCTTGGTCGGAGAGGTCGCATCCACCCATTGATTTTATCACACTCTGCAGAGGTTCTTACTTGTTCAACAGCCATCAATTCTGTAGAAGATTTGAAGAAGTTTTATGATTCATATGTGAGTTGTCTGTTAACCCTCTATTACATGAATTAATTTTTCTATGATCAAAATATGTTTACTAAATATTTTGTTTATTAGGTATGCATAATATGTTTAAAAAATTTGGAAAAGTTATATGTTAATGTTTTCGTGGACATGGTACCCTTTTCTCTATAATGTGATTTTTGGAAGGTAATAAACGGTACAATATGGGAAGAAGTGCCTACATTTTAATTAAACAAATTTTAAACTTGAATAGAACTAATCCGACATTATTTAACGAAACGAAATATTGATAAAGACACCTTTTACAGTCTCTAGATGCATCACTCTTCTGCCGGATGCATCAATGCCCTAAAGCAGATCGGTTCAACATGCAGCATAGTCCTAGCGACTTATTAATCTCCATTTAAATTAACCATTTTGACAACAAGGTTTACTAGTGTCATGATTACAGTCACGAAAACTGTGCATACTATACCAATGTTGGAATGGAACTGCACATAATATTAAAAAATTGGAATGTAATCACTTCCTCTTGTACTGTACCAAATAAACTAAAGTGGTATCAATACTGGATATTCCATTTTAGAAAACTACTTGAGTGGAAATTAAAAAAAAAAAATACCTTGTATAAACACAAAAAACTCTTTTACATAATTTTTTGGCAAAAATTGCTGTTACAAATTAAAATATCATGTATCATCTTAACCTTCACCGAGCCTATATCAATCACAGCCGCAGAGAAACAAAATGGCTGCGCGCGCTTTTGGCGGTCCGGCCCACCCGGATAATATCGTGAGATTTACACGTACCACAGTCCGTGCACATAGCTGGGGACATGCGCAATCGAAGCCGGTACATCCCCCACTTCCGACATGATCGTTTTTGAGAATGGCTAGCTATTCGTAAAAGTTTAAGAGCAATTAATCTGACCACATCTGTACACCGGTACGATGCCATGATGATGGATCGGTTTTACAGACTTTTATTTCATCGTATTTCGAATAAAATAACATTGAATCGTGGCTTGAATCATGGATTATTAGGTTATTTAGTTTCACAGCAGTGAATATACAGAATGCCGTGCTGATTTGGGGACTTGTACGTTTGATATCGAATATTTTGAAGTGGCAGAAAAAATAACTCTAGACCTAAGCTAAAAGAACGATTTTACTGCAAATCTACATGTTTTATACAGTTCCCCCGGCTATATTTTGATAATTTCGCAGTGAAAGAACATAAATACAACAGATTTGCGTGATTTAGTTTACAGTGTTGCCAAGGAATTCGATATGTAAGGTAAGTTATTTTTTTTTCTTATTTTTTCCCTCTTTATTTGTTATAAAATATATGTTTTTTGTGAAAAACGTCTTTACCACTTTCTCATACGTCTGGTATCACACACACACACGTACATAAATTACACCAATATATGCATAATTCAATTCTTTATTTATATGTGCAAATATTATTTAAATATCTCTAACAACCAAAAAATTATCACATTTTCAAAACAGTCACTATCAATAATGCAAATTTTCAAAAAAGAATCTGGTGGCAGGGAGACGTTTCGTATTTTTTAATCTGGCTTGCTAAAGGTTAAACATTTCAACGATCCAGAAAAAGTATCTGGATTTAAAGGGAAATAACTGTTAAAATTGTATAACAAAAAATTATATTTGAGTTGAATTGGTTAGTTGTAAAAGAAACTACACTTATGTAATATATGGTTAAGACGAGGATAAATGTTTGAAATTTCAGTTAGATGAAATTGCAGCCTTTTTACTCTTTTTCAGGCTATGGATATTGTATTTTTGAGTGTTAGATCTTTTTATACTCTGTACATTTCAACGTTATGGTCTTAGGTTTAGTGTAGCTACTCATTTATGCGATTTATTCATGTGTTGCCAGGGCCTGAAGAAGGAACAAAGAGTAACAATATCTGTCTCTCATACAAGATGTAAGAGGTGACTGAAGGAGGGAGGCTAGCTTTAGTTAGTAATTCCTCTAGGGCCAAAGACAGCACATAGGGTGGATGTCATAGATTTCCATGTCTCGCATTCCATTGCAATTTGTTTTAGGTCTTAATTGTTTCTGATACCGATTGTGAAGCAGGCTAGCTAACCCACCATATTATCTCCCTGCTGTCCCATCGAGGTCAGCTTCTTAAAGCAGAGATTGGACTTAGTCCAGCCAACAGAGGCTGGAAATTAACATTGGTTGGGCCTTTACATACATCAAGCAGGACCAATGTCCTGCCCAAGCAAGCACATGTGCTGAAGTTGAACATGCTAGGCAGAGGTGCACCAGCAACCATGGTATCATGCAGCACGACTATGACTAGATAACATGTCTTCAGAACAAAAAATCTCCACTTTGATGAAGCCAGCTGGAGACCTATGCCTGGGCTGCTGGAAGGGAATCAACCTTTCATCTGCAGGTCTGGAGATTAAAAGAAAATCAAGACAGAATTCCACTCTGAGTAGAAGAATGTCTCACTCACTCTACTGCATCCTAGAGTATCATTGAGTCAATCATCTGGGACCTGTGAAAGGTCTGAAAAACTTCTCTATCACAAAGAATGCCAGAGACACCAATCTTTAGTTGAAAGTACAACTCCACTTTCTGACATAGGGAACAAGAATAACAGACTCTCTTCTAATCCAAGTTTTCTAGCAACTTGTGGTAGGATGCTCAACATGGAAATAAAGGACTATTGCCCTATGTGTCACCTTTAGGCCAAACATAACAAATTAACACCCCTTGAGGTTCTACCATGATCTGAATAACCCCTTAGATTCTACCATGATCTAACTAATCCTCTTGAGTTTCTAAATGATCATTCATAATCATCTTTATGATTTCAGCAAAGAATGTCTTGCCGCTAGTTTACAGAAAGTTTGCAAAGATGAATAGTTTTGTCATGTTTAAAAAAAAATAGTAATGACTTTATAGTAATGGTCATTAATTTGTCAATAAGGTTACCTGGATTTGAGTCCACTCGACATTAGCAGTTTTTAAAACTTCCATCATTGATCAAGTCAGCAGGATATGACATACCAAGGTTTACACTCTGAGAAGATTGAGGAATGTTGTCTACACAGTACTTTCTAATGGTATCACTAGTCAGTTTGCTTTTGGTCAACCACTTGTTACACATTTGAGCACTTCTGGATAAACCATGTGCTAAGACATATAAAACCATGCGCTATGACATATATAATCATGCCTAGAACATATAAAACCATGTGCTAGGACATATAAAACCATGTGCTATGACATATATAACCATGTGCTAGGACATATATAACCATGTGATTGTAAGCAAGATCAATATCATCTAGGCTACAGCTCATGACTAGCCTACAACCTCCAAAATACACTGCGAATTAAAGTGATAATCTGTTAACATGTATCACATGTAACTACTCATATGTTGTGTCTTAACCTTTAGGGCTCTGAATTAAAAATTAAGAAACATCCCCTTGGACCTGAATACTTTTTTGGAAAATTTGCATTATTGATGGTGGGTGTTTTGAAAACGTGATAACTTTTTTGTTTTAAAAGATATCAAAATAATTTTTGCATATCTAAATAAAGGAGTGAATAGTGAATATAGTTTTTTTTTTGTTGTTGTATGTATGATATGACAGTTGTGAGCAAGTTGTGAAGTTGAAAATTGGGGGGAAAAATCGGAAAATGCCATTTTCAAATCGCACATATAACTTCTTGATGACCCTAATACTTGCACAATGCGTGGAAACATTGATAAAATCCTCATAAATACCTATACTTATTGTATATATATTGTTTTATATCAAAACTAATATAATATGAACTAAAAAAAACTAATAAAACGTGAAGAAATCACATATAACGTCCGTCCGGTAAACATTAAGTCTAGGCTGACACGCAGCGTAATTATTGTCTATGCACACACGTGGCACCCCTGATACATATTATTTTTGTGTTTTTGAACGACTACACAAACATTCTTATCAAATAACAACATATTAAACACAAAAAACAACAATTAAAACATGTAGTCGCGATCACTAAGCCATCCCACGCGGTACTCAATTTGATAGTAAAAAATGGCCAACGTCGCTCTAGAAATCGTTGACAAAACTAGCCGGCTTTCTCTCTTCTTGCAATCGTAATGAGTAAAGGAATTTGACCTTTAAACTGTGACGTATTCCTAGCTTCGTTTGGCGGGTTTTATACATCACGGGATTATTACTTCGTGAAGTTCCTTACTCTGGAATCGGGCTATGTCCTATGTAGCGGGATTGCGCCAGCAGGCACAATTGAGCTGTGCTCATAGGCGCAATATTGCAACCGCAGAGTCGTAAAGGTTAACTAATTCACTATGTACATTTCAAATGGATGGAACATCTCATGAGATGCATATTATTTTGTTTAACTTTTCATCTTTTAAAATTTGTGTTGCCCCTGAAAGGCGTAATATCACAGCCAAGCTGTAAACCACAACACATTACGTTATCCAAACTACATACTGCTAATCTGTGAACGTTTAAGAATGAGCACAGTAAAGAAAAATATATATATAAATGACACATAAACAGAAACATGGTTGTTTTAGATGTATTATGGGTAAATGAATAATAAAAAGGTATTTTGGATGACCAGTCGAAGACAGATGTGTCAGACCATTGGTGCAAATCAAACTGGGACACATCGCATTTCCATTCTCTGGACTACATCCTGCTGGAAATCTAGTATGAACATGGTCCTGCTACAGGAGAGATCCAGCGGGAATTTGAGAATCAAAGCTGAAGTAGTTTTGACTGAGCCTTGTTTTGCGTTAATTTGTAAAGTATTTCCCTATAAATTAACCATATCTCTCCAACTTGCAGAATGTTGTTGCCACAAGCGCTTTGGGTATCAACCATTCCATCTTTAATCAGAGAATATTTGACGTCTGCATTGTGGATGAGGCTTCACAAGTGCTGCAGCCTGCATGTCTGGGGCCGCTATTTTACTGCCACAAGTTTGTCTTAGTTGGGGATCCCAATCAGTTGCCTCCAGTAGTACAGAGCAGAGAAGCAAGGTATATGAGTTTTTTTATTTTGAGAGTATTCTTGTTTATTTCAATCCCCAGAAATTATGAGTGGTTTTCATGTTTTCGATGTAAGTTGAAGGGGGTATGGGTGTGTGTGCTCACACACTCCTCAAAACTCTTAGATGTAATAATTCTTAAAAAGTGCAGGTCTTCTTCTTCTTCAGCGTTCAATCTCAAAACCTGCTGAATTCTCTTGTAGCAGGACCATGGTCCTACTAGATTTCCAGCAGGATGTAGTCCAGAGAATAGAAATGCGTTGTGTAGTCGTTTTATTTGCGCCAATGGTCCGACACATCCGTCTTCTGCAGAAAATGTGCAGGTCTTCTGTAGTTGATTTCGCAATCTATACAATGAGATAATGACTGTTAAGGGTGTATGTAAAAGTTATTTTTTTTTCCTTGACAGTTGAGAGAGAAGGGCAGTCAATAAGGAGGTAGACATTGTACCTGTGTAATATCTCTTTTTGTATCGATCATTTTTTCCCCTGATATTTATGATGAACAGCGAAATCAAAGAGGAATAAACATTTAACACAGAAAGACATGGAGAGATACTGCAACAACAGTCTTTTACTTATGGTTCTATCTTGGACATAATTACAAATAGAAAATATATTCTTACTTCGTACCTAGAAAACTTGAAACACTCAGTGGTATACAATGCTTTGAGATGAATCCTTTACCACTCAGAAACCTCTACTCAAAGGAAATCTATAGCACTTACATAAATTATGGATACTTATACAGTTTCACAGCAGTCTCAATTATAGAGGGGAGGGGGAATGTGTATATGTAGAAAGCATCCAATCATATGAAAGCCTGCAATTATTTTGCAGTGTTTATGTTGGTCTACTTTTGATCACACAGCTCATATGACTGAGTGGTTTCAATATTATAAATCTGTTGGTATAATAATGCATTGTATGTTCTTATAACTTGAAGAAATGGATGTAAGATATTAAAGACCACCTGAACATGACACAGAAGCAGGAAGATTGGCTCAAGATGGCAGAAATTTCAAAAGGTTGTTCTTCTTCTGTGCTCATTCTAAAACTGCTGCAGATATCAGCAGGATGTAGTCTGGAGAATAGAATGCATTGTGTCATGGTTTACAACTTTGTTGTGATATCTGTGTCTTCTGGCCAGATACATCTGACTTCAGGGTCACTTTGACCCTATATGAGATAGGCCGGTCAACACCACTACTGCTACTGTGTGTAAATAACCAAATGGTCAGAGGGTGTCAGACAAAGTGGATGGTGCCGCAGTAACCTAATGAACAAATAGTCAAGCAAAATGAATTAAACAGGTTACTAAAACACTTACCTTGCCTATTAATAAAAATATATAAAAAGTATATATAAAAAAACATACAATAAAACTAAACAGGACAATTCTCCACGTATCGGCTCAAATTGAACCTTTTTCAAGAGACAAACAACAGAAAAAAACAAAATAGATGACTAGATTTCATCAAGCCCCGTCTCCATAACGCAGGGATGGTAACGCATCTAGTAAAAGAGAAAATGCGTGCATTCATTATAAACAAACCGAAAGTGGGAAATTAGAGGCACTATAGATGTAGTTGGGATGTTTATAATGAGTGCAAGAATAATACAAGAAAAAGATTAGAAAAATACCCCTTTTGTCACTTTATCAGACAGGCAGGTTTTAAGAACATAGTCACAACAGGCAAGACTGAAGGGAACATATGATAATGATAGATGAGTAATGATGAAAAAATAAATACATTTTTCTTCTTGTATCCTTCCTTCCCCAAACCCACTCACCCCACCACCACACAACCTCATCATTACTCATCTATCATTATCATATGCCATTCTGGTTGGCGTAGGTGACCATGGTTCTCTGTTCACAGTATTGTTATCAGGATCGTTGTTTCCAAGCCTTGCTAGGTTGTCAAACAAATATTTTCTCACGTCCCCATCTGTCTCTGTTCCCTTCAGTCTTGCCTGTTGTGACTATGTTCTTAAAACCTGCCTGTCTGATAAAAGTGACAAAAGGGGTATTTTTCTTATCTTTTTCTTTTATTATTCTTGCACTCATTATAAACATCCCAACTATGTCTATAGTGCCTCTAATTTCCCACTTTCGGTTTGTTTATAATGAATGCACGCATTTTCTCTTTTACTATATGCGTTGCCATCCCTGCGTTATGGAGACGGGGCTTGATGAAATCTAGTCATCTATTTTGTTTTTATTGTGTTGTTTTCTGTTGTTTGTCTCTTGAAAAAGGTTCAATTTGAGCCGATACGTGGAGAATTGTCCTGTTTAGTTTTATTGTATGTTTTTTTATATATACTTTTTATATATTTTTTATTAATAGGCAAGGTAAGTGTTTTAGTAACCTGTTTAATTCATTTTGCTACTGTGTGTAATTCTTGCATGGTGTTGAGGCCAATAGTCATACCTTCTTTAATTCTTAGTGGAATAGGGACAAGGACAAAACCATCAGATAGGGAAAAACGACAAATAGGTTGTTATTTGTTTGATCCACTACGAGTTAATAGTTGTAGCAAAGAGTCTGTCTTGGTCTTCTTTGTTTTCTTTTGCTATTCGGTACCCATTTTAATTCCACATCTTAATTCTCCATTTCTTTACAAATTTCTACTGTTTTTCCTGATTGATTCATAGTTCTAACTTTCCAATGTCTAATTTTACGGGTAATATTTAGTGTGGAGTGTTTCTGTAACACCAGTTATTTTAAGATAACAGATTGATAGAACGTTGATCAACCCTGACATCCAATTGGTCTTTTTATGCCATTGACACACAACATCAAAATTTCTCTCCGGGATATGCAACGGCTAATAAGCAAAATTAGAGGCAGGTAAAGTTTTCTTTCACTCCATTAATGCATGTTGGGTAAAAAAAAAAGGTGTTACGCCCACATTTTTCATTGATCAGCAGCATACCTACTTTCCCAGATTAGGTGCCAATTTCTTTAAGCGTTGTTGACCTAGCAACCATTAATGATGTTAACAATATCTCTAGTTGAACGTTGAATTGAGCCTTTGACCATCAATCTAGAATCCCAGTGCACTGAGCTATTGTGGATCCATACAGAGACAAAACAGGCAATGAAAATGTAGACATGCTGGAAAAATATTTTAAGCAAATGAACAGCAGAACTGTCTTTTAAACAAATGCTACTCACAATATAAAATGGTGATATAAACATATTTATTCTCTATGGCTCAATTCAAACAAAAAAAGATTACTTTGGTTTTACAAAAATTAATACAAGCAAGCAAATTAAAAAAACTAACTCCATATAACAACGATATCTGACTAAATCCATAGACAGAATCTACCAGCCTTGTCTTGTACACTAATATAAACCATTCAATGAAAATAACAACAAACTATATTGCCTTCTTCCTCTTCTTGTTTGCAAAGTATGTCGTGCAGACATGTTGCATGATACCATCGTTGCTGCTATTGCTGCGCCTCTCGGCATGGTATCTCTGATTTCAGTGCCTTTGCTTGCTTTGGGCAGGACTGAGGTTTTGCTCGTTTTATAGGATGGGACCCGAACAGGTTTAGTTTCCAGCTTCTATTCGCTGGACTAAGACCCATCTCCACTTCAAGGAGCTGGACTTGATGGAGACTATAATGCCTACAAACACAACAAACAAAATAAATATCCTTGCAAGAGTCATCACAGTCCCAAAGTTATAAATCATACCCATTTCAACAAAATTCCTTTTCTTTTTTGGAAACATAGAAATCTTGGATTGGATGAAAGTTTGTTTGTCAGATTAGACAACACTGGGGCCACCTATAACCTCTGCCTGCAATATCGTATGAACAGGTAGGTAGTAACCATCATCATCATTTGCTATACCAGATTTTCATGATCATTTTATTTGCTGCAGTCATATCAGGGTTATTCAATTATATGTCTTCTGCATTTGTTCTCAAACTCCTGCAGATTAAAAGGACGTAATAAAGAGAATGGAACTTGTTGTGCCATGGTTTACAACTTTTCTGCGATATCTGTGCCTTTCAGCCTGTCACATTTCAACTTCAGCATGACTTTGATCCTATACGAGATGGTCAGTCAACTCCACTTTATAACCTCCTTAGTCACCTCTTACAACATGCATGGAAGATTAACAGTTTAGCTATCGTTGCTCTCCTTTGGGGCCCTGGCAATACAAGCGCAGCTGTAAGTGGTCTGAAACTCTACTCCCTTTCAAAATACTCTCCTTGGGACACACTTCTCCCTGCATCCCTTCCATTATTGATAGCATTGTTGGTACACTTCATTGGGAATGGAACACAGTTGAAATGTTATATTCTGCATAATGTCATCTTGTTACTCAAATTGAACACTTTTCATCATTTTAATTTTTTTTAAATTTACTACAAACACAAAGTCTAAATATTTATCTATAGTTCGTTACATAATTCATGTTACTCAGAATTATTTTTATCCAAAACTACTTGTTAGATTGAAAAAATATTTTTCCAACTTTATTTTCCCCTCATGACCCTATGAAACTAATTTTTGCCCACTAGGTTAAACAATTTTCTTTACAAAGCATACATTTATAAAGGTTGTGTAATTCTCCATTTCTACAGTACAGCCGAGTCTGTCAGACAGTCCCTGTTGATGACGGGGAAATACACCTTATTTCTTTAATGGTGTTTTTTCTTTCCAACTCTTCATTGACTATGATGAAAAATATAAATAAACTTGCCAATTAAAAGCGATAAAATATGATGTCATCAGTGATTGAATTATACTGCTGTGATGTGAACTTGTTTTCATAAACATTTATGTGTGGATAAATATACTTCGAATGGATTCGCTAATGAATTAAAATCATGATTTACATGAGTGCGACATGTACCATCCATTTGCCATTTTGTTGTCGGGTGTGTCCGGCCATTAGCGCCAATAAAACAGCAACACAATGCACTTCCATTTTCTGGACTACATCCTGCTTGAAATCTAGTTGAACCATTGTCCTGCTACAAGAGAGATCCAGTGGGAGTTTGAGAATGAACCTTGAAGAAGAAGAATGGTAGGAATATCAATTTATTACTATTTTTTAAAAATTCTCACTGACAATGGCAGGTATTGCTTCTAATATACATATATATATATATGAGGAGCTTCAAAAATTTCCTGGATTAGTTGACTTGTGTTTGAATGAAAGATGGTGTTATGGAGATTATATTTTTAGAAGTTGGTAGTGACTTTGACGAAGGGACATGGCAGATGTGACTTTCACATATAGGGTAGCCTGGGGTAAAAATATGCAGTGGTTTTTTTTATCTATGGGTTTCCCAGCAAACCACATGACTACATCAGGTGCTAACGTCCGATTCTGTCACAGCGAAATTGCATCTCTCAAGGACAGGTCATTTTTGAACCATAAGGTAAATTGATTTTTTTAATGTACTTGGTGTATTTTTCTTCAACTTCTAATTGTCTGCTGTCATCATTATTGTCATGTTTGTTTACACTAGTTGTGAACATCATGATTTGGTACACACTGTTGGAGGGGTAAATCTGTGCAGCGGACTCTGTGCGTAAATTTGCCCCGCTCAAATGTTGCAAAATATACAACGGTTCTACTAGATTTTCAGTAAGATGTAGTCCAGAGAACAGAAATGCGTTGTTGTCTCATGTTGCAAAATATTTAGACAAATATTTTACTGTCACGTTATGTTTCTTGTTAGAAATTACTAACGAAAAAATGAAGCCACCACTGCGATCATAGATGCACGATCTCCGCCGATCACAATGCACAATCTCCACTGGTTGAAATTATAGTCGACCACAGTATAAAGAACACTAACTCGTTGATGTAGTGTAAAAATGGATCTAAGCATCCATTCTTTATATTAATGAGTTTTTTTTCATTTTTTCGTATTAAAGTTACATAAAGATAGATAGTCCTAGTCTTTGTGTTATATAATATCCACACAATGTGACTGACTATGTGAAAACAAGTTGTTACACAGTTATTTTTCTGTTTCTGTCAATTCTCCCTTGATTTCATAATTGTTTTTGCCTGTGTATCTTTGCCCCAAAAAATGGAGCAAAGATGTTTTACAGATGTTCATAAATTATAATGTTATGTCTCCACGTAATCGTATGTTTTCAATACCATCAGTAATGCTGGATGGGTGGATAAGCTATACACTGATGACAGTTTGGACTCTTATTGTTAAGTATAGTTGTCGGAAATCATGAAAAATGCTTGGTTTTACTCCAGGCTACCCTACTCTTGAAGAGAAGATATAGATGTTTGTGTTGCATCGTTGGATTTGAAAATATCCTCAATTGTACTATGTACAATGTCAAATTCTGTGTTTTCTTGAGAAATCACCCTTAGGGACACTAATATTGCTCAATAAAACACATGGGGGATACAACGGTTCTACTAGATTTCCAGTATGATTTAGTCCAGAGAACAGAAATGCGTTGTGACTCCATTTTGTTTGCGCCAATGGCCATACACTTAAAACTCTAGCATTTAAACTCACATGTAAATCAAGGCTGTTGTATTGATCAGAAATAAGGAGGACAATTTTATCTCTTAATATTACCATCATATAATATTACTTAATATTATCGATAATATTACCTCTTTATAAATTTCTCGATTGACATCTATGTAGTTCGTGTACTATGTACACATTTTGTTTGTCTTCAGAGTGATCATGGAGCTCACTAACTATCTTATCTATGATGGAAAACTTCAGTATGGAAGCATGGATGTGGCTGAGCAGTGTTGCAAGCTGAACCAGTTACATATATCGGTAACAATTTACTTCTTGCTAAGCCTATATTATTGTTCTTCTTTTGTATTTGCTTAAATTTATCTTTGTGATTTAGTTAGTTAGTCATCAGATCATCATCATGACAATCTGGACAAGTCAGTGGGATTTTCACTTGAATATATCCACTATTACATGATGACTGACAGTTTCAGTTCTTTGTTGGCTGACAATGGGAAGGAGATATGGGGACACAGCCCTAACTTTGTATTTGCTAGGTTTTGATTGGGAAATAAATTATGGAACATTCTCACAGCCCTAACTTGGCAGCTGATCAAGCGCAGTAAAAGTCATCTTTTTAATTAAATCAATACTTTAATAAGTGCATGTTTTCCTATTAATGAGTGCAGGGGACTGTTTAGGCTGTGGAAATTAAGGCCATTTTGTCATAGCTGTCACCGTAACATATACAGGAAGACTTTTATTGCACCTCTAAAAAACAAAAATCGTGGATTGAACTTCTGGGTTCAGAGACCGGCATTCTAGCCATATGACCATGTGCTCCACAATTAATATTGGCAGCATTATTGAAATATATAAATGATACAGTGGAATATCACAATTCCTCTATAGCGCATGCTTTTAAAATAAATTTCCATGTTTAGCACTTTTCAAAATCCTGTTATATTTATTTTTTATTTGTACCATACAAGGTAAATTTCTGTTATTACATAAATATTTTGTCTGTCCAGGTCAAGTTGTTATAATGGAATTTGACTACCTAAAAATTGTACAATTATTGAGATGCAATGGTTTTTGTAGAGTATTCTCATTTATTTACATTTTGCTTCTGGTGGTAATGGGATACATAGTGCATCTGTGAGTCAAGGTTCGAACTCCATCTCCTCTTCTCCCTCCACCCTCGCAAACAGATATACATCTAAACCATTTTAGAAAGCAGTGGCAAACTACTGATCATATTCATATTGCCTAGAAAATCACTACAGCCAAAAAATTGCTGGGTTAATGATTAGATATTTTGTCTTTTAGCTTAGCATGTCCATTTTCGACAAGGTCTGTACTCTTGTTTTATACTGATTTTTTTTACCTTAGAGTAGGTCACTTTATTTTTTCAGAGCCATAAATGTGAAAAGGAATAAAGAAAGATTATAGTAGCCCTAGATGTTTTACTATTAAATGCAGACTTGTGGCAGAGACCATGAGGCCTTGGACCTGTAGACTATTTAATATTTTTTGGCATCAGACATAAGACTAGATGAAAACAGAATAAACCAATAAGCCCTTATGTGGACACCTGAGGATAAAAGAAAACAAGGAAGGCCTAAAGCAACAATACAGAACACTATACTTAAAGAAGGAGAAATAACAGACTGCAAGACCAAACAAGAACTAAAACTGCAGGCAGCGGACCGCAACACATGGAGAATCAAAACTTCTGCTCTATGTGCCGCCTGTGGCACGAAAGGAACTAACTAACCAGACATAAGACATTAGTAACTTTTTACTGGTTGCTAATGTTGTTGCCTTGCTAATAAAATCTTCATGATGTGCCATCTGCGACACAAAGGGAACTTCTTCTTCAGCGTTCATTCTCAAACTCCCGCTGGATCTCTCTTGTAGCAGGACCATGTCCTACTAGATTTCCAGCAGGATGTAGTCCAGAGAATGGAAATGCATTGTGTCGCCATTTTATTTGCGCCAATGGCCCGACACATCCGTCTTCGGCAGATCAAAAAGGAACTCATTAACCAGACATAAAACATGACCAGTAAAAGAACAGCCCAAATAAGAAATGGAAAGCATTTACAGTGCTAGAAGATAATTGTTCAGTGCCATATTGATTTATTTATATGATGATGACCTTATAGACAGCCAAATATCAAGCCAATATCAAAATTATAAATGGACTATGGAGCCCTCAAGTTGCAGCCGTTATCGTTACTGATTTTGCCAATTTTTATCGCAGGAGCGAGAACAGAATATGCATAACAATCTTGTTTCTTTTCTTTCTTTTTGTGTGAGTCAGATTAGAAGCGTGAGCACCAAATTATTCCATACAACAATGGTTGGTGCTGCTCAGACTTCAAAAGGACTTGGACTGCTTTCATCTTGTATGTCCTTCTCATAGATAAATTGCGTTACTAGGCTGGAGTGTTTTACCTACATTTAACAGAACTGTCTGTTATCCAAGTATGCCTTGTCTGCAGCTTTCATCCTCGAATAGCTGTAGAAATCTGTTTACGGATGCGAGTACTTTTTTCTACATCGCTTGTCTTATTCCTGCTCCTTCATGGCCGCTTCAGACAATTGGATGCCTCCGCGTAACACAATACTCCATGCTGTATGATCATCAGCCAATTTTTCCAAGAATTGGAATTGGCTATTGTGTAGACATCCTTATATCTCAATTTATTTGGTCTGCCCTTTGCCATCCACCAGATGAGAGCTCGTTAAGATAATTTTCTTTGGCAATACGATCATTTTACCTTCTTGTCACATGGCCAAAACATTTTAAATGTCTATGTCTGACTAAGAGTCAAATAGAGAGATGGTATCTTAGCCCTGAAAGACTTCTGTGTTAGCAACCTTGTTCTGCCACTTCATGTTCAATATTTTGTGGAGACACTGCATATAAAATACATTGATTGTATACATATAAAATAGGTTTAAAGCCTATATTTGTGAATTGAGTAAGGTGTCCATGTTTCTGACTCATACAAGAATTGGTTAAGAATGCAGAACTAGATCATAATTTTGGTCTTTAACTCACTCAATCCCAACCCGTTTGTTAATGTCCGGTATCAATTCATTCCCAGTACATTCGCTAATGCTCAATTGCAACATTAATTTCAATTATTTTTCTTCACTATTTCCTTGTGACTAGTCATGCTAAAGTCAGTTGTGTTTGGCCGAAAGATACAGATATCACATAAAAGATGTACACTATAACACAACACATTCCATTGTCAGGACAGCATCATGGAGTCCTACATCATTCTAATCTCCAGGAGTTTGAGATTGAATGCAGAAGAAATGTTTAGTTATGTGATTTTTACAAGTCTTTAGTTTCAGACTATAGTGATCGATAATAAATGAGATGCATGCTTTATAATGTAGGACGCTCCATCATGGATGAAGGATGTATTAAATTCAGACCTTGAAAAATCGGTTGTGTTTTTGGATACTCAACGGGTGAGTATTATGTTTAATTTGTGTATTTTTGTATGTCATCTATGATAAAATCATTATGTCTGCACTTTCTGTCTTATTCTCATTCACAGTCTAACACGTCTACACAGCAAGTCTGGTTTTCTTGATAAATATTTATGTATTTGAGAGCTGCTCAAGGCTCCTGATAATTATAAGGGAGACTGCTGTAAACGTGTATAATGATAGTACTTATGTAAAGTACAAGATCGATCAGCTTTACAATGAATGACGAACTATCAGAATTTAGGGTAATATATTGAAATACAAATAACATGTCTACACAGCAAGTATGGTTTCTTAATAAATACGGCTGTATTTGAAAGCTCCTCAAGGCTCCAATACAGTTTAACATGTCTACACAGCAAGTCTGGTTTTCTTGATAAATGTTGCTGTATTTGAAAGGTCCTAAAGCCTCCATACAGCTTTCTACAGTTGTATGTCTCCTTTTTTGTCAATATTCATGTATACTATGATCTTTTTCTTACACATGTTTTTTTACTAAGTAGTAGGTGTCGTCTCAAAGCATTGCACACTTCTGAGTTGTCTGGATTCTTCTGGGTGTAAAATAAAATTCTGCGGAAACTCCCCTTGTACTAAAAGATACCAGAGTTCCATTGCCCATAACTTCTGAATATCGGAACAATACATGATGATTTTATTCGCACGGCATTAACATTAGCAACCAGTAAAATTTCCCAATATAATTTCTGAATATCAGAACAAACACATGATTTTATAAGCAATGCATCAACATTAGCAACCTGTAAAGTTCCCAATATAAATTATTTTTATGTTGTGAGGTTTATATGTACAAATTTTCTAAGTAGTAATTTTTTATTTTTTTTTGCAATGAAGTTCTAGTCATAAATTTTTAACAGCCACAGCTTCTTCTAACATTCATAACATGCATACACAACTCAGAGTTTATCAACTGCAATAAGATTAGGTACTTGCTGTCACGGGTTATAATTTTCTCCGAAATTATCTCATTAATGAAACACGCTCAGGGCTTTTAGGGTGATGTCTGTATTCTTCTTCTTTAGCCTTCATTCTCAAACTGTGATTTTTTTTTGTCTTCTCCTTATAGTCCATGCTGTGTGGTGTTGGTTTTCATGTCTTTCCACAACTTTCTGTTTTATGTGCTGTCAATAATTTGAGCTTCAGATGTTCTCTTATCCCACAATGCTAGGTTGTTTAGCTTCTTATCTCTTAGTCTTCCCCTACCCCTGTTATTCTTCAAGTTGCCTGTTGTTACAATGTGTCCCATCTTTCCTCTTCTCGTGATGTGTCCAATGAATGTGGACTGTCTTTCTGACATGAGTAAGCAGCTTTCTTTTTGAATTAACTTCTTTCCAGATATCTTCATTATACTTTATTTTATCTGTCCATGATGTTCTTAACATTCTTCTATAAAACCACATCTCTGTTTTCGCAATATAATTTTTCAATATATTAAATATATAATTAATCTTTGCTATTAGGAGATTCATATTTCATTGATTGGTTTAAAAAATGATTAGGTGGGTAAGAAACACTTAAAGATCAGCAGAAAGTACTAGAAGGTGAATATTGTTTTTAAACCTGCAGGAACTACTGAAATTCAGATGTGTCTGGTCATGGGTGCAAATAAAATAGCAAGACAGAGCATGATCATTCTCTGAACTAAATCCTGCTGAAAATCCAGTAGGACCGTCGTCCTGCAAAAGAGATCCAACAGAAGTTTGAGAATGATTGTTTTAAAAAAACCTGCAGGAAAAATAATAGAGAAATAAATACAAATAATACAAATAAATGAAAATGATTTAGGAGGGGTTGAAAGTAATAGAAAGAACTAGAGAGATCTGTTAATGACAGAAGTAGATGGAAAAGTTTTGTTGAAGACCTATGCTCACATGGATTACAAAGTCAATAGAAACTAACTTGTCCTTGTGTTGATAGGGTCCAATAAAGGAAGCAAAACTGATGTCCCGTGCGTAGAGTAAATGGCAACTAAGGGGGTTTGGAGATTTTGATATGCATTGGCTGTTTAATGCATAGGTCAGTGACCCAAGCGCCATTGTAAAGACAGAAAGGCACATATATTGAGTGCATGATGCAATTATAACACAATGCGTCCCATTTTCTATGCTAAATGCTGCTAACCATTAGGACCATGAGACAAAATGCAGAAGAGACTACGTCAAGAAGTAGTGAGGAAATTACCTCAAGAAGCAGAAGAAACTACTTCTTCAAGAAGCAAAATATACTATCTCAGGAAGTATAAGACATTACTTTTTCAAGCAGTAGAAGAAACTACCTCAAGAAGCAGAAGAAACTACTTCTTCAAGAAGCAAAAGATACTATCTCAGGAAGCATAAGACATTACTTTTTCAAGCAGTAGAAGAAACTACATCAAGAAGAAGAAATTACCTCAAGAAACAGAAGAAACTACCCCAAGATGCAGAACTACTTCTTCAAGAAGTAAAAAAAAATTACTTCAAGAAGCAGACGAAAATACCTCCAAAAAAATAAAATAAACTACATCAAGAAGCAGAAGTAACTACTTCTTCATGAAGTAGAAAAAACTACTTCTTCATGAAGCAGAAGAAACTACTCCTTCAATAAGCAGAAGAAACTACCTCAAGCAGAAGAAACTTCATGAAGCAGAAGAAACTACCTCAAACAGAAGAAACTACCTCAGGCAGAAGAAACTACTTGTTCATGAAGCAGAAGAAACTACCTCAGGCAGAAGAAACTACTTGTTCATGAAGCAGAAGAAACTACTTCTTCATGAAGCAGAAGAAACTACCTCAAACAGAAGAAACTACTACTTCATGAAGCAGAAGAAACTACCTCAGGCAGAAGACGCTACTTCTTCATGAAGCAGAACAAACTACTCCTTCAATAAGCAGAAGAAACTACCTCAGGCAGAAGACACTACTTCTTCATGAAGCAGAACAAACTACTCCTTCAATAAGCAGAAGAAACTACCTCAGGCAGAAGACGCTACTTCTTCATGAAGCAGAACAAACTACTCCTTCAATAAGCAGAAGAAACAACTACTTCAAGAAGAAACTACTCCTTCAAGAAGCAGAAGAAACTACCAAGGCAGAAGACGCTACTTCTTCATGAAGCAGAACAAACTACTCCTTCAATAAGCAGAAGAAACTACCTCAGGCAGAAGACACTACTTCTTCATGAAGCAGAACAAACTACTCCTTCAATAAGCAGAAGAAACTACCTCAGGCAGAAGACACTACTTCTTCATGAAGCAGAACAAACTACTCCTTCAATAAGCAGAAGAAACAACTACTTCAAGAAGAAACTACTCCTTCAAGAAGCAGAAGAAACTACCTCAAACAAAAGACACTACTTCAAGAAACAGAAGAAACTACTTCTTCAAGAAGCAGAAGAAACTACTACTTCTAGAAGAAACTACTACTTCAAGAAGCAGAAGTAACTACTACTTCAAGAAGCAGAAGAAACTATTACTTCAAGAGGCAGAAGAAACTACTACTTCAAGAAGCAGAAGAAACTACTACTTCAAGAAGAAATTATTTCTCCATGAAGCAGAAGAAACTATTTCAAGCAGAACTACTTCTTCAAGAAGTCTAAGAAATTACTTAAAGAAGCAGGAGAAACTACATCACGAAGCAGTAAGGAAATTACCTCAAGAAGCTGAAAAAACGACTTCTTCAAGAAGCAGAAGAAACTATCTCAAGAAGTAGGGAAAGCATTCTACAAATTGTTATTTTCTGTTTTAAAGATGCTTTACTTTTTATTGTGTCTGTATTTTTTTCTGTCTCTGTATTTTTTTCTGTGTATTTTTTCTATGCAGATTCTCTCTGTGGAGAGTTCAGCTGGTAAAGGTATTACAAACGAGACTGAAGCTAATCTAGTTATGTCAATTTTGAGAGTTCTCATGAAGGTAAGCGTGCCTGGAAGTATTTGTATGTTTG